>JAZFAU010000147.1:1750534-2309050 GCA_037178615.1 Dione vanillae
AAGTTAAAAAGACAAGAAAACACATCAACGCATGGCTTAGTGGTCAGAGCGCTTGCACGGTTAACAAGAGGCGCACGTTCAAATCTCGTCGCGTTCAAGATTTTTTGTTTTTTTTTTTGTATTCTTAGTGTGGGTTAGCATCATACAAATATAAAAATATTAACCACCATTCCATTTCTTCCAGGCATATTATTTTATATAAACAATTAAAAAAATAGTTTTGTTAAAATGAGGTCCTAAACTCAGTAAGTACTTATAAGTGGCACTTCTATCTGGCAATTAATAATCAATGATCCATCGTAAACTATGGCAGGATATAAATCGATTGACAGAACTACTTTTTGTTTTAGCACATAGATAACGAATGTCCATGTTGGAGAATTTATGAAAAAAAATGTATTACACGTCACTTCTATTTTTTTTAAATCAGCTGTTATAAAACCTCATTTGTAAAAAACAATGTCAAATTTTCTACAGATTATAAATATACAGATCTTATATTATATATTTGATTGTATCATTCATAACTTTATACACCTTTCTAAATCCCCTACAATAATTACGTAAATTCCAGTAAGTAATCGATTCTTAAATTTGATATCTCGATTTCAAATTTCACAGTAATTACGCCCTTTTACCACGCTATTAAATATCCGTTGGGTGTTTGTGATGCGTTTTTCGTTTGAAGTGAGATTGATTTGGACATTGGAATATCGAAAGCTTATTTCCTGGCTTTACTAGCTGGGAGATTGTTCCGTCAAAAATATTGATAGATCTCTCTCGATTCGTATAAATCTTGGGATTTTTTATGCTTTTGTTAAAATATTTGTGTTGTTTTATATATTTTTGTGTATTTTTTTGTATTCTCTCTCAGAAAAGTGAAAATCTTTTGAAAAATAAGTTTAGTATTGTATAACACTCAAACATCAATATCCATACATGGCGATTTATTATTTTTTTTTTAGCTTCACGTTTTATCCCACACTTGGCAGGGTAGGCAAAGGGAACTGTAGGGACTGTGGGAACCTAGTATCAAGACACTCCGTTGCTTAGTCCCTGCTTTCTCTGTCCCCACTTTCCGCCTTTTTCGAGGCATTGCGTGTTGAGTGGCGGAACTCAACGCCGCGCTTTGCCTAGTTTGCCAGAGCGAAGAAAATGGAAATAGAAAAATCCATCTTCCCCGACTGTAGATCGAACCCAGAAACATTCGCGTTACAGCCAGACATTACGCCTCTGCGCCACGACGCCTCAATTTATTATTTTATTAATTTAATTTTGAATATCTTTTCAGTACTTTAGAATTCATAGAAATAACACTTACTTCAAATGTATATAAAGTGAAGTGAAATAGATGAAAATGATAAAAAAACAGTATAATAATGATTTCTTTTACATTATGCTTTGAAATTTTCCCATCGCGTCTGTTCGAAGTAAATTTTCCGCAAACTAACGAGTAACCGACATCTCAAAGGTCAATACAACCTTCTTTAATTTAACTCTAGGAAATTGGCCTCAGGATTGAAATGTTTGGGTTAAAAGAGAACCGCCAGTCTATTTATAGGGATATTATATTATTTATTTTGATTTTAAAACACTGTTGTGTCACAGTGCTTGCGTATTTATTGTCACGATAGTTTTGTGTTCTTATTGAACATTTAGATTGTTATTTGTACTCGTTTTTATTGTTATATATCCTGCTTATAGTACCTAGTGTTAAGACAAACCGTTCCCCGCTCTGCGCCTTTGTGAAGCATTGTATGTTGAATGGTGGAACTCAACTCCACACTAGCCAGAGCGAAAAGTGAAAAATTCATCTTCCCCGAGTTGGAATTGAACCTTTAAATGGCAGTTTTTACCCTTCTGCGCCACGACTGTCAATTGTTATTTAATATTTAATTAATGTGTATAATTTTTTTTTAATAAATTCGTATTTGATTTTAATTCATAACTGTAATGCTTAGTCAAACCAATTGCATAAGTTATAAATTTTACTTTAAATGATCTCATTATTTACCAAAAAATTCTTTGTTACAGGTAAAATTGTGTAGTGGCAATAAAAGGCTGAAGTTGAACTGCAATTTATTCATCTATATACCACATTTAATAGGGTAAGCCGCGAGAACTTAGTGATACTACACTACTTTGTCCACTTTACAATCGTCTACAGATAAGTTTTGGTCGAATCCAAACCCACTGGGAGTTTACTATAATTGTCTAACTCTAGGTAAGTAAAATGGAATGCTCCATGCCATCACTGAACATAAAATATCTCGAATTCAAATCAGTTGGAAACAATGTGAAGGTACGTTAAATAGTGACGTTAAATAAAAAATTCTTATATTTCCTTAATAACATTAAAGCTAAAATAATTTATTTTTATGAAAAGCAAATACAATCGATATAGAAAAATATGCTGTAATGTCTAGGTATTACAATTGTATGTCATGCAAATTTTTTTTAATGATTATGTTTTCATACATACATACATACATAGCTTCACGCTCTATCCCTAGCGGGATAGTCATAGAGAACGGAGCGCCAAACCCTGCGGTCCCTGCATACCTCTTTCGCCTCGTCCACTGTCATTAACCTCTTCATACATGCTCTCCGGGGATTCCTCATGCTTTTTACGTGACCTTCCTCCAGTATACTACTACGATACTGTATTTTCGAAAGTCAACCGAGGTCTCCCCTTACCTCTCTTGATTATGTTTAAGTATGATTGATTATGTTTTCATGTAAATAAAAAAATATTCTATTGAATTAAATCCAAAATAATTGTCAATTAACGAATAAGTGCGTACACAAATATACATTGAATTCCTCCATTACATTGTAAGGACGTCTTGACGCCACAAAATCAATACGTTTAGATGTTGAGTGCTCTATGTTTACGTTACGTAAACGTAAATGTGAACATACAGACAAATGACACTTAGCACTCGCTATGTACATTAATAATAAACGAATTTAACCAACACTATGTCATAGTTGTGATTGTTTTGCACGGTTATTATAACAATTATTTCTATTGTTTATAGAAAATTGACTGGAGATTGCCAGTATGTAAACGTAAAAACGTATTTTTTAAAAGTTTTAATTGTTGTACAAAGATTCATATACTTATAAAATATATGAAAGTTTCTAAAAAGACAACTAAATCATTTTGTGCTTTATTAAAAAAACTATAATTCAATTCTACGTCAGTTTATTAATAGTAACACAAAATTAGTATCCAACTCCATTCATTATAAAACTTTTAACATGCAAAGTTAAATTCGCAGATGAAATTGGGCCGATTAAATTTTCGACATTAAACGAATCGACCAAACTTTCCACCGTTTGTGATAAGCCTTTAGTATTTTGAGTAAGCGGGCACGTACGGAATTATGGCGGGTTAGCTTTTCTAAAAGTATTTTACGATTATATGCGTACATGCATTTACTAATTGTATATATATAAACTGTCGTAAAAGTAAAAAACGTAAAACGTAAAAGTGGGGACGGAGAAAGCAGGGACTAAAGCAACGGAGTGTCTTAACACTAGGTTCGTATGGTTCCTGCCATGTGCGGGATAAAGCGTGAAGTTAAAAAAATATATATAAACTGTACAATTTGTTATTTCTTAAACAACCACATTCACCTCTTTCTTTTCCTTTTCGTTTTTTTTTTACTTTTCCCGTACAGTTCTCTACATTTTGAAATATCCAGCGAGGCTTCTTATAATAACAATATTTCCCTGTTAAAGTTCCTTGCTTAATTTCTGATTTAATTTAATAGACTAAAAAGGTATCTTTACTTGCTTAATCTATCATCAGTTTTCTTCAGACTGATAAGAGAAATTGATTCAGTACCAAGATTTTCTAGTAAAATATATATTATATAAAAGAAAAAACGTTGATATAAAATAAGTATATGTTGAAAAGCTAAATTATAACGACAGTGTAAAAAAAACATTATATACACATTTCTTAACCCTAAAACATGCAATAAAATAAAACTTTTGACAACTTACACAAAGTGTACTCGACCGTAGACCTACGAGATACGCCGCGTAGCGTTCCGTAGAGCCGCTACGCTCGTAGAACTACAACTGTTTCTTGTCTTACATTGTTCTTTTGTTTTTAACCTACTTAATAGTTACTTTAAAAAGTTATTTATTATATAAAATTTGTAGATATTGCATTTTTTTCTTTGTTATTATATTTTAACATTCTGTGAGGCCGATTAGTTTAATCGTATTTAAATGTAGAGTTTAACGACCATGCAACACCTATTTTTAATCAATTATTTTTTATTTATTTACTTATATTCCATAATTATCACTAGATAACTCATGTATATGGTAATATTGATAATAGAAAACATCATATTACTTTTGTGTCAACGTTAACAAGTCTATCTCAATCGTTGGCTCTCAATACCTGTCAATTTAACCTTAATACCTAATAAACAACAAATAAAATAAACGACTAAATATTGCCAAGCTTGTATGTTAATTTCTATCATGTCACTAAACAAAAAGCGATATATTTTTATATGTTACACAGTCGTATAAATATATGTTGACCAAAATCTTAAATCATATCATTTGAATACGTAACATGTGGCTAACGTAGCACGTAGCTACGCGTGGTCACTGGTCAGTTCAATCTGTATGCAAAACGACCCTCAAGAGACTCCCTGCCACACCCTACAACCCTTACGACCTTAAAGCTTTATACACACTCTTTATTCACTTGTTTCTTTGGTTAAGCTTACATTCAGATTTAGAGGTCAAAGTTTGAATAAATAAAAAGCACTGGAATACAAATAATAATATAAATAATAAAAAATCAATTTTCATTTTCGATTTTAGTGACATTGTATGAGGTTTTATTTGCAGTTATAAAATTTTGTCTTATTTTTATTATAGTATATACATATGGACTTGGAATATTATTGTAAGATAGATATGATGTGTCACACATATAATTGGGTTGGCAGACGACTTTTAGGCTTTATCTATGAGGGCGGGTAAATATAGTAAAAAAAAACATTCCCAAGAGTGAGAACTCCATATAACCGTTATAGTGTATTTAAATAATTTTTCAAAATATTTAATATTTATTGTTATACAACGATACAGAACTTTATATTGCCAAATATGTGTAACATGCCTTATGGCTTTAGGAGTACATAGCATAAATGTAATATCAGTATCGGTGACAGTCGCTCTTTAAACGGCTACGTTAGTAAATTGTGTACTTGTAAGACTTAAAACATCTTCTTATTTTTTATATTATTTTTTTAGCTTCACGCTTTATCCTGCACATGACAGGATCGGCAGAGGGAACTGCAGGAACCACAGGAACCTAGTGTTAAGACAACTCCGTTGCTTTGTCCCTGCTTTTTCCGTTTCCTTTGCGCACTTTTTAAGGCATTGCGTGTTGAGATAGATGTATTATCATATAAGCTGGAAAATGTCCACTGCTGGATAAATGCCTCCCCCATTGATTATCATTAAACAGGTCTCTAGTGACCTTTACCAGGTCGTTAACCCTCCTTGTAGAGGCCTCAGTTCGTGATCACCACTCTAGAACAATTCTACTAACGGCCAATCAATAGCTCATAACCGAAAAGTTCGTTTAGGTAACCAATCTATTCATATAAACCTATTGAAAAATGTTTATATATGAAAAATTATGTTGTGGTAGATCTTCTATTTATTAAATATATCTATAAGTTCTATGGATCTATCCTTATCATAAATATTGAAGATACAAAAGAAGAAGACGATCACACAACAATATATAAATATAATTAAAAATATATCTACTATAAAACAATTACCCGTGGGCTGTCGTGGCGCAGAGGAGTAAACGTCTGCCTGTAAACGAGATGGTTTGAGGGTTCGATTCCCACTCGGGGAAGATGGATTTTTCTATTTTCATTTTCTTCGCTCTGAAAACGGCGTTGTGTTCCGCCACTCAACAAGCAATGCTTCAAAAAAGGCGGAAAGTGGGGACGGAGAAAGCAGGAACTAATCAACGAAGTGTCTTAACACTAAGTTCATATGGTTCCTGCAGTTTCCTCTGCTACTCTGCAACATGCAGGATAAAGCGTAAAGCTAAAAAAGAAAAAACAACTACCCTACTTCGAAATTTTAAGTATTTAATTCTTAACACCCGTCGTTACATTCTTTTATAAATTTTGCATAACATTTTGTAACTGTGTGGCTGAGAATTTTGTAGACGTTTTATTACGCGTATTTTCTTCCTCGTTTATTGCTAGTCACAGTGGTTACCGAATTTCCACATCAAATTAATGCTTCCTTACTGTGAAAGATCGGTAATTATGCAATACATTTGCATGTACGCTTTTGATAGTTTTACATAAAACTGACCATTCTGATGCTGGTAGGAAGAGGTTGCGACACTGCGGGTTAAGTCCATTAGGGGAGAAAATTATTAATTGTATGAACTCTTCAACAGGTAATATGTCTTAAATAAGGCAAAAGTATACATAAATGGATTACAGATTAACTATTTGATTACGTAATTGCTACACAGTATAATTAATCTATTTTGATGATTTGTTAAAAACCACCTCGGAAAATCATCGAAGCCGTCTACGGTTTCAAGAGGCGCAACGTTCAATTTTATTTGCAATTTAAAATAATCAGTTTTTTTTGCCATAATAAATGTGCCTCAGTCTCCTCTCTGATGTTATAAAATAATTCCATCTACATGCAATCCGTTAAGGAGAGGAAAAACAAAATATAAAATATAAGAACGAACCGGTTATCTCAGAATAGTTGCTAAGAATGAGCGGGTGGAATACTTGCACAAAATGTTTTATTGCCACGATCCGTTTTCCGTAGTCTTGACGTACGTACAGTGACAATTCAAAATGTGGCTGCGTTACGAGTTTTTGTTTTGCTTTTCTCTATAGATCCATTCTCTGATTATAAGGAGATTCAATTTGTTAGGTTTTAACAAAGAGAAGCGTTTATCATATCAATTGTAGAGTTTTTCTATTTATATATTTCATATTTATTTATTGGAATTTACGTATTAATTTGCCATTTAACAAAATAGTTAGAAATAATATAAGTTCAAGATGTTTCGATATGAAGGTAAATCAACACGGCAACTTTGTCTTGTTATTCGAAGGATTATTAAGTAATTTACCCCAATTGGAAATCGAATCCATAACGATCGCATTCATAAACAAATTCAATGTTAGTAAGCCACGAGGGTTCTCTACATATTATATCTAGATTTATGTCTCCACATTTCATCCAGTTATGAATATACTCACACCTTTCGCCACATTGGCGTCCTTCACTTTCATACATTTTGTATTATACTAGATTTTTATCTACGTCTTAGCATGTATAGAGAATTAGAAATTACTAAGTTTTATATATGATTCAGCAGTTACAGTGGATTATGTTAATGCTTTTAATATTTTTAAATATATCTTATATCCTTCTTCTGTACGTAATTCTTTTATATATTGGCCTCCCTTTATATATTGAAAACTAAAAAAATGATTAAATCGTCAAACTGACAAATATATAATGATTTAGTACTTACTGCTAGACTTTAACTTAAAGAAGGCAAATATGCAAAATGTTTATGATACGTCCTCACCTATGCCTTACGTAGAATTTCTAAATAACTTATCGAAAATATTTACACTAGATAAACTTATTTTAAAATAGAATAATAAATTAATCTAGTTCTTATAACATGACACATAGTTATCCTAACAGAATTAAGATTTTGTATTGTTATTTTATTTTATTGTGACTCAAAATATAATAGTATTCTTAAGTAACAAAGCTCGTTGAAATACTCATATTTGGTTACCTCTAACATATATAAGTTTGTGGAGGGACGCAGATTCAAATTCAAGATCCCAAAATATTATTCTTTTCACAATAGCTCAAATATGAAAGAATAAAGAACCGTCTTAATATAAACTCCTTCACACTTACTAAAAAATAATATAATAAAAAGGAACCCGTAACTATGCTTTCATTTAAAGTACCAAGGCTTCCATTACACCATAAGGGGTAAGTAATTTACCAAACGCACACAAACCGCAGCTTGGTTGTCAATTTGTATGCTAAACAAGTGACGTCACGTCCACGTCGGCAGCGCGCTACGGAACAGCTTGTAAATCACCTATTGCTGCTAAAACTACTCGTTGTTGATTTTGATTTGATTTTTATATATGAATTCTTAGCTGGATAAAGCTCAATAGCTTAATTTAGCGTTGAATGGGGAATGATAATGAAGAATAGTAATGGAGAAGGAATGGTTATTTTTTTAATTATTAGGATTATATCTTACCCACTATATGCGATATACGTCAATAGGCTGAAAAAACATATATGTACATATATACTAAATTAACATATAAAAGTCGACCTTAACGAATCGACCTCTAAATAAGCTTAGTATTCCATTTACAAAAGTAATAAAATATAGCTAGCAATACACTGTAACGCAACGGTAACGTAATTCGTAAAACGACCATAAAAATCGTAAATCCTATTTGTCCGTGTCGTAGTCGTTACGTTGTAAGTGATCGTTATCGCGATCGCCAACTTTTGTCCGATTTTTTTACGACCCACGCCCATAGTTACTAGATCGTGACAATAAGAAATAAATACATACATATATACTTACATATATACTTACATACATACGTACGTATATATAATTTGATGAGCCTAAAATTGTAACTTGGGAATCTCCTATTAAGGCATGTCTGCATGTATTCTGACTACGGCGTAAATTTTAAACGAAATTCAATGCATAATAATATTGATTATACTCTCTAATGTAGCGTATGTGATAGTGAGTGGAGTAGTGATATTTATCTTTAGAGATAGTGTATCATTAGTATCACTATCACATTGTTAACTTTTTTACGTCAATAACTATAGCTATGGCTTCGCTCGTAGTCTAATTGAAGTAACAGAGCATTGTGTATGAAATTATGACAATCCAAGTGCTGGAGATGATTCTAAGCGTCAAAGGTCAGGTCTACATATGTATATGTATATGTATATATATATATATATATATATATATATATATATATATATATATATATATATTATATATATATATATATATATATATATATATATATATATATATATATATATATATATATATATATATATATATATATATATATATATATATATATATATGTATATATATATATATATATATATATATATATATATACATTCACACTTCCAGACAGACACTTTTCCACTGTGCCACTATGAAATTTGTACTAAATTATAAGTAAACACGTTTTAAGTAAAGGCGTGGCGCTCATTTTGCCACTGTATAGAAATAAATATTTTAACTCGCGTAAAATATGTATTTTCGTGCATAAAATAAACGACAAATCCTCTTTTATGACCGACTTCTGGTATTTTTATTATTTCTTCTATAAACTTGAACTGCTTTTACCATAAAAATGCAAACATTACTCATTTACGGACTTACTGACGCCTGTTGTCCTTTTTTTGTCTTACGTGGAGAGATTTTAATAAGCTTTTTGCTAAATTCGTTTAGTTATTGTCAGTTTTGATTGATTTATTTTGGACAAGCCTAGATATATAGTTAGAAAAATAGATTAAAAAAACGATATATATATATATATATATATATATATATATATATATATATATATATATATATATATATATATATATATATATATATATATATATATATATATATATATATATATATATATATATATATATATATATATATATATATATATATATATATATATATATATATATATATATATATATATATATATATATATATATATATATACATTTTTATTGTAATATTTAAAATACTTTCAGGTTATATCATTCATCTAACAGGATACACAAAAATCACTTAGTTCTCAACTTTCCGACGTTATTCCAGATATTGCATTATAAATTGCGTACATTAACGCCACACTTAGTCTAAACAAAACTATAAAACTAAAACGCTTCATTCCCTCAAGTGGATTCGAACCCGGAAACCAGCAACACTGTAACTAGAGAGGGACGTTGTGTATTATAACTAGTACACTAGTTCTATACAACGCGAAATGTGAACGTCTCTAAAGTAATTATATGAAATGAATCCCATTAGGAACATGTTCATTAACTAATTGTATGAAAACGTATTAGCAAAATGCAACAGTCACGTGTGAATGCAATTAGTCTCATTGACAAAGTCCTAACTATGCTTGCTACGAATTTGGAAATTGTATTTACTTTTAAATTGCTGTATTGTCGTCCTGGCAAACGCAGTAGTTGTGGGTTCGATTTCCGTTCCGTAAAATTGTTAATTTTTGTTTGGAAACAAGTAAAAGTGCAGCGTTGAGTTACGCCACTTTTCACGTAATCGTCTTCATGTTTGAAAGGTAAACACGAACTAAAATTTCTTAGTTGTTTCTTCGTTGTTCTTTAATAAAAAAAGAAAGAAAGTACTAAACTTGAATTTAGATTGGATATAAAAATATTTTTGCCAGTAAATTTTAGCATGCTAATGGTTACTTTGCCTGTAAATACTTGTCTTAAATATATAACATATATTATAATACGTAATTATTATAATACGTAAGTATGTACTATGTACATAGACATTGAATCAATGAAATATGAATTTGTGATATGTATTCACGCTTTATCCTGCATATAGCAGGGCAGGCAGAGGTAACAGCAGGAACGTAGGAACCTAGTGTTAAGACACTCCGTTGCTTAGTCACTGCTTTCTCCGTCGCTGCTTTTCGCCTTTTTGGAGGCATTGCGTGTTGAGTGGCGGAACTCAACGCTGCGCTTTGCCTAGTTTCCACAACGAAGAAAATGAACATAGAAAAATCTATCTTCCCCGAGTGGGAATCGAACCCACAATATCCTTTAAATCTTTTGTTATATCTGGATTAAAACCTACTACTTAGGCAAAAATATATATAAGTAACCACGCTAGATCAGTAGGGCAGTAATTACGCGATTGTCCATATCATACTGAAGCGCCCAATTCAGCTTGATGACTTTTTTACGAGTTTTGCACTCGACGTAATTTACGAGGCAGTAAACCGCAGCTCTGATAACAATGTACCGGCTATCTGTCCCTAGGCCAGCTGATGTACAGACGCACTTGTTTGTATATATATATACTATATGTATATGTAAAATTTAAGTTTTTGCTTTTATCCTGCACATAGCATGGTAGGCAGAGGGAACTGCAAGGACTATAGGAACCTAGTGTAAAGACACTCCGTTGCTTAGTCCCTGCTTTCTCCGTCCCCGCTTTCTGCTTTTTTCTCGGCGGAACTCAACGCCGCGCTCTGCCTAGTTGTTAACATTAATCGAAATTTTAAATTTCAAGTAATGTTGAAAAGAGTATCTCCAGAGTAACGCCAGAAAATGTTTTTATTACTACAATATTACTAAAAATAGGTTTTTACGATACAATCCATAAATCTTATGAAAAACAAGTTTTTCACAAAAAAAAAAGAACTAATAAATAAGCCACGACCTCGTAGATAAGAAATTACTTTATTTACCTCAACAGAATTTGCAAGGCGATTGATCACGTTCTGCCGTGATTTCTTCAGAGTTTGAATAATTAAGTTTTTTTTTGCATTTTTTATGAAATATTTGAAAATATTATTTATTTTAATTTTGTTCCTGCACGCTCATAGACATGCATTTATTGTGAAAAAGATATGTTGCTTAGTTTTCTTTATATAAATGAATAAATATGAATAACGTTTGGTTTACGTATACTTAACATACGTTAACGTACGTACGTACGTTTACTTATTGATTTATTGTATATCTGATACTATATGTATATTTTATATTATATTTTATATATACTTACTTATATATTATATATACTTACCTTCTTCATTAATACTATATGTCAGACAGTTCATGTCTTAATAATAAAAATATATTAACTCGTTTTTCACTTTATACACTCGACAAAATATTCTCTTATAAACAAATATTCTCTTAAGAAAGTCAATACTACAAATAAAGTATGAATGAGTCGAGATTGTCATACATATATTATACATACATACATACATTAAACCGTAGAAGTTATTTCACTATCACCCAAAAAAACCTTACAAACTAACATGATATAATATAGTCTATAATACAGCTTATTTCGATAGACTATATATATATATATATATATATATATATATATATATATATATATATATATATATATATATATATATATATATATATATATATATATATATATATATATATATATATATATATATATATACTATATATATATATATATATATATATATATATATATATATATATATATATATATATATATATATATATATATATATATATATATATATATATATATATATGTTTGTTCATATATGGCAACCCCGACTATTTAGAGTCTTGTGCGAACACCCCGCGCGAGCGGTCAGTAGTGGTCAGCAGTAGTTGTCGAGAAGTAGCAAAAGGGGCACGTGAGACGGCCGACGCGAGCGCACGTCCTTCCTGAATCTAATATTAATTAGCGGTGTGATTTTCCCTCCCTCAGCCTTATTTGATTTCCCTTTTGTGTATTCCCTCTTGATATTGAACCTGACAAAGACAAACCTACAAAAGATAATAGTGCAAGTAACCCCTAGTGAAGAAGACTCAAGTGAGACATTCCATGCCGGCCGGGAACAATCAGTGTTTGTGTTGTGAATCATGAAGATAAGGTACTGTACAATTTCTATTATCCTAAAACCGACTATAAAGTAAATAATTAATAAATAACCTCCCCCTCAGCACGCTTCCACAAATGCGGCACACCCTACCCTATATTATTCAATATACATTTTCTGGTACCAGAGCGTGGTTTTCATCCCTCTGGGCCCCCTTAATTATAGCGTGGTTTAATCCCTTTGAGTCCCCCTAATCAGAGCGTAGTTTTCATCCCTCTGGGCCCCCTTAATTATAGCGTGGTTTTCATCCCTCTGGGCCCCCTTAATTAGAGCGTAGTTTTCATCCCTCTGGGCCCCCTTAATCAGAGCGTGGTTTAATCTCTCTGAGTCCCCCTGATTATAGCGTAGTTTCATGCCCCTGAGTCCCTTTCATTACAGTGTTATTTTCCCGTTTTGATATTTTGGCTCTTAATTTGGTACCTAACGCATAATTACAATATAATTTGATTTCCTAACCTTTTAAAACGTGTTCGCATCGAGTTGTTTAAAAAATAATGTTATATGAAATTTTTATACATATAATATTGAATATATAATTGTGTAGGGTGAATGTATAATGTGTAAAATATACAAATAAATATTGAATATAATTTTATATATTAAATATAAAATATAATAAGTACACATAATATGGTTACATATATTTTATAATATTACGCCTATACGTTATTACCTATCCTGTTTTAAATTATAATTGAAGTTAGTTAAAATAATTTAATATAATTTCCTTAAAAAACTAACTTACTTTAAAATATTATCCCTACACTTTTATTGTTACCCTTTTTTTTTATTTTTATTTAAATGAAGCTTAAGCCTTAATTGTAGTCATAGTGTATATCATATTATTTTGATGTATTGCGATATATGTAGATGCGACGCGTCCCTGAACTTGACCGTAACTGGTTTCTTATCTCGCCAGCTGTTGTGGATTCATTGTTTATTACGAGTTTATTATTTTTTCAATATTTTAGTTGAGTTATTTGTTTACTTGATTTCTGATTTCGCCCGTTGGTAGTGGGTTCATTGTTTATTACGAGTTTATTATTTTTTTAATATTTTAGTTGAGTGATTTGTTTACTTGATTTCTGATCTCGCCCGTTGGTAGTGGGTTCATTGTTTATTACGCGTTTATTAATTTTTAATATTTTAGTTCAGTTATTAGTTTACTTGATAATTTAAAATGGCTACTCATGATGAAACAGTAAAATGTTCCTTATATACGGAAAGCGCAGAATATAGAAAAAATATAGGTGTGGTACGCTTTGTTTCCGATTGGATTGCCGATACCTCGGAACTTCTTGGCACTTCTGAAATACCTAGATTATTAGTTAGGTTCAAGGATTTAGATTCTCATTCTAATTTATTTGTAAACGCGTCCTCAGTGCTCCTGGGTGGGTTAGACCCGGCTATCGATTACCAAGAAATTAGTTATGTAAAAAAAGAAGTGCGTTTAGTTATAAGAAGATAGACGACCTCCGGGTGCGTCAATTAGAGTTGTGCCCACCTGCTCCCGTAGTTGATCCCGTCATGGCCGGTACACCCGTGGGAGTGAGTAATAAAAATATTACTGAGCGAACTCCTTATAATAGATTACCTGATTTACCTATCCCTAAGTTTGATGGACGTCCTGACTCCTGGATAAGTTTTATTGATCAGTTTGACAGTGTAGTAGATTCCCAACACCATTTAACCCCCACAATGAAATTACAGTACTTGGTTGGATCCTTGGCAGATGAACCTAAGCTGTTGTTGCTACATTTAAAAATTGAAGAAGGCAACTATGAAGTTGCTCGTGAGTTGTTGAAACAGCGGTATCACAATACACGGGTTCTTGCTGATACCTACATAACCCAGATACTTACCCTGCCGGAGATTTCGAATAAATTTACAGGTTTGCGCGCGGCCTTTTTGAACCCCTTGTTAACTGCCTATCGCTGTTTAGAGCGTTTAGAGTTACCCGTCTCCTCATGGTCTTATATGTTAGTACATATATGTTTGACTAAGCTTCCCTCTGATTTGAAATCCCGTTTTGAGCGTTGTTATGGCGGTGACGCTAATGAATTACCTACCTTTAAAAATCTTATTACCTTTTTGGAAGACGAATGTCGTCACCATGACAACGTTGGCAACACCTCCCTTGTAGATTCTAACCTGACGAAATTTAAAAGTACTGTACCTAAACATACTTACTTTGCGGCTCCTCCCTCCCCTATGTTAAATAATAGACAAAAAATGTTACCTGTAATAAATAATAGTAAAAAATGTTACCTGTGTGCTTCCTCTTCCCATTACCTCCGTGAATGTCCCGAATTTAGAGCTATGAATCCTAGAGATAGATCGGGATTTGTAAAACATTCCCGGTTATGTTATAGGTGTTTGGACAAACATTCAATTCTTATGTGCAAGCGGGACTACAAATGTTCAACCTGCGGTCGCTCATCCCATCACACTATGCTATGTTTTAATGATTCCCGTAACCCAGTGTATCCCACCTCATCCAATCGCAATTATAATTATAATTCCAAATTTGATAGACGCAATTATCCGCGTACCCGTCCTGCTTCTACCCGCGGTCCCCATATGGGCGGGGGCCAGCATAAGAAATATTCCCCTTCGCAACTCCAGCGCTCCCCCCAACGACATTCCCAGAGAGCTTCTCCCCCTAGAGAAAATGCTCCGCCCCAACCTAGACAGGTTGAAAATAATAGACAGGTTGAAAATATTATAAGATATCGTGATAATTCCTATAATAGAGAAGATAGACCCACATAGCTAGATACTTGTATTACTCCCCCTTCCCCTTGCCTTAATATCTCACCCAATTCCCTTATATTATTGCCTACTGTTAAATTACACGTTAAAACTGCTAGTGGCTATTTTATTGAAGCGCGTGCCTTATGTGATACCGGTGCCCAGGGTTGCCTCATTACAACCGATCTTGTTGTTAATTACCTCAATTTGACCATCTCCCCCTCCTGTGCCCCTGTACGTGGCATAGGTAATATTCCTTTAGTGGTTTCCCGTGGTTCTATTTCCCTGTGTTTTAAACCTTTGTATAATTCCTTCCCTGAGGTGTCAACCTCTGCTATAGTTATAGATGTGATTGCCGGTACGCATCCTGAGTTTGAGTTCCCTGAGTCTGTGTTTTTTCCTAGTAGTGATTTTTCCCTTGCTGACCCTACCTATAATAAGCCTGGCCCGATAGATATACTTTTGGGTGCTGACGTGTTCGGCGCGCTTTTATTACAAGATAAAATATTTAACTTTAACGGCCTTACTGCTTTATCTACAATTTTTGGTTATATTGTTTGCGGTCCAGTCGCTGCCGATTATGGTGAATTGGAGCCCCCTATGACTGGAATATCCTTATCCCGTCTCATCGAGAGATTCTGGAAGGTTGAAGAGACCCCTCAAACCATGATTGCTTACCCCTTAGATAACGATGGTGAGATTTATAAATAAAACCCGAAACTTACCCGTTGAGCTATCTGTATCCTTATCGCGTTAGCGCGTAGCGTATCCTTGCGGTCTTCCCTAAGACGACTCTCACTCTTTCTTGACAAAGAAGGAATCATCAGAGTCGGTGGTCGTTTATGAAACTCCTTTAACATTCGAGGAATTAACTTACGATTTTTGCTAAAATTGAAGCGGTATTAAATTCCCAGCCGTTATGTCCCTTATCTAATGACCCTAACGATCTAGAAGTTTTGACGCCTGGTCATTTTTTGATTGGCCAACCTCTTAGTGCTTTGCCGGAGTATCCCTATAACAATGTAAAAATTAATCGTTTAACCCGTTTTCAAGTAGTGCAACAGATAACTCAACATTTTTGGTCGCGGTGGCAGTTAGAGTACCTATACACTCTGCAGACTAGGCAGAAGTGGACTGATCCAGTGAATCCTCCAACAGTAGGCGAGCTAGTCCTCATAAAAGATGATAATTTACCCCCTTTACAGTGGCGACGTGGTCGCATTTCCCAAATTTATCCTGGTAAAGATAGCGTTGTGCGTGTGGTCGATGTTAAGACATCGACAGGTATCCTAAAGAGAGCCTTAACCAAATTAGTTCGTCTACCTATTAGTTAGCTCTTCCCATTTTCTCGTAAACATTAGATGTTTAGGGCGGGGGCTATGTTTGTTCATATATGGCAACCCCGACTATTTAGAGTCTTGTGCGAACACCCCGCGCGAGCGGTCAGTAGTGGTCAGCAGTAGTTGTCGAGAAGTAGCAAAAGGGGCACGTGAGACGGCCGACGCGAGCGCACGTCCTTCCTGAATCTAATATTAATTAGCGGTGTGATTTTCCCTCCCTCAGCCTTATTTGATTTCCCTTTTGTGTATTCCCTCTTGATATTGAACCTGACAAAGACAAACCTACAAAAGATAATAGTGCAAGTAACCCCTAGTGAAGAAGACTCAAGTGAGACATTCCATGCCGGCCGGGAACAATCAGTGTTTGTGTTGTGAATCATGAAGATAAGGTACTGTACAATTTCTATTATCCTAAAACCGACTATAAAGTAAATAATTAATAAATAACCTCCACTTCAGCACGCTTCCACAATTGCTGACCCCTACCCACTATTCAATATATATTTTTTGGTAGCAGAACGCAGTTCATTATATTCATTATATACTACTATATACATTATCTGGTAGCAGAGCGTAGTTCATTATATTCATTATATACTATATACAATATATATATATATATATATATATATATATATATATATATATATATATATATATATATATATATATATATATATATATATATATATATATATATATATATCGAAGAGACTATAAAACACATTTTTTATTAAACTATAACTACTGATGGATTAGTGCGATCAAAAAATTAGCTTTAGCATTACAATATAATAATAAATTAGTATGAGTAGAGTGTAAAAAATAAAATTTTGAACTTCCTCGAGGGCATATTCTAACAGAATTGTTTATTTAAACGATAATATTTGCTTTTAATTCCACTAAAAGGTTTCACATAATTGAACATATACGAACATATGTATGTATATTATTATAATGAATTGTTTGTCAAAAAAATTAGCTTTAGCATTACAATATAATAATTAATTAGTATGAGTAGAGTGTAAAAAATAAAATTTTGAACTTCCTCGAGGGCATATTCTAACAGAATTGTTTATTTAAACGATAATATTTGCTTTTAATTCCACTAAAAGGTTTCACATAATTGAACATATACGAACATATGTATGTATATTATTATAATGAACGTTGTAGCTTATTAATGTTACGGGAACATTAATATAGAATGACGATATATACATAAATAAACGCAACTAAAGCTTTCAATTAAACGTTAAATGAAATTTCTGTTTAAAAATAGGACTGTCGTGGTGCTAAGGCGTAGTATTGTCGCGACGGCTTGTGGATTTGATTCCCACTCAGAGAAGATGGATTTTTCTATTACCATTTTCTTCGCTTTGACAACTAGGCAAGGTTTGGTGTTTAGTTCCGCCAGTTAAGACGCAATGACTCCAAAAACACAAAAAGCAAGAAATGGAATATCTTAACGTAAACAGAGTAGATACTACTATTTGAAGAAAGTCTACCCGTGACCACGAGCTACTGCAAAGTGTTCGAAACGACGGGTTTCCAAAAAATGTCAATATACACTTCTTATATAGTATCATAGTAATATCTTAGATAGTATGCTGTAGGCCCTGCGGCCTCTACAGCGTCACCTTGACGTGGGGAGGCCGAGCTAAAAGAGCTCCGACCTTGGCTTGGCTACAACGGAGTGGCACCAATACATATGAGCACAGTGTCTCCTGCGAGACTCGGACCATGCTTGCGTACACTGTTTGTAGTGGTGGGTATTCCCTACTGGGTAGGGCACTTGACGCCCTTTTGGAGTTTATTTTTGGACTCCGCCTGCGCCGAGGCGTGGTCGTGTCACTGAAAAGTAAGACCTCGTCTCCACCGGCGGGGACTCAATATACGCGATCCCTTTTTATTTTTAAACTGTTTCATTTCCAAAAAATCTATTGTCTATGGAGACTTGGTTTTTTGTATATATAATTATAATTATTGTCTTAAAAGCATTTGATATAATTTAAAACACAGCAACACTATTACCATCCACAAAAGTTTAAGCGGCAACACTTGTTTTGAATATTAAGCCATACATTAGGGAACACGTCTCGCCAAGACGTTTATTGTGCTAGAGTTACGCCGTGTAAAATACCAAAAGTTTTCCTATCTCACTTAGTATTCAGTTTCAAATTGTGTAAGACGACTGGAGTTGGAATTTTGTTTTCAATGACGTTTAATATGGTCGTAGAATGTACATACTAACGAGTCATATGTATTTATGTAAGTATTTTGTTGATATATATTACGTTAAAATTCACGCTTTTTCCCACTTATAGTAACCTTACTATAAGTGGGTAAAAGCAGGGTAAAAATGCTCTACTTCCCATTTTTTGCCATATTCAGTGGTGGATTTCAATGCCGCGCTTTGTTTTCTTACGATGTTTGAAATAATTAATTCCCCCAAATGAGAATCAAACCCGCTGTTGTGGTAACGCTGTAGCAAGGTGTAAATTTAAATATTTATATAATAAGTCATATAGGAGTATTTTTTCCTAAGACAAACAGGGTATAAGTCTATACTTTTCTGTGTCATAGTACAAACAATTGTGAAAATCAGATTAAACTTCAAAATATGTTAATTTATAAAAATTATCATATAGAAGTAGTTTTGAAAGCGAATATGACATAATATTTTATTAATAAATATACTATTTTAGATCTCATTTTATAAAGACAAAGTACGGTTACGTTATTCCGCTACTTAATTCAAAATAATTAAGAACAGAATGTTTGAGGACCGTCTTGGCGAAGAGGCGTAAGCGTCTGCCTGTAAACTCGACGGTTTCTGGGTTCGATTCCCATTCGAGGAAGATGGATTTTTCTGTTTCCATTTTCTTCGCTCTGGCAACTAGGCAAAGCGCGGCGTTGAGTTCCGCCACTCAACACGCAATGCCTCGAAAAAGGCGGAAAGCGGGGACGGAAAAAAAGCAGGGACTAAGCAACGGAGTGTCTTTACACTAGGTTCGTATGGTTTCTGCAGTTCCCTCTGCCTACCCTGCCATGTGCGGGACACAGCGTGAAGCTATAAAAAAAAGAATATTTGAAAATAGTTTATGTCATAATATATTTAAAATATACATATCATACGTATATACTTTACAGAATTATTTATAGTAACGTTAAAATAACATAATTGTAAAATTCAAAAACGGTCAGTAAAATGTATAAAACTCAACTTAAAAATCAAACTTCCGATCTGAGACAATGCTATCAATGTACTATATAAAATATTTAAATTTTATAGAGAGCCAACCGCGTAGACGCTGTCGGAGGCGGCGGTAAATTCTACATAACTTAATAATATACATGTAGTTCTCGCCTTCGGAAGACGTAGCTGGCAAGTTGCATCCGAAAGGGTTGAAACAATATTCAGACAGACTTTTATTTAATAAAGGGAAGAAATAGATTAGTTCTTCATTATATGTTAGGAAATATAATATATTATGTCAATTTTATTTATTTTCTTTTGAAAAGACAATTGAATAGAAATGTTTTTAGAGGAGCGGAACTCAACGGCGCACGTAGTTTTAGAAAATAAAAATTATTGTTGCTTCCCAAGTGGGAATCAAACCCACTATCGTTTGCAGTCAATTATATAAAAATGATATAAAAAATATCAATAGATAAAATAAGCGTCTTTGGACTAAAATATCAGGTAGAATAAATCGTGAAAAGTGAATAATCAGTCGATTAGCTTTTAGGTGAGTCTGCTACCTGATTAGGTATTAAATTACAAACATAAATAACTTCACGCTCTATCCCTAGCGAGGTAGTCAGAGAGACTGGAGCGCCAAACGCTGCGGTCCATGCATACCTCTTTCGCCTCGTCCACTGTCATTAACCTCTTCATACATGGTTTCTCCTCCTCATGCTTTTTACGAGACCTTCCTCCAGTATCTTTAACATTGCACTTTTTAAGAGTCAACCGATATCTCCCTCTCTAACCATTTCTCATTGTGCTTAAAATTTTTAATATTAATTTATATTTTTCACTTGCAATATTAAATAAACAAACATTAATTTCATCTCATTCACCAGAGGTATGCTCTACTAACTAGGTATGTATAACACCTCCCTTGTTGCCTACATAGCAAGTTGCACACGCAGTGTAGAACTAATTTACATTACGGTACGAGTCTTGACAGATGCCTTTACCAACTATCCCATTCTCAGTGGATAAGTACATTCAGTTATCTCTATTGTTTAAAATTATATACAAATGTTAGTATAGTTTTATTTTATTCATTGTTTTTTGCAAATTTGCATTGATTTTAGTTTTTATAATTCGTACTCAAATAACTTCTTTTAAATAAAAAGGCTCAAAAACGAAATCAGCGTCTGATGATATGTAATTGTAGTTATAATACATATATCCCCTTCTTCCCCCAATGGGAATCGAATCCACCACAATCCTGTTCACAATAACATGTACCAATGTACCACAACGGCCTCATAAACTAAATTTCCTTAAAACATTATAATTATAATATATATAGTTCTTACATATTTGTTGGAAAATTTATGACAAAAAAAAATAACAATTTCACTATAAAAATACGAAATATACATTTTCCCAATACAAAAGATTTTACATTTTCTCGGCGTTATAAATTGTGAAGCAAAGACAATCTATTGGGACAACAATACCTGGGAAATAATGCCACTTCTACACTGGGGCGGCAGAATTGAGTTTTCAATGGAATACTAGTTTTATACACTGTAGTTACGTTTGCTTTTGTAAGAACAACAATTAGATATAGACTATATGATATATATATATATATATATATATATATATATATATATATATATATATATATATATATATATATATATATATATATATATATATATATATATATATATATATATATATATATATATATATATATATATATATATATATATATATATATATATATATATATATATATATATATATATATATATATATATATATATATATATATATATATATATATATATATATATATATATATATATATATATATATATATATATATATATATATATATATATATATATATATATATATATATATATATATATATATATATATATATATATATATATATATATATATATATATATATATATATATATATATATATATATATATATATATATATATATATATATATATATATATATATATATATACCAATTTTTGGACATTAGTAATCCGATTTTCTTGACAAAGGTAGTAATAAGTTACTAAATATTTACTTCTGTATTTATACGTATGTTATAAAATTAGTTTAAGCGTCTTTAAACTTTATCTTTCAATCAGTAGGGTTCCTTGTGTCCTCTGACTGTTTAGAGTTCCACCAATTAATGACTTATGTCTTAAAGAACTAGAAAGTTGAGAAAATAGTGTCTTAACTATTAGTTAGAAAATAGTGTTCCATCTGCACTTTTTACACTATGTGCAGGATATAGTGTAAATTTAATCGTTTTAATCTTTTTTATAATATATCTTAGTTCGGTTTATCGCGGATCCGTAAAACTGAGGGCCACACAGTCAGATTTGTTTCAGTACGTTTTGCTTAATAGGTTAACAATCTAAATCTAAATTTAAATTATTTTTTAGGGTTCCGTACAAAAATAAAGAAACGGGACCCTTATAGAATCAGAATCTCGTGTTCCTGTCTGTCAATTCTGTCTGTCACAGCCAATTTTCAAAATTGACCATCCCCCCCCCCCCCTAATCTCCGATACTACTGGGCCGAAAAAATTTAAAAATTACTGAATATAGTTTATGGCTTGTAGATTACAGGAAACCCTATAAGGATTTCATAAATTGAAAATAAAATGGTAAATTCAATAAAAAATGTTTTTAGATAAAAAAAGTCTTCAGGGGAAATATTTCACTATATTGTGTACAGAACCCTTTACACGCGAGTTCAACTCGCACTTGACCGGTTTTTTTTCTTATAACTATTAATATTTATTATTTAATTAACTGGCACGTGTCGTAGACACGACTCTTAGTTATCACAAATTATGCTTGAACAACAAGCAAAGCCGTATATAAAACCTGGTTAACTTATACATAACACAATATAAGGTGATTGATCACTATAGTATACCTACTTTGACACGTAAAAAATAAAAGAACATTCAAATGCAAAACAATTCACCCATTGAGTCAAATGTAAGGCAGCCAAAAGTATGTTAATTTCGCTTGTAAATTGTAAATTGTCAGGTGACTGATACGTATCAAGTTATCTTCAGTACTTGTTCTATGAAATATTTTTTTATATATATATATATATTTTTTGAGAACTCATTTCGTATTAAATTACGAATTATGGGTAAATTTTGCATGGGGTTCCTTGGGAAATGCGATCCCAAGGAACCCTATTATGAAACATGCTGTTAGAGGACCTTCGTGGCGCAGAGGCGTAGCGTCTACCTGTAAACGCGACGGTTTGCGGGTTCGATTCCCACACCAGAAAGATAGACTTCAATATTTCCAATGTCTTCGGTCTGGCAACTAGGCAAAACGCAGCATTGAGTTCCGCCACCCAACAGGCGACGACTTGAAAAGGCGGAAAGCAAGGACGGAGAAAGCAGGGAGTAACAACGGATCTATCTCACGATTATTGTAAGCTTTGTATGCAATTTAGTATGAATATATATGTTTTGAATTTCCTTTAAATACAGGGTAATCTTAGATGATTATGATTATAAAAGAATTGGCCCGTATAGGAAAGGAATTACTCTGAAATATTGTTATTAAGTGATTTATGTCATTTAACGCAATTATGCAGAATCTGTCCGAGTACGATCGAAACAATGTACTACGTGTGTTTCAACGTTTTTCTTTATAGTAAACTCTAACGACTTCTGGTCTCTATAAACATTATTAGAGTCTTTGATTGAAACATTATTGGAGTCAAGACAGTCTAGTCTTAACTGACTGAACTGACTAGACACGTCATTAGAACGACGAAGTAAATGAGCTTTTTTCTTTATATCAGTCATATTTCCGTAGATACATATGTTGCAACTGATTTTGTTCCACACTTTTTTCCATACAAAGCGCTTACTACTTAATTTTAAAGGCAGAATATTGACAGAATTTAACGCCGCACTCTGTCTTGCTCTAAAAGCAAGTAAACGAAAATAATTTAATCTCCCCTAAATGGGAATCGAACCTGTTTACAGTAAAACCTTTCCTTTGTACCTTTACAAAAATATAATTAAAGGATAAGCCACATAACAATAGAAAGACTATGACCACTGTAAACACGACGCCAGGTATAATCAACAAACTCATTTTGTTCTACCAATTAGCGGTACATTCGTTTATTAATTCAATTTTTAGCAAAGCACCTTCATAAAATACCACCGCGGCCATACTTCATTTCGTTTATTTAATTTTTATGCTGCGCTGTACGTACTTTTTGCTTGAGTTGTACAACGTCTGGCTCACCTATAGTATAGTAGTTAGTCTTTTTTTCATCTTCTCCGGGATTATTATTTTTCCCCCGTCCACTTTGTCTTTGGATCCCCGCAGGATACCCGGATAACATCGCAATGAGTTAGCGATGTAATATGTATGTATATTCGTTAAGTAACTTGTCTAAATTTGGGGATTTTTTGTGATGAAATATTTACGGAGAATATTTACTTAAGGTGTTTCACGTTTCGAAAGTTTTTCATTTTTGTTATATAATGTTTGAAATGTATTTTTTTACACTTTACTTGTTTATATATAGCACGGTAGTTAGAGAGAACTTAAATAAGAGAGAGATAAAGAGTGCTAAGACACTCTATTCACCATTTTGCGCTCCAATTCACAACACTGCGTCATAAGTAGGAATTTCATAAGAAGGATCTTAACGCCAATAAGATGCGGCGTTACCAAAGTGAGAAAAATTAAAACAATTCATTCTCCTCGTAGAGATCGAACCTACAACCCCTATGTGGAACAACACTATATGCTTATCATCACGTTTGTATCAGAAATATATTCTACACATTAGTTTATATTTTGGTAAAGTAACAAAATAACTTTGTAAATATAATTCATTCCAAATATTCTTGTTAAAATTTCTTCATAGAAAATGTATGAAACGAGCTCTAAAATACTACCAACATACCTTTTACAATACGCGTGTAAGCTCATTTTAAACGCTCCTTATTTATAAAGGTACTATAATAACTTGAATTCATATAGAATAGAAGCACATGTTTTACGTTATGAATTTATTTATGCTTATTTATATTTACAGGCGAGTTTTATATATGTATTGTATACAGTTTATACTCTTTTATTACATACATACATACATTCATAAATATATACACACGTAGCTTCACGTTATACATAGCGGGGTAGTCAGAGAGAACTAAAGCGCTAAACGCTGCGGTCCCTGCATACCTCTTTCTCCTCGTCCACTGCAATTAGCCTCTTCATACATACTCTCCGGAGATTTTACTTACTATTTCATTATTTCATTGCAACTAGAGCTCTACTAACTACGACATATAATTTCTGTATTATGTAATGTAAATAAAAAATACTAAGTGATTGAATTCCTTAAATTCCAACAATTTAGGCCTTTGTGGCGGAGAGGTGGAGCGTCGTTTGTGAGTTCAATTCCCACCTGGGGAAACTGAATTATTTCATTTCCATGTTCTTCGCTCTGGCAACTAGGCACAAGCGGCATTGAGTTCTGACACTCAACACTTTGTCTTGAAAATCGACCGAAGATTGATAAAACAGAATGTTTTAACACCACATTTGTCTATCCTGTTAAATGCCACAGGGTAAGCAGAAGAAATACAGAATAAAAACATTTGTGTTCATAACCCATAGAAAATATATAATAAATACATAATATAAATTATTTCGTGAATAACAGAACACGAATATCTTTCTCATACATACTGGTAGTATTATTGGAATAATACGCCATCTGAACGTGAGTACTGCACTCGTGAGTACTAACAAAGCTCATTTGTGCCCTACTATTGTGTCTTACATTCATTTCTTGCGAGTTAAACATTTCTTTACAATTGTTAATTTTGAAGCTTTCGTTCTGTAAAGCTTTCGATTGTTATGATTTTTTTTTGATCTTGTAATTAACATTGCGATTTTTGTATAGGATATTTTTTTATATTTATTTTAAAAGAGATGTAAGTGTTGTATAATTTTCTTGATGCACGATAATAGGACTACAGAGTGTTTGGACACTAGACTTCTGTATATGAACCATGTCATGGGAAATACAGTAGGAAGCTCAGAGAACAAAGTTAAAACCTCTGAAACATTAATCATAGAAATGAACGTAATCAGTTTATCATAAATATGATAAACTTCTCAAATGAAGATTACAATTGTCTTAAACTTAAATATCCCCCAAGAGGTTCTAATGCTTTTAACGTTTTTTTATATGACCTGATGTTAAATTGACACCTTTGGCCTTTAGATTTCTAGAAACTGAGAGAATGTGGCGTCACCAACTAAATACCCAGACCATCATTTATGGGCTTCCAGAATTCTCACGCATTAATATGCTGTTGTTTCACGACGGTATTCTTTGAAAGCGTGACCGAGCGTGGCCCTTTTGAGCTACTGGTTTCGGTGTAGCTCTACTATTTGAAAAACATGACCTTGATCTAATCTTAAAGGCCAACTAACTTCTTTCTTGCATCTTATCTCCTTTCCACTCATTAATATATACATAAACATATAATTTATATAAGTGATAAAAATAAATATATCTTATAAAAAATCAAATACAATAGTAAGAACGAACGGAAAATTGCGCCCGACCGTTTCGTTTGAGCTGAAACAGGGATGCCGGCGGTAACGTAATACCATTTTAGTGGCTAAATTAGGACCTTCGTGCGGACCTTTGTATATTCAATACTTTATAGTAGTAGAATATATCGTATTATACCGATACGCTAAAATTACAATTGTATAGATCTCTACCTACCTAGGTAGAGGTCTTACTATGCAGTTCATATTGCTAAAATGGTAATAAATAAGATGTGACAAATGTACTTTCAATTATTTATCTCTAAGCGCCCGAAGTTACCTGGATATAAGTACAATGGGCTAAATGAAACAATTAGGCTATATTTAGCCTTCTATACTTATATCCATCACAACAGGAAATTTTATTTAATGAAATGAGTTATTTTAATAAGCTCTTTAAAAACCCTTAATCTGTATTTTTTATTTATATTTATACCCACAATCGTTGCGTTTACTGTTAAAGGTTTCTGTCCGTTGCGTTTACTGTTAAAGGTTTGTAATTCCGTTTTACCAAAACGCCCTCCAATGTATTTTATCACTTCACTTCACACAATTCACTTACCGAAAGGGCGAAAAAAATGTAAATGAGAAATCCATCTTCCTTAATTGAGAATTGAACCCAAAAACACCAATTGGCAGACGCTGCGCCTCTGCGCCACGGCAGACTTCTTATTAAATTTATATATGTATAGAAATTAATATTCACAATCACAATATTCTTGTTACAGAAGAGCACACTTAAGAAGTTGCCTGGAAAAGCTAAAGGACATGGTACCCCTCGGCCCGGAAGCCTCAAGACACACCACATTAGGTTTATTAACGAAAGCGAAAAGGTTTATAAAGGTACGTATTAAATACATGTATGTATGTTGGTATGGCTTACTTTTTACTTAAGGTTTTGGAGGTTAGGCTAAAAGTATAGTTAGATATTGTATTCAATTTCTGCCCATTTAATTAGCATTTCTTATTTTGATATTTTTTACATATAGAAATATAAATAGGCGAAAATGCGAAATAAGCATAGCCATAGATAGGTGAAAAGTCTGAATTCGTGATATTGTGTGTTGAGACCAGTTTGGAGTAATAAGATATTACTCCTAGAACATTTATTTCTTAGTCAACTTTCATTTTCTTATAATGTAATTATCAAATCAACCCAAGAAAATATTTATAGATAACGATAAAATCTAAATATCACGTTATACTCTAAATAACTTACGACAAAACAATAAAACTTGCAAAGACCCTTCGTTAAAAAGACAATACTGCCGCGAATTCGTCAACCGTGGTCCCGTAATAGTTGTAAGAAAACGGCAAACAAAGCTCGCCAAAGGGTTCCTGCGCTTCCGGCCGGTGCCTTTCCGGTTGCCCCCCTTAGACCTTCTCCATTCTCCATACCCCCTTACCCCTTTTTACCCCTCCTTGATTCCGCCCTACACCAAATGCTAAACCCTTTATATATTTGACATTTGGCTGATAAATAATTGATTGATTGAACTATTCAGTAGAAAACACGTTAACGTCAATTAAGTTTTATTAATGTTAGTTAAAAATAATCAAGCTTTAATATAGTATTGATATAATATTAAATTGAGTTATACTAATTTGACGCTCATGACCAAATAGACATATGTCAATAATCATAGCGATTTTAGATTCAAATTCCATATAGGTCAATATTCATATTTATAAGTAATTTGTTTAGGTAATATTACTTTACCTTTACCACTATTTACCTCATTTAAATAGGTAAAAAAATTACATCTTAGAGGACCGTCTTGTCGTAGAGGTGCAGCATCTGCCGGTAAGCAAGACGGTTTGTGAATTTGATTCCCATTCGGGGAGATTAGATCATTTAATTTCCATATTTTTTCGCTCTGGCAAGCGTGGTGTTGAGTTCCGCCACTCGACACGCAATGCTTCGACAGGTTAAAAGCTGGGAGCGGAATATCTTGACACTAGGTTCCCACGGTTCCTGCAGTTACCTCTCCATGCCCTTCTATGAGCGGGGTAAAACGTGAAGCTATGCAAAAAATAATTCCAACAAAAAATTTCTTCAACAATTCTATAACCTGCTCATTATAATCTATTCAATTTAACTCTAAAAAGATGCTAACACACTCAGAGCTTAAATACGCCATTGCTTTGTGGAAATTTGGAAATTATAAAAATGTGACTGAAACGAGACGAGGAATACTAAAACGTTTTAGACTTTGCAAATGCTCTGTATAATAAAAGCTACTTCGTTAGCAGCTTTTTAAAAGTCTTTTGTAGATCTGTATATAATATGACAACACTTATTTTGCTACTATATGTATATATATATATATGTATATATATATATATATATATATATATATATATATATATATATATATATATATATATATATATATATATATATATGTATATATATATATATATATATATATATATATATATATATATATATATATATATATATATATATATATATATATATATATATATATATATATATATATATATATATATATATATATATATATATATATATATATATATATATATATACAAAATATAAAGTGTAAAAACAAAATTATCAAGACCGTAATATTCGCTCATAAAGTCCTATACACAAAATAAACCGGGCGGAGGGAGTTCGTGGGATGAATGATGGCCGGACACAGGATATGGCGGCATTCGTCACCGCTTTGTAACACCAAATGGCCTCAACACTCTGATATTTTCACAGTATTATCATACCTATAGCTCAACGCTTTAGGTGGTGTTTCCTGTAAATTATTTTCGTTTTATTGACCAGGTGTACTTCATGCTCACATTGACTACAGTGTATTTGTATGCAAGAACTCGTAACGTTCAAATAAAGGAGCTATGTACGTAAATGATAGTATATACCCTTCCTTTAGTCTCCATATTTCATATAATAATCAGGTAAATAAATGTTTTTGATACGTATTAAGGCCGTACTGGTTCAGTGCCAGAGCATCTGGCTGTAAATACCTATAGAGTTGATTTGCATTAAGTGAAAGAACTATTGAAAAAGAAAGAACCTAACTATATTCTAGTTTTGATAAGAATACAAAACGCAGCTTTCAGTTATAGCGTTTTATATATAATATCTGTATAATAAAGGGGGAAAGTGGAGAATGGAATGTTGTAATATTAGATTTCCTATTTATATTTGTGTTATTTCTAAATTTAATATATATATATATATATATATATATATATATATATATATATATATATATATATATATATATATATATATATATATATATATATATATATATATATATATATATATATATATATATATATATATATATATATATATATATATATATATATATATATATATATATATATATATATATATATATATATATTATATATATATATATATATATATATATATATATATATATATATAATGACTTAACAATTACAAATAATGAGCAAGTCTAGACAAATGAAGTAGCAATGCTTGAACTAAATAAAGCCAACAATTCCGATTTACCTCGCCAAGTTCACCGTAGCCGTGGCTAGAAGCTCGATGCTTTCAATTATACTCAAGAGTTTACCTCGTAGCAGCTTCACTCGTTGATATAATCCTTTATTATGGAAAATAGAATAGCTTAACTAGCTTGTGTCGTTTAACAATACCTTACTTAGTTTATTAAAGGCAATAAGGCGCAGGCGTTAAACTCTGCGAGTTAGCACCCAGTTATTCTAATTGAGAGGAAAGTGGGGAACAGAGTGTCTGAACACTGGGTCTCTGCCTACCCTAGTTATGAGCGGGTAATAGAGTCAACTTTTTTAATTAAATTATATTGAATGAACATCTGTAACAGAACTGATTATAAAATAAATAGCTTACAAAAAATAAAATCGACACGCAATGCCTCGTAATGGCGAAAAGCGGAGAACGGAGTGCTAGGCTCTCACAGTTTCTGCTGTTCGCTCTGCCTGCCCTGCTACGTGCGAGATTAAGCATGTAAATAAAAAAGGTCAATAAAATAAAGTGCAAAGGTTATAGGTTCAATACCCACTCAGGAAACCCCATAAAACAATTTATAACGAATCATTTTATTCATACCCCAAATTCAGAGCAAACACTCTTAGTAATAACATATTTATTTTGTCATCAAAAGCTCTCTATAGTCAAAATAAATAAACAAAAGCTCACGTGGAAAAAAATCATTACATATAATATCCATTTGACAGGGTGTAGTAAATCATAGTCATTAGGGGTTGGTCGTAATTACAAAGCTGTGTTTATCGAATCCACGACCGAACCGATAGCCGGGGGTCAAATAAATGACCTTTGGATAGAGCTTTATTAAAGCTTATTTAAACATTCTGTATCTTTGTAATATTGTTTTTAAATAAAATCGATATTATATATGTTGTAATATGTTATTATTATTTCGATTCACGCTCGTAGCACGGTAGGCAAAGCGAACCACAGGAACGGTGAGAATCTGGTGTCAAGATTCTCCATTCCCCGGTTTCCGCCTTTCGAGGCATTACATACTAAGTGATGGAACTCAAAACCGCGCGGCCTAGTTGCTAGAGCGAAGAAAATGGAAATGAAATAATTCATCGTCCCCGAGTGGGATTCGAACCCACAAACCGTCGCGTTTATAGGCAGACGCTACACCTCTATGCCAACACAGTATTATATTTATGAAATGTATTAAATGTATATATAAATTATTTTCCCTCACAATATGTACCTATGTTGTTTTTAAAGAAAATAGTGCATATGCTATGATAATATCAAAATATATCACTTAACCAAGTGAAATTAGTAGTTAGGCGCGATTTGTCGATTTAAGTAAGCTAGGTCAGTTTCCTATAAATTATCTTTCGTTAAAATGCGTTTCATGTCTCTGTATCTTTCTACATCTACACTATCTAACACGCCGTTCTATTAACCCGCTTTGCTGTCACATAATGAGGTACTAGTTATGAAATCCTACTACTTAGTTGCAAAGAAAATTGTCTTAGTTATCCAAATGTAAAAAAGAGGGACACATAAGGGAGGGGTTAATGGTCGCAGCATCTGTTATTATTTTAAAAAAAACAAACAGTATGTACTTAAAAAGTGTATGTATAATTTTATTAACAACATCCTAAAATGTTGTTTGGTTGATTACACTAACTTAAAAAAGTTTAGCTTTGATTGCAAAAATATATATGAATTGAATAATCCATTTATCAATTGAGGCAATTAACCATATTGCACATAATTTAGCATTTCTATTTATATATATATATATATATATATATATATATATATATATATATATATATATATATATATATATATATATATATATATATATATATATATATATATATATATATATATATATATATATATATATATATATATATATATATATATATATATATATATATATATATATATATATATATATATATATATATATATACAATTATATATATAATAGATACAGTCAATTCGGCTTACTCTATATATACTCTATATCATACTCTATATCATTTATTAAACACGAGTGAAGACAAACTTAAAAGCTATAGTTATTCGTAGATACACACACACAAACACACACACACACATAAGAGTATTGATTATTAATACATCAACAATTGTATAACTTCTCAGGCCTAAAGCTCGAGCACTCATAATACAAATCAGTTAAAAAAGGTGGTAAAAAAAGACTTTTATAGGCCATCATTACCATTTTTACAGAAGGAATAGCGTGTTATGTTGCGTGCGAGAGTAGATTACACTCGACTTGATGGATAGCCCTCGGACTATACTGTGGAGAATTATTTAAAATTCAATTATATGTGCAGGATGCGTTTAGTTTTTACAGTAAATTGTGTAGAAAGAAATAGTTTTAAAATGGAGGAAATGGAGTAAAAAAGATTGAGCGTTCATTAAAATTATGTAATTATTGTCTATATATCAATACAGGATAGGATAGGATAGGATAGGAGGCTATTACCGCAAAAAGCGGCCCTTACACTTAATAATACTAACCTTAGATTAATTACAAATACTAACAATACTAACAAAAAATAAAGCTTATAATAAAAAAATATCAATACAATACTTACAAATGTATATATAGCTTCACGCTTTATCCCTAGCGGAGTTGTCGGACAGAACGAAGCGCCAAACGTTGCGGTCTCTGCTACTTAAATAATTGGCTTAAATATTTAAAATATATACAAGAGTTACAGATATAATATAACTTTTAAAAAAATGTATAAAGATGTCCCTTGGGCTATACCGATACCAAAAACATAGCTGCAGTATCTTTTAATCAGCAAAGGGTCAAAATAAACCCATATGTATATCATCAAAAATTTCCAACAACATATAATTAAATTCCTAGAAAAAAAAAACAATTATCTAAATAGACAGTAATTAAATTTCTTTGTAATAACATAATAATTCCGTTCAAGCGCGTGCTTTTGCTCAATAAAATTATAATAATAGGTCTTTGTACCTGAAAAAAAGTACTAAAGCAACCCTCGGCGTACATCTGTGCTGTGTTTATGTTGTAATATGATGTGAGAGGGTGGTTAGGGGTAAATTAACAGGCTTGTCCATTTCGTGTGACACAAGCGGTGTAGATAAGCTTTTTTTTTGTTATTTTTCTAGTGTTAATTTGTAGCGACGTTTAGAGGCTACAATAAGTTAATATGTAAATTATGATTTGTTTGCTTTGAAATGTGTTTAATTTGGACTATAGTCTATGGTTTTTAGATTCATAAAACTATAGTCGATGATTCTAGGCTCAAGTCTTATTTCGATGGGAAGCTTAGAATGTTGCTTTAAGAGCTTCCTAGATAACTAGGAAGCTTCTTTTTCTTCAAAAAGCGCCATTAATTTTCAATTAACACAGTTTATTTGTCACTATGTAAGTTATAATTATACGTTGAAGTTAGAGAATTAATTTACGTATTACTTTTTCTTACGTAAAATTACATTTATTTTTAATCAGGGATATTCGGTGTAACTGAGCACCACAATAAGCATCCAACTAAACTCGTTAATCGTAGCTTCGATTCCCGGTCTAGGACGTTACTTATTTCAATCCCTCGCTCTAATAGGAAGACAAGTACTACAATTTTTTGACCACTCAACTCGCAATGACGGAAAGGTGATCTTTTGTCTTAATATTATATTCTTCCTCGCTCTAAGTAAGAAAAATAATCTATAAAACAATAAATTTATCTAACATTCCAGTATTATTTCAAAGCAATCTCTTATAGAAGTTATATACTTTCAAATAAAGTAAGAAAAGTAAAGCCTACGTACAATTTAGGAAAGTAATTACCAAAAAAAAGGCAAGAAAATATAGGCTATTAACCTAAAGGCTAGACAGCGAGGGTCATCTTACATTGTAGGTAACTATATTTCAGCCAGACAGACGCTTAGTGGAAGGAAATTGTTCATATACATTTGTAATATAGAGACGTGTTTTCATTTTGTAACTAACAATGAATTATTTTTTAATATTAATCATTAAAGAAATTATTTTTAAATAAATTATTAAGCGTGTATAATAAAATATTTTTTTAGTTTTACGCTTTATCCCCGCGCGTAGGCTGAGGGAACAGCATTCACTGTATGAACCTAGTGTTAGGACACTCCGCTGCTAAGTCCCTGCTTTCTGGCATTTTCGAGGCGTTGCGTGTTGAGTGGCGGAACTCAACGCCGCGCTGTGCCTAGTTTCCAGAGCGAAGAAAATAAAAAAATCCATTTTACCCGAGCGGGAGTCGAACCCACAAGCCGTCGCGCTTACGACTCTGCGCCACGACGGTCCTCATTGTTTATAATATACTTCATTGTATATTAGATACATGCATAAAGTTTTAAGCGTTAAACTCAATTTAGTACATAAAGGTGGACTTAAACTTTGTAAGAGATCTCTTCTAGCCAACTTTTTATGGTAAATTTAAAATTTCTACGCTTTAGCATTCTTTAATTTAACTCTATTCACCCACCAGATTTTTATAAACCTATAGTCAACTTTAACAGTATTATTAAAAAAAAAAATATAAAAAAAAAAAAAATTACTTAAAAATAACATATATAAATTTGAACGCATCGGGATTTGAACCTGCGCCTCTTGCAAACCGTGCAATCGGCTGCCTTGCACGGTTTGCAAAATGCACGAGCTTAAATTCCGCTGCGTTACAAATTTTAAACACTATACATTTTATTATTAAGTAAGTATTATTACTTTGTAAAATAAAACTTGCCTAAAGTTTCCACAAACCTTGAGTGGCATAAATAATTAATTATTACTAACCACTTTTATCAACAGTAAGTTAAAAGAGGCCTATCTGATGAAGCATTAGCTAACTAATTCGGACTATCGCTGTATTTTACCCCACTATTTTACATATTAAAGTCAAATTTAAAACACTATATATACTTACAAAGCCCTTATATGCTTAGAATTCTTTTTCCTTTTTTTAATTTTTAATTATTTTTAAACACCGTTTTGATTTTATTTTACTTTTTTAAATATTATATCAGGTACAAAATAATATACAACTTACTTAATATATCACGGCATATATAATAGTCCTCACGTTTGTCACAAATAAAAATATATGGAAAATTGTATAAAATCACATAAATAATGCTAGATTTATTTCTACCGGAAGATAAACAAATATTCAGTTGGCTTTACCTTAACTTGTATTCGTCTGATACGTTTTATTTTTGTGCCTTATATATCAAAAGCTCAAATTTATTCATAGCTCCTTACCCATATCTATGTACGCATATTAATAAGTCAGTCATATAGAATTTATATGTATAAATAACTTGTATTTTTTTGTTTATTAGGAGATGCCTCTTAAAAATAAAGAAGGAGAATTTCTACTTTTATCCATAAAATAGAGATAGACAGATAGAGTTTAGTGTCAAGACACTACGTTCCGAACTTTTTGCCCAATTGAAATTAATTAATTAGTGTTTTTAATTTTTTATTAACTATGATTTATTGTAATACAAATGTTTTTCCAAAAAAAATACCTTTATTTTATTTATTCCTTAATATTAGATAATATTTTGATTTTCTTAAAAAAGTAAACATCGAACCAGAACAATATGTAAAAACTATTATTTTCCATAAAAAAATTTCATTTGTATTTTTCCTGAAACAAACGCTGCGTTAGACTAATGAGATACCCCTGGCTTTAGGTGCGATTTCGGCTGAAATTCAATATGTCACGAGATTGGATATGCTGGTCTAATTGAACGCGACGGCCCTCGGATGCGGATGCAAGTTTACCATTCGTATCGAATTGTCATTCGTTGGTAGTAAAATTCAATGGATTTACAGCACATTTATATGTAGAGACCTGAGCTTACTATTTTTAGAAATTGAACTTTAATCACCTGTTAAAAGTTCATATAAAAGCTTTTATTACGTAATACTGCGTTATATGTTAAAATTTATATAATATATAAACCACGCAAAATAGGCAATAGTACACTATAAATTTTAACCTAAGCTAATTTTAACCCTCTCTTAAGAGAGAACTTAATGTCAAAACACACCGTTCTCTACATTCTATGAGGATTTCAAACATCACTATTGCCTCTTATCTACTAGAACGGAGAAATGATAATTTACCATTGACATACCTAATGGTAATGGTAAATACCATAGGGTTTAAATACAAAAACATCAAGATGGCCGCTAAGCTTCGGTTTAAAGATATTTATTTCTCATAAAGAACACAAAAGTTCACTTATAATAAGAAATTACAATAATTTTGCTTGTACCTTACATTTAAAAGTATGCATTATGAATTATATACAGTAAAATAAAATGTTGTGGGTAGTTATATTGCATAAACATGTTTAGGTAGGGGTTACATTAACTTATTTTGAACATACTCCATTACACGAATTTAGGAAAACTCTTGCTATTAATGATTAAGTCTGATAATTTATTATAAATTTGTACTACTTCAAATAAAATGATTTTCTTTCATATGAAAATATAAATATTCACTCGAGTTTGATCTGACTTCACATTCACTTCAAGCAACATATTACTAGCATGTATACTATGAAAGTTAAGTTATTATACCTTAATTAATTTAAATAGAAATACTAAAAAAGCTAGCTAGCCTAATTTGCGATTGAATGGACTGAGTTTTGTTTCTATGTAATTAATTTACGTTAAAGCGTACGTACAGTATTTGAGTTAAGAGAAAAAACAATTGGAAAATTGTAATAAAAGTGAATTAAGGTTAATTCGGCGTAATAGAGGCCATTTTTTAAATTAAAGATAGTATGCTAAACTAATATGCAATAAAACGATATATATAGCTTCCCTAAATATAACAAGATGGTTGTTAAAAGTATATAAAGCTCGGCAACTTATAATGTGAATTACGAGACATCATGTAGCGTAACTTAACGCCGCGCTTTGTTTTAAACTTTAAACAAAAGAAATTTGCATAAAAACTGTTGGCTATACGAGTGACAGGTTAGACAGGCGAGCTTAACGAATTTCCAATATACAGTTGACGTCAATAAAGATTACTATATGTAAAATACATACATACATGATATGTAAAATATATACGTAGTGGTATAAGCTTTCAATCAAAAGCTCTTTTGGTTTTGTTTCTATTGTGAATAACAGTGTTAATAATATATAATTATATATATATATATATATATATATATATATATATATATATATATATATATATATATATATATATATATATATATATATATATATATATATATATATATATATATATATATATATATATATATATATATATATATATATATATATATATATATATATATATATATATATATATATATATATATATATATATATATATATATATATATATATATATATATGAAAGATCAAGATCAAAGCAGCGCTAGTGTCAGTGAACCACTTGACTATTTCTCAAAATGCTTAAAAAGTTAAATATCTTAAAACACAGGAGTTTCAGCTTTCTACACCAAATATTAATTAGAACAATATGTTAAAGCAATAGACTGTTTTCGAATTGCTATATATATAGCTATAAATATTACAGTCGTCCAGACAACAATTGATTTCTTCTATTAATTACAACAGTTACGTATTCACAATGCCACGCCTTCATTACGTAAGCTAAAGCATAATTAACCCTGGACCTACAGTGCTACACGAGAGACGATAAATATCATCCTGTTCCAATTACTGGGAGGCAGAGCAATTTTTCATTGACACGCTCGGTCTAATTTTTTTTCGTTTATGTGAGATATATATATATATATATATATATATATATATATATATATATATATATATATATATATATATATATATATATATATATATATATATATATATATATATATATATATATATATATATATATATATATATATATATATATATATATATATATATATATATATATATATATATGTATATATATATATATATATATATATATATATATATATATATATATATATATATATATATATATATATATATATATATATATATATATATATACTTAGATTATGATATTATCCGTATGTGTTGTTTGAAATCCTTCTAATCCAAAGATTTATAGATTTCTAAGTGGAATGTAAAGAACTTTATTCTTTATATTTGTAATTTTTTAGTACATTATTCTGTGAATCTAGTGTTGGGACACTTCTTTTCATAATAATAAATAATATACATATTATGAAGAAATGATTTTTTTCTTCAGTTTGTGTCAATCGTGGACTGTCGTGGCGTCTGCCTGTAAACGTGACAGTTTGTGGGTTCCATTCCCACTTGTACAACATTCTTTCATTATCTTCGCTATAGCAAATAAGTCAAGCGCGGCGTTGAATTCCAACGCTTTGAAAAAATATGGAAAGCGAGGTGTCTTAACACTAGTTTTCCACAGCTCCTGCGGTTTCCTCTGCCCACCCGGCTATGTTCAGGATAAAGAGTGAAGCTAATAAAAACAAAAATAATCAATTTGAAATTAAAGTAGTTTAAAATTACATTTTAATTGAAAACTCCTTATACGATAACCTTACTAATACCAACCGGTTTATCGATGTTCACGATTATATTATATTAAGAACCAATATCAAAATACTATCATTCAATTAAATCTAAGCATCTAAAATGTAATAAACAGTACATAGTTCGGTTTACGATGTACGTAGATAATATCTGTAAGGATTTATGACGGCCAAGAAGATAATAAATTTTGAATCTACAGCTCGTTATCAGAAGCGAGAATTGGCTTAGTGTCGAACTTAGAATAATTGTTATGATACTCTGTTGATAATTGCATTAAAATATTACAGTGATAATACGTTTTAAATTTTGTATGATATTTAGGTTTATACCCTGTGTATAAATACAAAAGAAACTAGTGTCAAAACACTTTGTTTTTTAAGTGATACACTCTGTTTTAGTGGTGGAACTCAATGCTGCACGTTTCTTTACTTATTAGAGGATATGCACTATTCCACAAAGAAAAGAACTCACAACTATCACATTTACAGATACAAAATTACCCACTGCGCCACAACCGCTTTTCTTTATTTAATATCCATTTCTAACTAAAATAGATCTGTACATTCTATATTAAATCATTTTCAAGCATAAATTCTAACATTTATTTTATTATTTGAAAACTTCGAAGTAAATATAGCTTATATTTTATACGAAGAAGAAAGCTTTAGGCACTTGAGTTTCTCAGAACAGAACCTTCACTTTGATACTATATTTCTATATCACAGTTTAGAGTTAGAATTTTTCCCATAAATTTTATTTATAAAGTAATTTCATTTGTTACGCAATTTCGCAATATACCTTTTACTTGTTAAGGATATTATTAAACATACAAAGGATAAATAGATTGTTTTATTTAAAATTGTTACTATTTAAAAATACAAAAGTTTGTCTTTATTTCGCTGGATATCTATACGCTAACTCCATGATATACAATTCTTATTATCTATTAAACCAAGATAATAAAAATACCTTTGTTGACGCAGAGGAAGTGATGTCCAAAAAGTAGGTTCACCTAATCCATTTTCGCTTCCCAGCTGTAGAAAAACAATGGAACGAAGTGCTTTAACACTATATTCTCACAGTTCCTGACGTTTCCTTTGCTTAGCCTGCTATAAACGGGATAAAGCGTGAAGCCAAAACAAAAGAAAAAAACTCAAGAGAACCTCTCTAATAGAATAAAAAGAAAAGTTCTAAGACGAATTATTAACAATTTTTATCACAAATATATTCTAATGAATGAAATTAAGCAATTACATAATTTATTACAGCATCGCGTTTCTAGCTGAAGAAAGCAAATGTTTTCCTTTTACATTTTTCCCTGTACAATTTTATTATCTGCAGAGTATCCTCTCGAAGTTTTAAGTAACGAATAATAGAATTTGAAGAAGCTATAAAACAAATAACTTCGAGAATCCCTGCGAATGTTGTTTTTTTTTTAAGATTAGTTAGTGACTTTTTAACGATGGAACTTTTTTATGGCGAAATTATAAAACTAGGTACGAAGAATAAAAAAGTCGTCAAAAGATATTGTTGTGGTTGACGAATGGGAGGCGTTGAAACTTTATGTTTACTTGAATGTAGGGTAGAGGACCGTCGTGCCGCAGAGGCGTAGCGTCTGCTTGTAAACGCGACGGCTTGTGAGTTTAATTCCCACTTGGGGAAAATGAATTTTTTTCATTTCTGTTTTCCTCGCTCTGATAACTAGGCAAGCGCAGCATTGAGTTCCTCCACTCAATACAGAACGCCTTGAAAAGGTGGAAAGCCGGGAACGGAGTGTCTTAACACTAGGTTCCCGAGGTTTCTGCGGTTCCCTTAAACTTCCCTGCTATAAGCGGGATAAAACGTGAAGCTATAAAAAATATAAGGTACATTCATTTCTTAAATGCTCCATACTGACGTAATAAATATAGGTTCGATATCCACTCGAAAAATTAATTATTTTTTATTTTCCTACTTTATTAATGTCTTTTCTCCACTATTTTTATTTTTCTACTTTAGTAAAGTACATCATTGAACTTTGACTTATAATAAACACTAAATCTGTAACGAGGTATAGTGACAACAAAAAAACAAAATAGTGCCTTAAGAAAAATTCACTTTTTTAACAAAATATTGCCTTAGGTAATTCCGGCACCTATTAGATAACGCCCGTGACTCTTCTCGCCCAGATATCTAATCGTATGTATACGCATCGCTGACGCTTCTCTATATTTCATTGTTTACACCTGAGTTCACTTTTTTTATGAGATATTGGATCACGATACCTGTTATTTACGGAGTATTGTAGTTTATATTACTAGTGTATCTTGTTAGTTATTTATTTATACTTTTAATGTAGCTTAGGTAAAAGCGATTACTTTATGTAAATGTGAACTTAAATGGACTTGAACCTGTGCCTCTTGGAAACTGTCTAAAACAGTCTTGGACGGAATTTTCGCAAGAGGTGTGAGTTCACTTCTAGGTACTTAAAGAGTCATTTTCTTAAGTGTAAAATTACACTTTAAAGGAAAAAAGTCAGTTCATGTCAGTTTTTCTATGTTCCAGTAGATAAATAAAAGTAGAGAATCAATTGTCTTTTATAATCATCTCCCGCTATACCGTCCGCCTCTTACAAGACATCGGTAGCATAATGAATCTGGAATACCACAAGTCTATCGAAACCCAAGCTGCAAGCAATATCATGTAAATTGGCGATAAATTTTAAACATCGTCTCACTGATTTAATTGGTTGTTTAAGAAGTTTTTCAATCTGCATCAGAAATGTCGTCCGCAGTTTAGATTCGAAGCTTTATGCTAATAGATTGTCTTCGTATACTTTATTTTATAAGCACTAAAACTATTGTGGCCTTAGTAAATATTTACGAGAGAGCTCGTATATTTTATTCAGGACAAATTTTATTCCCGTTCTCTGATGGCTGGAAGACTCATTGAACTGACTATGCAGACTATTTGTATTCAGAGTGTCTAATTATCGTAAACGTGAATAAACTAAATTGTTATTGATATCATTTTGGGTTTTATTTTTATCGTTTTCGTTGAAATATTAAACCAAATTTTCCATTCCTGTTTATTGGAACGAAGTATTAAATGTTGCTGCCAAACTCTTTAAAAATATCTCTAGGTTGGTAGTTACACAAATCTGACACAGATAAAAAATGACAATGTCAAATAAAACAGATAACATATAACATCAGTCTCCATAAAAGATAATCGTAGGCTGAATCAGTGTGCATTAGTCATAATAGTCCAGTCGTAACGTATCTTACTATATCTACGTATACGTTATGACGTATACGTTAATATTCCTGACCATTAGATGATATATGTACCACATTAGTTTTTCATGGCTGCCTCGAAATAATTTCGAAGGACAAAATAGAGGCAGAAGCTAAGCTAGCAGATTTATGGGTGGATATTTTATTGGACCCCCCGCGTACACCCTAAGGCTCGTAGAACACTTTTTGCATTCATGCGTTATCGATTTGTCACTCCACGCTGACATGCCTTTTGATTGGATGATTTTTTCTTTTGATCTCCATAATTAGAACTTGGTTGGAATAGATTATAAATTGATTAGTAAGATATTTAACGTTGAAACCTCTTCGGTTTTATTAGTACATACTGTATGGTGAAGTTGACATATGTAAATATATGTATAATCTTAGATCTTTCTACCGACTACTATATATATATATATATATATATATATATATATATATATATATATATATATATATATATATATATATATATATATATATATATATATATATATATATATATATATATATATATATATATATATATATATATATATATATATATATATATATATATATATATATATATATATATATATATATATATATATATATATATATATATATATATATATATATATATATATATATATATATATATATATATATATATATATATATATATATATATATATATATATATATATATATATATATATATATATATAAGGTAAATTTTAAAATATCAATACATATGAAAATAATCTTAGATCTTTCTACAGACTACTCTTGTATCTACAAAATGTATTTACCATACAAAATAGCGATGTAAGAGTTATAAGATATTCCATTAAATTGACTGGTATATTAACGATATATCAGTTCTTTGTTGTGAGGGAACTAACATCCCTACCTGCTTTTAGCATTTTTATTGAGAAAAACATGTTGGCTTTCTGATGTACCTTTAACGTGCTATGAAGGAGAATTCTGTGGTATTTTACTTAGGAATAAGTTACTTTTGGTTATAAATTAATATTAAACATACAGAGTTATTTTTATGATATGAATAAATATCTATAATAGATGGATATCCTTTGTTATGTTGATAATGCATACTAACTTGTATTTGTAAAGGAGAATAAAAGTAATAATAAAGTAAAGTAAAGGTATAAGGCTTTTATATGTTTATTACCTGTTATGCTATGTACCTTGTTCATTTAATAGAAATTATTAAGTACTGCTTAACTTTGAGCTAGTTGGGAGAAAATTATAGTAGCTTATTTCCCCTAACTTGAATTTGAACTCCCTCTACTCCTGTGATTTTTCGTAAAACTTAGTACTTTAGAGAACACTTATTTAGGACTAACATACTATATGTTAAACAAAACAAGCACTATGTAAATAATGTTCAAACGCATATAGCGAACATATTTTTATAGCCCTTAACACGCCCCAAAGCCATGGGCGTCGATCGCTCGGAAAAAATTGTATTTAATCTCCTCCGTGTGATGCTGTCGACGGTCGTTTTTCCCGTTTTTGCATATAAATGCAATCTGAATTTTGAGCAGAATGTTAAATAAAACGTAACCTGTCCCCTACTCCTCCTACCCCATGCAACGATCGGTAGAAAATCCCAGCTTTATGTCAGTGAATATGTGATTCGACGACATATATATGTGTATATATATATATATATATATATATATATATATATATATATATATATATATATATATATATATATATATATATATATATATATATATATATATATATATATATATATATATATATATATATATATATATATATATATTTATATATATATACGATGCGATACGCTTTGAAGTTCATTTAAATTTATAGTAAGCTACTTATGTCCGTGAATGTCTGGTCTGTCCTGGTCCTGATTTTTTTATCGTAAATATATTACATTTTAAGGTTTCCCGTTTTTCTCTTAGTTAGGTGTCATGCGTGTTGAGTATAGTTATAAAATCAGCGATAATTTATGTAACTAATTCTCAATTATATATGAACAATCTTTATAATAAAAAAATAATTAAAGCTTATCTTTTTCTACAGCTTCACCTGCGTAGTCAAATTGTAATAACTACGAATTCTGTATGACACCTATTACTTAAATTATGAAGAAACCAAAAACAAAAACTAATTTATAATAAAATATTCAATTTATACCATAATAGATACCAACATATATATAATTTTTTATATACACATACATTATACCGTTATATAATAAATATCATCTAACAAATAAATGAGCGTATTTAGTATATCCTTAATGAAAATTTTCGCCGCCCACCCATTTAAATATAAAGCCTTATAGACTGATTGATGTGCACAATTCAATCTCCAACGTATAATTACGTTCGCTTCAAACACTGTACTGTGTAATTTTAATGTAACATTTCACAGTTTACGTCAGATATTTCACAATAATTTACGTTTAATTAATTAATTAATAAAGTATGTAAATATTTATAGGCTTGGCTTTTTAGCTTTGGCGGTGGCTTCCTTTGCACTCGATTCGTGGTGTGTATTCATTAATTTTTCGATATAATTTTTTTTGATCATATTTAATTGCTTTCAAGTATTTATGATGTATGAAGTTTATTTATTATGGTGTAATTGCTTTTGAGGACCGTTGTGGTGCAGAGGCGTAGCGTCTACCTGTAAACGCGACAGCTTGTGAGTTCGATTCCCACTCGAGGAATATGGATTTTTATTTCTATTTTCTTCGCTCTGGCAATAGGCAACACGGCATTGATGACTCAACTCGCTATGCCTCTAAACTGCAGAAAGCGGGGAACGGAGTGTCTTAACACTATTTTTCCACAGTTCCTGCGGTTCACTCTACCTACCCTGCTATGTGCAGGATAAAGCGTGAGGAAAAAAAAAAGAAAATATTTTGACAGATATATATTTATTTTTATTGTAATAGAAACTGGACCATATTAATAAAAAGGACTTTTTAGTCGTAATTTTACAAAAAATACACAATCACCATTGTAGCACGGTGGTATTTGGTTCGATTTCCACTCAGATTTTTTTTTCACCTTTTCAAAATAAAACACGTCAATTATTTCCGCATCTCAACACACAATATCTCGAATATTAAGCTAAAAGAAGGCAACAGAGTATAAGTAAAGAATAAAACTCTAGACGTGGAGAAGTCACATCTATTACTTATATATAATATTATAAAATAATTCTATACTTTCAAACATTGCACGTAGTAGGTACCCGATAATTAAAAGGCAAAAATAATCCAAAGTATATTATATTAATTCAGTAATTTCTTTAAAAAGATTTTAAAAAATCTTCTTTCTTGCTCAATTTATGTAATGGCTATGTAAATCTCTAAAATATATAATTTATCAATGCTAAGAAGTAGGTACGGCTCATTTGCATTCTGAAACAGAGGAATTGCTAATAAAATCCCGTTTGTAATAAAGCCAATTTGCATGGTTCAGAGGTTTATAATTTTTACAGCAATCACTTTAACGCTTTTTAACGCTGAAATTATTTAAAAGAATTAATTTGTAAATAATAAGCGCAGCATTAAACTCCGTTTCACGCTGTGCGGAAAAGATTATCTAGTTAATAGATTATCTCTGCTAAGATAAAGCATATGGATGCGGGATAAAGCGTGTTTTGCGTGAAGTTGTAAAATAAATCTACTGTTAACGTAATATTACAGTTGAACTATGACCTCTCTAACTAGCGGCTCAGTAATAGTTTTATTCAAATTTAGGATAAAAAGGGATATACCTAAAAGCAGGATATAGACCGACATTTCGTTTGAAATTTGACTTATGGGCTCATGCATATTTAAAATTAGATAATTAATAAAAAAAGTATTTACAAAAATCACTTTTTTACAAAGAAAATGTTATCAAATTGATCAAAAAAATTTTTCGAGTAATTAAAACAATAACATTTACAGAACCTCGAGGAAAGAGAAAAAAGACACTCAAGTCACAAAGAACAATTAGCGAGAGAACAGCGCTACCTCAGACGGAGGCTAGCACAGTTGAGGGCGCGGAGAGATGTGACACGCCCGTTGGAGGAGAGCGCGATGGCGCACGCGCACGCGACCCGAGCGGACTCGCTGTCGTCGATAGAGTCATCATCTGGCGTTTCTACCGCCGAAAGGTCGCCTTCGTCTGTTTCAGAAAGTGGTAAGTTATTTTCAACATATAATATTTGGAAATTAATGATATGAGGACCGTCGTAGCGCAGAGGTCTGAGGTGACGGTAAACGCGACGGTTTGTGTGTTCAATTCCCACTCGGCGAAGATGGATTTTTGTTATTCTAACCTAAGACTATCGTTTAAGTTGCAAGTTAACAATGCTTGATTTAAATTTCATGCTCATGGAATATTTAAAAAAGAAGTTGCTATAAAAAATATAAGGGAACGCTTTAATCGGTGCTTTTTTTAACTTGCTGCATCATCCTGGGTTCCCGTGGGAACCTAGTCTTAAGACGTTCCGTTCCCTGCTTTCCACTTTTTTCGACACATTACGTGTTGAATGGGGGAACTTAACACCGCGCTTTGCTTAGTTGCCAGAGCGAAGATAATGGAAATAGAAATATCTAACTTTCTTGAGTGGAAATCGAATCCACGAACTGTCTCGTTTACAGGCAGACGCTATACATCTACGCTACAACGGTCCTCAATCGGCAATTATATCATCAAACATTCTATATATATTGTTATGTTGATCAGATCTGTTTCTTTATCACTAATAGAATATTTATGATACTCATCCGCTTTTCCGTCAACATCTCAATTTTCTTCTCATCCAAATATTAAAAGCTACCGCAGACGAATGGCTTACTATTATATCGAAACGTCGCGACGGCCTCGAAATAAAAAGTCAATCTCTAAAACTATCTATCAATATGAATTTCTTATAGAAATGGTAAATTACTCTTCTATATTATTAAATGGACTATTAATACTTTACTTGATTATATTCAGTCTGAACCAAAGTAATATGAAATCGTGATACATAAAATAAATTAAAAAATATAAAATATAATTTTAATCGATTTTTCGGAGAACAGCCGTGCGATGACTTTATAGTGCAAGGGGACAGTGTAAACATGAATGCGGAAAAAATAGAATCGTGACACTAAACTCATTCTTCCTATCCTACTTGGTAAAGCTAACTACTTAAAGAAAATATAAAAAAATTGAAAAATAAGACAGACACATGGCAGGGTAGGCAGAGAGAACTGCAGGAACTATTAGAATCTAGTGTTAAGACACTCCGTTACTTAGTCCCTGCTTACTCCGTCCCCGCTTTCCGCCGTTTTCGAGGCATTGCGTGTTGAGTGGCGGAACTCAACGCCGCGCTTTGCCTTAGATTGCCAGAGCGAAGAAATGGAAATAGAAAAAAAATCCATCTTCCCCGACTGGGGATCGAACCCAGAAACCGTCGCGTTAGCCGCGTTACAGGCAGACGTTGCGCCTCTGCGCCACGACGGTAAACACGGACGAAATAATTTTTATATGTTTGTAAACACTGTAAAACTACTAAAACAATGCTAAATACATTTGCCAAAAGAAAATAAAACTATCTAATTTGACTTTGACAAACTAATTCTCTCACCATAATGGACCAAAAACACATACATTACAAATATAATAACCACTATGACAAGTCAAAGAGCATTGTCACAGTCAATCAAAGATTAAACAGACTGACAAGTTAATTCATGCAGCTCTCAGATGGCCCTGACAGGCTAAGACACAAAACAATGACAATGTACCGCTACACGCCTGATGACAATCCCTCTATCCCTCTATCCCTGTTTCCTAGCACGGGATAGGGTAGGTGGGGGCAACTATTGTACGCATTGTTAGATATTCCGGGATAATAGATGGGCCCCAATTGTTTTACTTCACTATGGACACTCGGCAAATGGGATAATAGTTTCGGAATGAACGGCCCTATTTAGAGAATGAGATCTTATGCCAATTACTTTGGTAATGCCAATTACTTCGGAAAATAAGTTTTAAATAGATATATCTTATATATATGTATATGTTATAAAAAAGGGCAAAACGCGGCGTTGAGTTCCGCCACTCAACACGCAATGCCTCGAAAAAAGTAGAAAGCAGGGACGACGAAAGCAGGGACTAAGCAACGGAGGATCTTAACACTAGGTTCCTCTGGATCCTGGAGTTCCCTCTGCCTACCCTGCCATGTGCGGAGCTTAAGCGTGAAGTTATTAAAAAAATGCTTTGTTACTAAACACATATAAACGAGCATATGAACATATATGAACTAGTAAGTACACTATAATATATTACAATACAATGCTTATAGTAATACAATAGAAATAAGAAATAGTCGTGTATCTTAAATGAAATCGTCTTATCCAGTTTGGCCCAAACTTTCAACTTTATATTGATTAATCAATCAGTCGAGCAATAGGTAACATTTTGTCACAAAATTGAATTCGTCTGGGAAGTTAGACAAAGTGGAATACTCATACATATTATGATAGAAGGTAATATTACGGAATTTGATTTGCAAAGTTAAGTATTCTTAGTACGCCTTTCCTCAGAACGAGAAAGATGTTTCAAACAATATGTCATAACAAACATGAGAATTAGAAGACAAGACTAAATGCACGTCTCGCTTCATTACATGAACTCGAGTAAAGTTAAATTTAATCCATCTATGAGAATGTATAAAGGATTTTGTAAATAATTTTACGTTATAAAAGTAGAATTTTTATTTCTTCGCAAACATATTACTTCCCTCCCTCGGGAGTTTCCACATTTAGACGAACGTCAACAGCTAAGTATTATTTGGAGTTACTTTGGGCGGACGATTCGTAGCGTTTAAAGTTCCAATACAGATAGATATACGTCTGCTCTATTATATGCTCATTTTCAAGTTTCAAACTTTGTTCACGCAAATTAGAACCTCCAATTTTCTATAAAATGCTTTGGTATGTTTTTTGATTGTGGCGCAGAAGCGTAGCGTTTATTTGAAAACGCGATGGTTTGTGGGTTCGATTCCCACTCGGAGAAGATGAATCTTTTCTATTTCCATTTTCTTCGTTTTGAAAACTAGGCAAAACGCGGTGTTGATTCCCGCCACTCATCACACATAAAGGTGGAAAGCGGGGACGGAGAAAGCAGGGACTAAGCAACAAAGTGTCTTAACACTAGCTTCCTGTGGTTCCTGCAGTTCCCTCTGCCTACCCTGCCATGTGCGGGATAAAGCGTTAAGACATAATACATTTATTTTGAAAACAATCTGAAAAAACTTCACAGATTATCAGATTACTTATTAGACATTCTTTAAACTTTGGTACTAGCTTCGCCTGCTGTGTCAAATGGAAACAACCGCATGTATTAAGGGTTATGTCCAAATTATTAACATAATATAATACAACCTATAGGCTTACATAAAAATCACTCAAAACTTACCTCTACCCTAATATAAGCTCATTAAACTTAACAAAGACTGAAGCTTCATATTATTACATTTTATACTACATACAAAAGAATTTAAGAAAAAAACTTTTAACACAACCGTCTCTAATTCTTATTCAACATTTCTATTCTATTGCAAATATTCTTTTCACTAAACGTTACAAAACTTTTATTTGAAATAAATTGAAAATGTTTCCATTTAAGTTCTTTGTTACACAGTTATTTTATATCCCGGAAAGAACCCTTAATCTGTCGGCTGTACAGAGATGTCTTACACCGTCCTGACCCCACGAACATATTGTAGCTTTTTATTTATGCATTGACTTTCACAATTTAACTGTCAGCCGCACGGACGGACATCCCGAGAACTTGGGCTACTATTATGTAGAGAGAAATTACATATATTATATGTTACAAGTTAAATTGGGAATGTTTCCATGACATACCCGTATATGTATGTAATTAAGGAAAATAGCTATACAAAATATTTAGTTGAAATGATTAGATGTTCTAGATGTTAATATTAAATTTTAATAAATACTAACGCGGTAATGCACTACTTAGAGAGTCGAGTTTTTGAGTAAAATACTATTAGTTTTGGTACCGTTTTAAAGACCTAACGATCAGTTTTAAAAACGGTACCAATACCGTCGGATATGTGAAAATTATAGCCGATGTTCTTGAAACTTGCACTATTCAATTTATAATTTTTTAAACAAATTCCCAACTAATAAGATTCACTAGAAAAAAAAATAGTGTTCGCTTTATGTCAAATTAAAAAATTTTGTCTTTTAACATCCCTTAAAAGTAACATACGCTTCGTTTTAAGCTTCGTTAACCAAGGCTAGTATTTTATTTACTTACAATAAAGATTATTCAACGTTTGAACATAAAATTGAATATTATACCTACCTCCTTAAACAATCCTTTCACAAAATTTAAATTAAAATGCGAAACAATGCTTTTTAACCGCAAAGATCAATGAACATTCATAACAAAATAAATACCTCTATATTACCGACACTACATCATTTATTTCTAACACAACCCTTAAATTATCTGGCGTTGAAGACGAAGAAATTAAACCGCCCTAGCTACATTGTTACTTTTTATTTATGCATTAACTTTAGCAATTTAAGTCCCTTGTACACGGACAGCCGAAACTTTCTCTTTTCTTTTCACATCGGCACAGACCTTATAATATACAGCCTATAAACAGCTGAATCGTTGATTTAGTAGGTCATTAATATATTAAATACGTTATAAATGTGTTGATGGGCAATTTCCTTCTCATTATAGTCTTTCATTAAATGCCACTGGTTATTGAATATAATTGACGCTTGGTATTATGAAAAAAATAAGTATTTTTGGTTTTGTTTTATTATATTTAAGTAAAAACAAGGCAATGTCTCTACAATTGGGCAGAAAGTGGGAATTGGATGAATGTATTGTATTATTTTTTTTTATTTAATCTACAAAATAAAGGCTTGAAGTCAATTGAAATATAATTTTTACAACTATAAATTGTAAATATAATTTTAATATATTTGTTTCTGAAACTGAACAGTTTCAAAATGTTCATACATTAGGAGCTAGAATTTCTTTGTCAGAAGAAGAATGTATGGTTGTGTGGGACTCGTAAAAGTAAATATTTGCATATCAATTGTATAACTACTTCACTTTAAGACTTGCTCCTATTGTTTTTGTTTATGACCCTATAAGTGACAAAAATTTACAGCAAAGAAAAGTCAAAGTATATATGCTTTGACTATTCTTTGCTGTAAATTTTTGTCAATTTTTGTTATAAGTTATTTCGTTATTATTCAATTGCGAGATCTTTTAATATTCATGTTGTACCGTTTCATATTGATTTCTAAATAGCTATTGATTAACAATGTAGAGGTTTTAGAACTGTTTAATCTTTTATATGAAGTGGCTAATTTAATAGAACTGATTTTGTCCCAGTAATTATAAGACTCAAGTGCAAAAAATATTCTTAATTGAAATTTAATACATTGCTATGATTTAAAAAATAATTAATTTCAAAGAGCAAGAGAATAAATTTACATTTTTTTTTAGTTATTTTTTAAAGTGTTAATCCACACTGATGATAGAAACGACTGTTCTTTGTAATGGTCTTTGGGTAGCGGAAATTTGTAAAAATCTTCCTACAGAGATATTAACAACGAAATAAGTTATATAAAGCATATAACAATTTCGACACAAAGTGATGAAGAACTAATGGCTCAGTGGCGAGAGCGCTTGCATGGTTCGCAAGAGGGCGCGGGTTCGAGACCCACTGTGTTCAAAATTTTTATATGTAATTTTACAGTTGCCAGTTAGAGACAGCTAGGTCTGTATAAAATGAAATAAATTTAAAACAAGTGATCCTATTAGGACATAAAAAAATATTTCATTAATGTAAAATGAAATAGATTACAAAACTAATTAATTATCTATATACTTCAACAGCAACATTGATGACCGCTAGCGTATCCAATTTCGTTATCCCATAAATACGTAGAGTGCTCTACATTTCCTGTTAAATTACCGCACACGAGCTTAACGCAAATCACGTACGACACATACGTTAAAAACTATAAATCAATGGAAACGTTAATTTATAGAGGAATATATGTACGTAAAATCGTATTATGCACAAAAGTACGAAGAGTCGTTATATATGTAAAGAAGAAGAAGAATTTATATAGGTACTTTTGTTTTCTCGCCATAGTAAAGCAAGTCAAGCCACCCTCCAAATTTGTTAAAATTATTAAATAAATTGACTCTACCTAGCTCTATCTACCTCTACCTAGATCCTAGAGTACAATCGTACTGTCGTAGTAGAACGTTAAGCATACAAAATATCATTCGTTTTGAACGTACTACCCTCGCATAGTTGTCTGTGGTTAAAATAATATTTAAAACACTTGTACATCACAATTGTATTGAAATTTATACCCATCTACAGCACTAAGATAAGGGTTAAATCAATAACGTCTGGCTTCACGCGATTTATGACAGTCAATTCATCCCCACATTTACACAGTGAAATGAGATTTAATATTCTATTCGTGCGATTACTTTCTATATTATAATATGTAATTAATGCTATTTTACTATGAAAAAAATGTAATTTTCTTCTATCGTTACATACATATATAATTATTTAAACATTGCTGGTCGCTTGTCAACTTGACAGTTTGTTGACAGTTATTTTTTTTAATAAATAACTGAATGCACTGTGACGAGCTATTATCATCCATATTTTATGAAGCTTATTATACTCTAGTTATGTTTGTCCGACGTATACAAAGATAAATTAATCTAAAAATTATTTCATTTAACTGATAATTAATTATTTTATTTATTTAGCTCAAAATGCCAGTAAATAAAGAGAAGGCGAAAAGGATAAAATGTTTTTCATATTTATACTAAACATAATAACCGATATATAATGCAATGAGAAATTGCTAGAAATGGTAACAGAACCCAGGAATTCCTGCACACTATAAAGTACTTAACCGTTATCAATTTTACTAAAGCAATTGTCTATCAACGTGTAAAGCCCTATCTTAATTGAAGGCTAGGGGCTGTGCGTTAATCGTATATGCTCAGTGATGCGACTTTAATGCAACGGCTAGCAACTGACAGTCTAATAAGGTTAGGTCATTTAATTACGGCATATTCAATTTTCATGGTAATTTTTTAATCTGTGAACGTTGAGTGGTTTGTGAAGTTTTTATATTGTGTATTTTAAATAAATATATGTTAATTAAATATTGTTTTGAATATAAAAAAAATATGATGTTCCCAAGGTTCCTGCGGATCCCTCTGCCCTGCTATAAGCGGGATAACGCGTGAAGCTCCAATCCACTACATTGCTAGTGATGCTTCAAAGTGCAATTTAATAGCTCTTACGTATTTAACTTTTTCTAGAATATATAAAAGGAAATGAAATCTTTATACCGCTTTATAATAATTTTAGTTCAAATAAAAAAAACAGCACTGTTTAAACACCTAAAGTGAGATATAATGAAGACGTTCTTTAGAAGTCACTGACGCTTGATATTTTAAAGATCCCACCCCTGAGAGTATGAAAAAGTCTTTTTTATGTATTAATGACTTTAATTTATTATTTATATCTTCAATGGAATTATAAAGAGACCATTTAGTAAACTATTTTTTTCTTCGCGTGTGTATTAAAAGGCACAGTGTTAAGTTACGTCTTCTATCACTCAATTTTATATGGATAGGTGGGTGGGTGGCACATCGTAGCATCATAATTTACCTGAACTGAAAATCTCATTGGGAACAAAAGGTCCATTAAAATTTTAATATCTTTAACGACTCTTACAAAGTTTATATTTAAATATAATATAATAACATGATGAATTTCATATTTCTATTATCTAAATTTGTTAAACAGAAATCGTTTGGTCATTTGTTTGTAATAAGTAAAATACTCTGAGATGTTGTTATGTTCAGTAGTGAATGAGACTATACTGGTGATGATGACAGTGGTTGTGATATAGATTATGATAATAATGACTTTAACGATGATGAAAATGGTAATGATGAATGTGGTGATTATAATAATAATTGTGACAGTGGTGATGGTGATAAGGTGTTGAAGATAATGATGATTCACTGTAACGATGAAGGCAATTGTGTTGGTGATGATTAAAATGATTGTGATGATGCTGATGGCGATATAGATGATAGTAATGATGACTGTGATTATAATCTTGATAATGTAACGATGATGACAATTGTGATAATGATGATGGCGGTGGTGGTAACAAAATATTAATTCAACATAACAATATTAATTCAACTTTCAGAACAAAAAATATAGTACTATATTAAATTGTATAGTAAAAGCTAAGATATTGGAATTCTTAATAAATTGCTTTCCTATTAACAATGTAGCTACTTACGCAGCTTCAATTAAGGGTTGGTTAAGACCACACTGCATTAAATCATAATCGCTTAAGCGCATTGATGCAGTTTCAAGGTTATTACTCTAATTAAAATTATTAATTATTGTATTGTAAGTAATTTTAGTAATATATATTGAAATATTCCGTTCAATTTTCTTTATTTATTCGACATTTCGATGCCTATTTATAAATATTTTTAATATATTATTTTTACGTAACCCTGATTATAATTTGTACACGTACACGTACACGTAATTTTTTTGGTGGCTGTTTCTTACAACCTCACTGTAAGCGCTACGGTAGTGGGGTTCAATTCCAATTCGAGGGATTAACGTATTTACATTTCTTCGCTCTATTATTCGCTCTATTATTAAACCATTGTATCCTCATTAATGGCACAAATATTTAATATATCTATATCTTCAGAATATGCATATAATATAATAAATATATAAAAATAACTACAAAAATACTCAACATTTTCTAATCGGATAACAAAGTCAATGTATTTTCAAAGTAATACAAATTTAGTATACACGAAAAGCATAAAGATTACCCCATTTACAGATTACGGGTTTGGTGATAAGCCTTCCGTGTTCCGCTTATCAGAATACAAGGGGGTCGGCCGTGGGGGCAGGTGGTAGGGGGTTCGACAAGCGGTAGGGGTAGCCACTAATTACTGCAACTATCCAAGTTTAATTAGCGCCTAACGGTGTGTTACGCGTCAAACTATAATCTACACAGTTTTGCAATGGCGACGGCGGTGATAACGTCTTGCACAGTTTTGTTATTGAATTGTCATAATTAGTTAATTCTTGCTATATATATATATATATATATATATATATATATATATATATATATATATATATATATATATATATATATATATATATATATATATATATATATATATATATATATATATATATATATATATATATATATATATATATATATATATATATATATATATATATATATATATATATGTATATATATATATATATATATATATATATATATATATATATATATATATATATATATATATATATATATATATATATATATATATATATATATATATATATATATATATATATATATATATATATATATATATATATATATATATATATATATATATATATATATATATATATATATGTATATATATATATATATATATATATATATATATATATATATATATATATATATATATGTATATATATATATATATATATATATATATATATATATATATATATATATATATATATAAACTTATACCAGCCAAGTATGATTTTTCAGGTATTAAATTAAAAAAAAATTACTAATTACAATTACGAAAGCGTATTCCTTACAAGTGTACAAGGTTCTATCAATTTAAAAGAATATTTCAAATTATTCCCTCCTTAAAAGCTCAAACAAAGTAAAAAGCTCGTATGTTATAAATTAGGCTGTAGAACATCAGAGCGATGAGCAAGCAGCCAGCCACTTTGCATAATATCCATTTTTAGGCGCACTTTTGCTGCGATGCATTTTCCCTTCTAAAATTATAATTATATAGACAGATTTTTTTTATGATTTTTAGTGTTAGTCCACACTGAGTGTAGAACAAAATACTTAAAATAAACATATAATATTTTTTTTATGAAAATTTGAACGCAGCACGATTTGCAAGAGTACGCGGGTTCATATCTCGCTGCATTTGATTTTTATGTTTTTTTAAGTATTTTTTTTTTAGCTTCACGCTTTATCCCGCACATGGCAGGGTAGGCAGAGGGAACTGCAGGAACCATAAGAACCTAGTGTTAAGACTCTCCGTTACTTAGTCCCTGCTTACTCCGTCCCCACTTTATTATTTAGTATTTTTTAAATCATTTATTTATTTTCTCAATATCATCATATAATATAATAGTAACACTCAACGTATTAAAAAAAATTACATCGACTAAGAATCGAACGCACAACTATTGCAATTACAGTCAAGCCACCCCATTTTCCCATTATGCCACTAGTGGAAAATAAGTGAGAACATACAAGTTTCGCACTTCATAAAGTTTAAAACACTTAGACACACAAAATTACACAAAATATATATAATATGTCACTTATTACTATTTACACTTCATAGTATTGCACATAAACATATTTCAACTCTAGAAAAATAGTTCTTAACTCTATAAAATATATACTTAATAATAGTTAGTTTTATTCATTTTAAAACAGAAAAGTTTAATATGACGTATAAATATCAAAAATCTAACGGCGAAAGTTAGCTGGTTTGTGATGTCTTAAACTTTTATTTCATATTCAATATTGTTTTAAATTTAAAGCTCATTTTATGAACGTGCATTACAAAGAAGATGGAAAATAAACTTATAAATATTTGGAATGAGCGATAAGTGGAATAAATGCTAAGTAATATAGAGATGTTATTTTAAGTAACTGTAGCAATGGTATTGTTAAATAATGTTTCGTTAAAGATTTTTATGTAACAATAAGGATATAGCGGGGACGGAGAAAGCAGGGACTAAACAACGGAGTGTCTTAACACTAGGTTCCCACGGTCACTGCAGTTCCCTCTGCCTACCCTGCCATGTGTGGGATAAAGCGTGAAGCTAAAAAAAATAAGGATATAGTGATATATCTCTCTTAGTTTTCTTATTAAAACTCTCTCTCTTTCTCACTTCTTTTGCTTTTAATTTTATAATCTATATTTGAATATGATATAATCAATGTGTCTGGTCTGTAATTAAGAAGCTTGTTAAAAGCTCAAAGTTTAAAATATATCAACTGAAGCTAGAACAAAGGAACATTGATAAACGTTAAACTCGCTTTTCTATTATTATTTTACTATCCTTCGTTACCTCCTAACAGTTACCTATAGAGAATCTAATTTGCCTTCCAATTTGAACGGAATTGAATTTCTTCACGCGTCAAATGTCTTATGAGATTCAAATTTTAGCAAAATTACCGTCCGCTTTCTTCCATTTCCTACCAGTGCCAATAATAGCCGTTACGTGTTCGACTTTTGTAATTTTGTACAATTTTTATTCTTTATTATATATGTATATAATATATACATTTAACAACATATATGTATGTTGTGCTATTGGGGTATAACCCCAATAACTTATTGGTTATATGTATTATTTGACAAATGCGTAGTAATGTTATGCTATCTTGAAAGGAATATTCAAGGTGTAAGAAAAGAGTATCTTCTTACTTTCACATTTTTTAAAATAATCGAACTGGATATTTTTAAAAAAAAATGATCTCGAAATTAATAGAAGTACTGCCGGACCTAATATAAGAGCTTTTAGAGCGATCTTTCAATTGCAGGCTGTTAACAATCAATAACGTTTCACTCAGACGGCTATTGTTTTGCCAGACTAATAAATCTTAGGCGTTGGCATTCGGCAAAGTGTGCCAAGGGCCAGACAGAGCTTCTACATAAATCCTATCCGGCGAAAAAGCTCAGTCCTCAATAGATTGATTAGTTAATCGTAAAACGCTTTTTACGAGCTTTCCTTCAAACGTATATTATACATATTTTTCATATAGAAATCGTTGTAATTAAATATATTGCCACTAGTTTTGTATTTCTTTTAATTTTTACTTATTCTAATCATATCATAAATTTCTTAAGTTAGTCACTTAAGTTAGTCCATGATTTCCGTAAATACCTTATATACATAACGTAAAGTATTTATAATATTTCGCACTGAACAAGTTACATTTAAATAAATGTGCTATGCAATATAAAAACTAAGCAAAATATCAATAAATTTCTTTTGGCGTCACATAACGTTATAGAAATACCAAAGTATAGTGTAGACCAAAAAGAATTTCTCATACAAAATAGCCACCAAGAAACCCATAAACACTAGATATAAGTCGTTATTTGTTACTCCATACATTAATTATGGACAATCCTAACAGATAACAGTTGCTATAATAATGTGAGAGGAAAACAAATAAATAAGGGAATTTTATGTGGTGATTAAGTAGAAGGTGACACGCTGGGACGAGGGTCCGATCACCACTCGCAATTTATGAGGCACCGATGTGAAAAATGTTAGGCCTTGGCCGGAAGCGGATGAATTAATAAATTAAGTACTGTATACTAGTTCTGTAATTGATTGTATAAATTCGGAGGATGTTAATGGCATAAAAGTTTTAAGCGGTTCTCTTGACCTTTTTACTATCTTTCCGCTTATTACGTATAGCAAAATAGGCAGATGGTATTTAGTATCCATCTTGTATCATATAATTCCATATCCAATCAGTGTAAAAATTGGCAAGTACGTTAGTTCCCAATTTTTATCAAAATTTTTGAGATAATGCATGCTGATGACTGAAATGAGCGGAGGATTAATATCATAGTGCCATGTTAATGTCTTATCACTTAAATATATACGTAGTGAAATTATAAGAAAAACTGTTTATAACCTTTATTATATTCATTTGAAAAACGTTAAAGATTAAAGATACAAGATTATTATGAAACTTAAGAAAAATATCAAATTTAACGCTAACTCTACATACTATAACATAGCAGCTTTCTTAAAAACCTTCAAGCACCATTAATAAAACAAATAGTTGGTAAATGATCACATAAATTTATTAGCAGTTCGCCAGTCAGGTGGCGTCCTGGTAGTGTAAAAGTAAACATAAATAATTCACTCCGTGTTGTAAATCATTTACGTCTTCGTCTTCAAGTCAGGAGCTTGGATAAGCGGTACAGTTGGCAGAGTCAGTTAATTGAATACAAGATGAAAATTTAATTGGATTGTTTCAAAAAACCTCAAATATTTTTCTAAGTACATTTCTAGGGATTTTCATTATAAAAAAGAATTATCGTGAAAAAATGTATACGAAAAAATATCAAATAATATTAGAATTTGTACTTATCTTGCTAAGTTATTACGGAAACAGAAATGAGGTTTTGATCAAATTACATTATCGGAAAATATTTAGCACAATTTCCATAATACATGCGTCGTGATGGAAAATACTTCTCAGTCGCCATTTTCATATATTTTTATTTGATTCCTACACTTCCCCCTTTTGACCGTACCACCGTGTTAAGTTCCGCTGCTAAACTCATATTTAAGTTCCGCTGCTAAACTCATATTTAACGCCAGAATTTAAACACAAGATGGAAAAGAAAGCCAATCCAATAAAGCCAAAATGTCTTCTTCTTCACCTTCTTCTTTAATTATGGACCAAAATATCTAATCTTGACTTTATAGTTGTCTTAACACTAGGTTCTCACTATGTACTCTGCTCTATGAAAAAACCTAATAATAAAATAAAATGCTAATTCATCACACATCATCGCCATCACCACCGCATTTAACACTAGAATTTAAAAACAAAAGTATAAAGCCAATTGGATAAAGCTAAAATGTGTAATCTTGGCTTTACCGTTGTCTTAACACTAGGTTCTCTCTAACTGAACTGCTCTACGTATAAAAATATAGTAACAGTATAAAATTCTAATTCATCACCACATTCATCGCCATCACTATCGCTATCACTGTCACCATCACCATCACCATCAGCTTCACTATCACCATCACCGTCACTGTCACCATCACCATCACCATCACCATCACATTAAAACTTAGCTGAAACTCCACTCGTACGTTACACGCGGCTGCGATTCCTATAAATACTAAATTAATGAAACGTTTCTTGATTAGTACTTTAATTGATAATGAACTATTTACAATTCTAAATAGACGATGAATAAACAATAAGCTTAAGCTTAAATTTCTATACATTTAAGTGAACGCACGTTTCGAAGAAATTTAAATCACTTGTAATTTTGTTTACAGTTATGTACTGAATGATAAATTACTTTCGTTTTGTTAGCATAATAAAAGAGCTTTAAGCTTCTCTCTGCAAGATTGACAAAAGAAAGCTGGTTAAGAGCCTCTGGTTCCCAAAAACTGACACATTGCTGACACTGACACATTGAATGGCGGAGCTCAACGCCGCGCTTTGTATTCAAGCGAATAAATTAATATATTTTAAATATGATTTTCTTGAGTAGGAATCGAACCACTGTGCCACTTAACACTTAAATGAGTATCCGTAGTAAAAATTTAAAACTTTATTATTACTTTATGTTAGCATTCGCTATGGAATGAATTTATTCAAAAATATTTTCATATATTTATTACGAGAAAGCTTCGTTTTGAATTACACATAAATATTTCGAAACGCATAAATATTTCGAACGTAACAGGCCTTAATCCCGCTTTGGACTGAGTCTTGAACAAGCATTGTGAATATAAAAAAACCTAAAGTTCAAACAACCGAATTTTTGAATGGTGCGTTGTTTTTTTCTATCTAATTATGTTTTTAGTTACAATCTCATAATTTATTACTTTCACAATGAAAAGAAATATATTTTGTGTATTGCAATGAAACTCCAAAGCTTCGTAGAAATGTATATTGGATAGTTGTGGGTTCGATTTCCATTGAAAGAATTATTATATTAAAATTATTTTCAATTTTCTTGCTTTGATTCTTGCTATGATGGATTTTCGCTGCCTACCCTGATATACTCAAGAAACATGAAACCAATAAAAACTTAATATCAGATAGAAAACTGTAGCTTAAAGGAGGCTAGGTGGAAAAACCTGCTAACTTCCCGCCCAATCTCGACCTTCAAATTTCGGCTGCTTTATTTAATGACAGTGAACGAAAGCTTTTTAACTATTTTTATACAAACAAAACTTAACAAGTATATTATTATTCTGTTGACGTATTTCTGACTGAACACAAAAAAAAAACAGTCAATAAGTACAGACTAAGTCAAACTCAACTCCTTATCAACCAACTTTCTCTAACCAATCGCTTTAAGACACTACTCAGCTGTTTAAAAAGAAACATACATACATACGCACATACATAACTTTACGCTCTATCCCTAGCAGGGTAGTCAGAGAGAACGAAGCGCCAAACGCTGCGGTCCTGCACACCTCTTCAGCCTCGTCCACTGTCATTAATCTCTTCATAGATGCTCTCCGCGTAGTCCTCATACTTTTTACGTGACTTTCCTCCAGTATCTTCGATACTGTGTCTTCGAAAGTCAATCGAGGTCTCCCCTTACCTCTCTTGCCACTCACTCACAAAAAGAAACAAATTAATCAAAATACAATTTAACGCATTAGTATTAATAGAATATATTCGCTTCGAGCTATTAAGCACGACACAAAAGTATAATAAATCACTGCGTAATGAAAAATATGAATACGTATATCGCGTATTAATTTTCCGTTTAAGCTCGACCATTAGCGGTCGTAAATAATGTTGTGTAAGCCAGAAGCTAAGGCAGAGAGCTTTATTGCAAGCTTTTTATTGAGCTTCTGGTCGTTACTGTTTCTTAGTGGAACAATTGACTGTGGTTTAAATATTATTTATATAATAATAATAATATTGTTTTTTCTGACTATTACTTGACCTAGGTCCGTGATTGTCAATTTCTTGATTCTACGCTCTGGAAACTAGACAAATAGCGGCGTTGAGTTCCGCTACTCAAAACACAATGTGTCTAAAATGAAGAGATGGAAAGCAGGGACTTAACAATGGAGTGTCTTAACACTAGGCTCCTATAGTTCCTGCAGTTCCCTCTGCCTACCCTGCTGGGTGCGGGATCAAGCGTGAAGATAAAAAAAATCTTTTAATGTACTCCTAATATATATATAGATAATAGACTGGTACAAAAGGCAACCTTATTACTAAGCAGCAATATTTTCCTGGCAACCTAGATGCAGAGAAAATAACAAAATTAAAATAGGGATAGGGTGCAAGTAATATTTAAAATAAAGTATATGAATATAATAATTAGTACAAACTAATGTCGACTTATAAGTAAAATCTCACAACTCTACAAACGTACAGACGCATCTATTTCAATCTGTTATGGTTCAGTCAGTTCGAGCTGGATCAATTGATATACCATGGAGTATTTATACCAGCAAAGTTCGCTGTCAAAGACAGCATAATTCCGGTCCGACATGGAACTACAAGGTGTCTAGGGTTGCCTCATTTTACATAGTAATTAAATAAAAAATAATTTTGTATGAGGCCATCGTGGCGCAGTGGAACAACGACAGGGTATAAACACGTTGTTTATGAATTCGATTCCAAATCGAGTTTTTATTTTTTCGTTCTAGAGCGTTAAATAAAGCGTTAACTAAGTGACTTGATACAAAATTCTTTGTGCTTACAATATTATAGGCAAGATTACGCTCAACGCCGCTTTTTGTAGTGGCCGCTTTTTTCCGTACTTTGCGAATTAAAATATACTTTTAGTTCAACAAAAAACTACAGCCGCTCTATGACATTATAGTTTCTAGAGCGAAGAAAATGGAAATAGTTAAATCTTCCCCTCACAGGAATCGAATCCACAAACGATGGTCATCAATATCCTATACAAAATACAGTATATAATAAACATAAATCAACATAGCAACTAAATAAGCAGCCCTAGCGACTAATTATTACACAAACTACACCGTTGGATCGCAACGCGACGCTCGCGCCAATTTCCTGCAATACATGTTAAATGCTCGCCAATGGGATCCGCTTCCCTCAGTGCAATTCAACCGTCAATACTGGGTACGTAATAAGCGAAACTATTTTACAGCTTCAATTCTATTTGTTTAGAAAGCTAGTTGTTTTATTGATTTTTTCCATAATATTTAGTTGAAATGGAATCGAGTTGAAAAACTTATTTTTTTCTTTTCTCTGGCTAAATATTATGGGTTATTTGGGTTAAATATTATGGGTTACTTTTGGGTGAAGAATTTTCAGAACATATTTTGGATATAATAATGTCTCAAAACCTAAGTCCTGAAATCAATTAACATACCAACAAGCATGTCCCTTTCCTTACAAAAAAATTTTATATTCATAGAATAACCAACATACTAGGTATGGCAGTTTTAACTGACCTATGTCTGTAATCAAACCTAGAAAAAATTAAATTAAAATACTTTTTGAAATTCCCTGGGACTTAACCGTTACTAACTACACTGTGACTTCGTGTATATTGCAACGCAAATCGATTTATAATCGAGTTAGGAGCGCCCTAAAGTACTTGGCCCTAACCCTCTTTTTTAACAAGTTAAAAAAAACGCGGCTATTCGCTAAAGTGATTGCAAAAGGGTAATCATGCAAAAAAACTATTATTAAAATTTTACTAAAAGGTGAGTGAACATTTTTCATCTTAATAGGTCCAGAATTTAAGTAATATCAACTTTAACCATACTAATATTTTTTAGTTGTTTTAATTTGAAAAAGCTTTCCACAACTTTTCAGTAACAGTGTAAAATCTTAAATTTTATTATAGAGAAAACTTAAGAGCTTTTCTAAAATAACATTGAAGTATGTTCTACCCCTTTCGTCGTACGTTTCTCTTCAACAATTGTTTGCAGCTACAAATAAAATTGGATGTCTAAAAACGAAATGTTTATACGTATAATGGAATCTCGTTTTATTTAAAATTTTGAACATAAGTCTATATTAACTTTTTGCCTTTTTTCTATATACTTTAGAGATTGGCGTAACTTAACGCTGCCGTACATATACCTAATCATTCCCCCCAATAAACTTTGAACCCACAAACGTCATGTGCCCAAGAGCTTTAAACTTTATCACGATAACATCTAATTTAATATACGTTTAAATCTAATTTAACTACTTTGGCGTCCTTTCATGTAAAACACATCCAATAAAGCTTTAAAAATATCGCATTTAACATTTTTGTGAAATATTTCGTCTGAGAATTTATTTCTACTAGAAATTGAATGTAAGTGCAACGAGAACCACGCTTCGTGTACGAGACTATTAAATGCACTGAAATATTTGCACGCGAAAATAATAATCGTCTGGATTATAGCTAATTGCATTCGAATGAATGTTTGCTATATATATATATATATATATATATATATATATATATATATATATATATATATATATATATATATATATATATATATATATATATATATATATATATATATATATATATATATATATATATATATATATATATATATATATATATATATATATATATATATATATATATATATATATATATATATATATATATATATATATATATATATATATATATATATATATATATATATATATATATATATATATATATATATATATATATATATATATATATATATATATATATATATATATATATATATATATATATATATATATATATATATATATATATATATATATATATATATATATATATATATATATATATATATATATATATATATATATATATATATATATATATATATATATATATATATATATATATATATATATATATATATATATATATATATATATATATATATATATATATATATATATATATATATATATATATATATATATATATATATATATATATATATATATATATATATATATATATATATATATATATATATATATATATATATATATATATATATATATATATATATATATATATATATATATATATATATATATATATATATATATGTCAATATGTAATCTTCCTAACATATATTTACACTCTTATTTTAAGCATTTATTTATTAATAACTCTTGGATCTTGAGTTAAGCAAGTACACATATGTTGCAAAGCACTAAGACACTAAAGATAATCCCCGAACACGCATCGGGAATATTTGTATTTTATAAAAGCTTTTAAAAGATTACCATTATAAATATATTGAAGGACTTATCTTATTAGAACACGACACATTGGGATCGAATGGATGTAAATAAAACGTTGCACTCCCAAGCAAAAAGCTTTTAATATTAATTTTGCTTAAAGACCGCCTAAGTCCAAGCTTTTTAATTAAGATCTCAATTTAATCTAACGATTTAATAAATCTTCTTACATTCGTACCTTGCAAGAAAAAATGTAATACTTTTTTAATATATATTTTTAGGAATCAGAAGTGATACAGATAAAATAAGAAATACTTTACAACAGATAACAATCAATTTATTACAGAACTGGCCTAAGCAAACAATATTTCTTTATAATCTATTCAAAATTACAATCACATTCAATTAAACAATCGCTAACTTTATCTACATGAAGTTAAACAATGACCAAAGAATAACAAAATGGAACAGACTCACAGTATCAACGCCAACCACCCTTATGCACGAAAACCAACCCGGAGAAAGAGGACGAACAGGACCGACTCCCTGCTTTTATAATATTGAAAAACGATGGTGGTGGGTGTCGATACTCGTACATGCGTAAGCATGTGTGAGATGGCTTGGCTACTCAAAATTCCCATGTGTGGAGGGCTTGCACACTTGAAATTCCAACACTCTCGAAATTCCGCTAACACGGCCTCTCCTGACATTGCACCGCCCTCGGCTGCAATTCGTCTGCTGCTGCTCTGCCCTCGGCTGCACTGCAACTGCTGCTGCACTGGCCTCGGCTGCACTTCAACTGCTGCTGCACTGCCCTCGACTGCATTGCAACTGCTGCTGCACTGCTCTCGGCTGCACTGCAACTGCTGCTGCACTGCTCTCGGCTGCACTGCAACTGCTGCTGCACTGGCCTCAGCTGCACTGCGTCTGCTGCCGTAGAAGCACTCGTGACTCCCGCAGATTTACGGTTGTCCTCGTAACAATCTGTATACAAAATGAACCGTTAATAAAGCACGACAACATACAATGTTGCCTATTCTGTCATTCTTCACATAAACAAGGCCCTCATACAAAAGCTTTCGCTACAGAGATAAAATCACTTCACATACAAAAACATCCATACATTTTCTTGCAAAAGTCTCACTCAAACTCATACTTGAACTTGCAAGTCCCTATGAATACTACTTTTCGGTAAACACCCAACAGGCTGCAGCCTCTCGTTCGATAGCATGGGTCAACAGGTCTTAGCCTCTCGTTCATAGCAAGGGTAAACAGGCCTCTAGCCTCTCGTTCATAGCAAGGGTAAACAGGCCTCTAGCCTCTCGTTCATAGCAAGGGTAAACAGGCCTCTAGCCTCTCGTTCATAGCAAGGGTAAACAGGCCTCTAGCCTCTCGTTCATAGCAAGGGTAAACAGGCCTCTAGCCTCTCGTTCATAGCAAGGGTAAACAGGCCCCTAGCCTCTCGTTCATAGCAAGGGTAAACAGGCCTCTAGCCTCTCGTTCGATAGCACTCCTGCCAGGATACTGCGTGCCACGCCAACTTCTAGCGTACAGCAGCGCGCCCTCCAAGGCGCCGCGCGCCTCGCCGACGCCTCGCGTAGAGCAGGACGCCTTCAGGAGCGCCGCGCGCCTCGCCGACGCCTCGCCGACGCCTCACCGACGCCTCGCGTAGAGCAGGACGCCTTCAGGAGCGCCGCGCGCCTCGCCGACGCCTCGCGTAGAGCAGGACGCCTTCAGGAGCGCCGCGCGCCGCACCGACGCCTCGCGTAGAGCAGGACGCCTTCAGGAGCGCCGCGCGCCTCGCCGACGCCTCGCCGACGCCTCACCGACGCCTCGCGTAGAGCAGGACGCCTTCAGGAGCGCCGCGCGCCTCGCCGACGCCTCGCGTAGAGCAGGACGCCTTCAGGAGCGCCGCGCGCCGCACCGACGCCTCGCGTAGAGCAGGACGCCTTCAGGAGCGCCGCGCGCCTCGCTGACGCCTCGTGTAGAGCAGGACGCCTTCAGGAGCGCCGCGCGCCTTGCCGACGCCTCGCCGACGCCTCGCGGAGAGCAGCACGCCTCTGGAGCTCAGCGCGCCAGGCCGACGCCTTGCGGAGAGCAGTACGCCTCTGGAGCTCAGCGCGCCAGGCCGACGACTCGCGTTCAGCAGCACGCCTCTGGAGCTCAGCGCGCCAGGCCGACGACTCGCGTACAGCAGCACGCCTCTGGAGCTCAGCGCGCCAGGCCGACGACTCGCGTACAGCAGCACGCCTCTGGAGCTCAGCGCGCCAGGCCGACGACTCGCGTACAGCAGCACACCTCTGGAGCTCAGCGCGCCAGGCCGACGACCGCGTTCAACAGCACGCCATCCAGGAGACCGCTCGCCAGGCTGACGTCTCGCGACAGCACGCCTTGCAGAACACCGCCGGCAAGGGCTACGCCTGCAGGCTAACTACACATCAACTGTAACGTTATAAAAGAAAATAAGAAATAATTCACTTTCAAAGAAAACTACGCAGATCTCCGGTCAGTTTTCCCGTTTTCGCAGCCTAAATAGTTAGCAACATATGATTACGTGAGCTCGATCAAACCTGACTAACTAATTTATTGAACTTCAACTTGACAGAAAAAGAGAATGGGTGATAAGCACTTATCAAGCAGCGTTAAGGGTTTGGATAATTATTTATTGGTCATCACCACGACAACAAAATTGTCATTTAAGTGACGTACTTATTTTCTCTTATAAGAATTGAAAATCCAATATGACACGTGTCTTATGTTAATAAATGGAAGACCAACACGACTGAGAACGTCTATAGCCCTGCTATACTACGTTGCAATGTTCTTTCACGTTTGGCTATTTATGAACTCAAATTAGCTTTATTTTGTTAGTTACTATTGTTTTGACATTCAAAACGGGCTTTAATGAGACAATCTTTTTCTTTGTGGCCTATTTTTTTACAAAAGAAACAAAGAGCTTGATCTTTGCTGCCGTTATTCAAAAAAATGCGCTTCTCGGACATACGTCCCTAAAATGACCGCTTTGCCCGTAAATAAAACATCTGTTTTCAGATTTATTTGAACCGTTAGAGATGCACTATTTTATATTCTGTGTTTGGTAAATAAATGTCAGATGTCGAATTAAACGCCTCATGAAGAGTTTAAACATAATTATTATTTTTTGTGGACACATGGATTTAAATTCTCTTGCAAAGGTAAACCACTAGCGATCGTTAGTACTCGTTACTATTCGTTCAGCCAAATATTTTCGTCACCTCTTAAACAATAAGCTACATGTGAAAAACACTCCAAATCGTCCTAATTGTTGGTATGCATAGCTCTCTCCGCTTAAGAGCACCACACTTCAAAGTTATTTATTGCCGGGTTAAAGTTTGTCACATAATAATTGTTTGGTTTATTTTTTGTTATGTATCCTAATACATTTACAAGGATCTGTATCGCAAAACTATTATTTTTATCTAATGGAGGTGTATAATGGTATACAGATGATGGTACATGTATGACACTATCCGTGTTTGCCTTGGCCGTTAGATGCGACATAATCGTAACTAACGCTTTTTTGTAATTACCCTTTGAGAAAAAGACTGCTTACGACATGATAAGATGATTTACGACGGCGGGAATTACCGGAAAACGATTGGGACTTTTCAAGCAAATTACGATTATCGTTATAACTATGCGAATAGCGACGCCGAGAATGAGGAGTCCGTGATTTACCACGCGATTCGCGATGCGACTTTGATCTACTATGACGTGTGCGTAAGGGCGTCCTCCAGAGACGCGATTGCGAACGTGTTCTACTACTAGGTGACCGCAAACGATGTCCAATACGTCGCGGGACTTCACTGCAAAGATTTTGCGCAACTACGAAGTGGCGTCGTGGTAAGCTGTTCGAACGAAACACGAGTCATTTTGTCAAAATAATGGTAATAATAAAAGAATGTCTAGCTTACACTTTTTATGACACCGACGCACGTGTTGCGTAAAATAACAATAGCTTGCTTTTACCAAGCCAACGAACGGTTTCTTTTTGGATATAATTAGCGATTGCTTACTTTTTACTAAATTAATTGTGAGCGTTAAATTCTATCCCACTTCTGATTTTAGGAATCAGAAGTGATACACATAAAATAAGAAATACTTTACAACAGATAACAATCAATTTATTACAGAAGTGGCCTAAGCAAACAATATTTCTTTATAATCTATTCAAAATTACAATCACATTCAATTAAACAATCGCTAACTTTATCTACATGAAGTTAAACAATGACAAAAGAATAACAAAATGGAACAGACTCACAGTATCAACGCCAACCACCCTTATGCACGAAAACCAACCCGGAGAAAGAGGACGAACAGGACCGACTCCCTGCTTTTATAATATTGAAAAACGATGGTGGTGGGTGTCGATACTCGTACATGCGTAAGCATGTGTGAGATGGCTTGGCTACTCAAAATTCCCATGTGTGGAGGGCTTGCACACTTGAAATTCCAACACTCTCGAAATTCCGCTTACAATATATATATATATATATATATATATATATATATATATATATATATATATATATATATATATATATATATATATATATATATATATATATATATATATATATATATATATATATATATATATATATATATATATATATATATATATATATATATATATATATATATATATATATATATATATATATATATATATATATATATATATATATATATATATATATATATATATATATATATATATATATATATATATATATATATATATATATATATATATATATATATATATATATATATATATATATATATATATATATATATATATATATATATATATATATATATATATATATATATATATATATATATATATATATATATATATATATATATATATATATATAACTATCTTATTTAAGATAACATCATGAAACACAAAATAAACAAACAATTCCGCTATTTAAAGTGTAGTCCAACTTCCTCGAGCTCAATTTCAAAATAAAATCTGGTCACGTTACATGGCATATGCTGTAAGTTAGACTGCTCGCCGAAACTTTTTGAGACTCAATCGAGAGGAACTCAATAGCTTATAACATTTGGGGTACGGACAAACAAAAAGCAATCTTCTTAACGTATTAACGTATGCGTTTTGATCAAATTAATTGGAAAATTTGTGTTTGGTTCAAAATTTGGTAAATTTTAGATATTTTTGCTTTTGGGTCAATGTAGTTGAATGTTTACTTGTACTTGTATAATTAGTTTTCTTAGTATTGTTATGAATTTTAAGTCATGATGTCTTTATTATGTGGTTATTATTTTGCTTAAACATATTTATTAAGAAGGAATTAATACGTTTTTTCTTCTCTCTTTGACAAATAATAGATTTATTTATTAAACAAAAATATCATAGTGGTATTTTATTTTCTCAACATCATATTTAATTATATTACCATTGATTTTTATATTAGTTTTATAAATTATTATATATTTTTAACACTTGAGGCCCGTTGTGGCGCAGAGGCACAAGGCCTGCCTGTAACCGCGATAGTTTGTGGATACGTTTCCCATTCAGGGAGAAAGGATTATTTATTTTCCATTTCCTTCACTGTGGTAACTAGGTAAATGTCGCATTTAATTCCGACACTTAACAAGTAATGCCTCAAGAAATATCTTAAGCATGAAACGGAGTGACTTAACACTAGGTTCCCGTAGTTCCTGCGGTTCCCTCTGCCTACCCTGCTATGTACGGAATATAAAATAGACAAAAAAATACTTAAAAATAAAAAAAAAAGTCCATACAAATAGAAGACATAAGCTCATATACAAATACAAGAACTGCTTCAATAGAAACTTTTAGTAAAATGAAATTTTGATATTAACGCAAAGTATAGCAACTGAGTTTTAGCGACGAAACTACCTCGGTCTTGGCACGAACCCCGAATAGGTGTTAGTAACCACTTGTGCTTGGAATATTTGATTTAATTTTCTCCATCTTTTATGCGAAATTCCAAAGATTTTTGTAATATTTCAGTCTTTTCGCGCATATTTTGTTACGTAAATGTTTCAGTAGACAGTTGCCAATTTCTTAAATGTGATTGTGATTTTGAGATTTTTTACGTAATATATAAAGACAAATCGTGGACCGTCGTGATACAAAGACGTAACGCCTGCCTGTAACGCGACGGTTTCTGGGTTCGATCCACAGTCGGAGAAGATGGATTTTTCTATTTCCATTTTCTTCGCTCTGGCAAACTAGGCAAAGCGCAGCGTTGAGTTCCGCCACTCAACACGCAATGCCTCGAAAAAGGCGGAAAGCGGGGACGGAGAAAGCAGGGACTATGCAACGGAGTGTCTTAACACTAGGTACCCACGGTCCCTGCAGTTCCCTCTGCCTACCCTGCCATGTGCGGGATAAAGCGTGAAGCTAAAAAAATAATAATAAAGACAAATCTATCTTTAAGTACAGCATGTTTAATCTAAAAAGTATCTTTAATAAGTACAGTAGACTTGCCAGAACTAATATGTTATCGCCAAAATGCAACCAAATTTATAAATAAAAATTGATTTTCGTTAATATGTACTAGTTGTTTTTAATAAATGTATAATATTATACACTTACATGTGTATGCTCAAAACCCGATTACCGATTTTATTCATATACTTTATGTATGTACTTTCGATTATCCGAATGCTTTACGACATCAAATAGTCCGGTTAATCGAGTTTCTCCTGTAAGTACTTAAAATATTGAAAAGTAATTCTTCATACATCCATCTATACTGTCGTAATGGATATCATCTCTCGAATCAGATTTCCATCACAGCTTATCTGTGAATGGTACAGAGAACGACACAGATCCAAACCAATTTGTAACGTAAGTAGTAAATATAAAGTCTAAAATGCATTGCCCATTTTACCTGGAAGACGAAAAAAGTAAATACTCGCTACGGAGATTGAAGAATATCGAATGTGATTCCAATTGATGATTTATTTCAAAGAGTTATCCGTTTAAGGGATACGACCATGTTAAGAATTTAGTTTTATTAAAATTATAGTATATGTTAATATAATAATATGCATATATAAACACAAACATACAATATACAAATATAAATACAATAAACATATATAGTTTAAAGTCTAGGAAATACTACTACTTCGTTAGCCTCTTCTTCATGACAACATGCAAACCGATTTTCGTTTACCAATTCTATTTTTTATACTAAAATTTACAAATTTACTTACAAATTTTGGAACGCTATTTTCATATTTTATATTTCACAGCTGGACATTATCTATAGTTTTTCATGAGGTGTTCTAGATTTTGGATATTCGTATGTTAACAAAAAATGATCATTACGCCTTATAACTTTTACTAAACCGCCGCTTTCTTCGTCAATGAAGAGATCAGTTTTTTTATACAACTTAACTTTTATCCTGCACATATAAGGGTAGGCAGAGGGAACCGTAGAAACTAGGGAAACTTCACTTAACAATTTAAGACACTCCGGTTCTCGCTTTCCCCTTCTTTCGAGGCATTGTATTGAATTGAGAAAAGAGATTAATATGCTTGTTTATTTCTGTTTAGGCAGTTTTTCATTATTCTCAAAATTGAGCTGGAGTCATTTGGCATTACCTTTACAATAGTTGTTATTTGAAATTTAGTACTAGAGCTATATCTGAACAAGTTTTTCATAAATACGCTTTAAGTTATATATACAAAGTTAAAGTCAAAGTTCAACAGTTTTATTCAAAATATCGAGACTCAGAACCGGCGCAAGAAACTAAGTTTCTTGTTTTTACTTAATTATATAATCTAATTAACTATTAGAAAAGTTTTCTTCAAGATTAGTAGTTATTGTGACATGCAGAAAATCAACGTTGATGAGACAAACCGACTTATAACTTCTTACAATTCGTCAATTTCCATTAACTTTAGAGAAATTAGAAGTTTGAAGTAAAAATCTGTTCTAATTTAGAGCTATTGCGAATTATATTCTTCAAGATACAGAGAGATAACACAACAAGATATTCCTTCTACGCTTTCCGCTCAAATTCGAGACTATATGCGAGACCGTTATGTGATGAGTGGAAGTCAACGCTGCACTTTCTTTTACTGGAATAATGACAAAAACAATTTATTCCTTCGTATACATTCAAGACCATAGTGATTACAGTAGGACACTCCTCGATGACCAAGACGACTTTAAAACATTCGTTATTATAAAATATTAATCTTAAAATATATAAAAGCTCAATATTCACGGCTGTATTTGATTTTATGTTTATTCAGGATCCAATGTCCGGTCGTTTGTCGGATGCGATAGCTCTTTGAAATAAAAATACACGCGCATATTTGATTTATTGCAATTTATTTTGTGTTTATAATACTGGAAAATGTCTGCGAATAAAGCAATTATTTATATTAGCAGCCATGGTACAGTAGTGTTACTGCTGATACGATAAGTTAGCAGAGAGTTAGTGTCAGAGCACAACGTTCTCCGTTTTCTAACCGAATTCTAGGCATTCCGTTGCGAATGACGTAACTTAACACTGCGCTTTACCAGAGCTTTATTAAGCTGCAATTAGTTATTTATTTGGTACATTTAACCTGTTTTTTACACAAGCAAGCAAGTTCGTAGCAATCTAAAAAATTCCTAAGTTAACGAAATAGCATAAATTATCTGTGTTAACTGGCATATCAGAAATTATTTTATATTTCCACTGTCGACTTGGCCCCAGGTCATGTTTGTTGCATTCCAATTGTTATATATTTCGGTATTTATGTATTTTGAACAAGAATACGCTGTCGCCGGACGCCCTGAACGGGCGACCAGATATGTAGGTCAACAGAATTTCATAGGATAACCGTACAGACGCAACTTTATCTGTATTTGAGATATCTGCCCAGTGGTTAAATAACACTGTGTTTTTACAACTTTTACTAAAACACCATTTTCTTAGTCATATTTAATTATTTCTGTTATGGCAGCTTCACGATTCGTCCCGCTTATAGCAGGGTAGGCAGAGGATACCGTGAGAACTTAGTGTTAAGACACTTCGTTCTCCGCTTTCCGCCTTTTCTAGGAATCGCGTGTTAAGTGGCGGAACTCAACTTTGCATTTTACCTAGAAGCCAGATCGAAGAAAATGGAAATATAAAAATCCATCTTTCCTAAGTGAGAATCGAACTTACAAACCGTTGCGTTTACAGGCAGACGTTATGGCATCGTCTTATTATTTCTCATTTTTTAGTCATTATGAGTACTGAGACGTTAAAACTAAGTCTGTCTAAACGACTTTTTCATACATCTACACTTTACTATATGAATACTTACTAAGTTACACAATATAATTAATTGTTAGAAAAAGCATCCTAAAAAAGTAGCCGATTGAGTGGTTACAAACGAATATAGATTTGTAATAATGCGATGTACGCTATCACATTAATAATAATTACTTATAGTTTATAGTCAAATCCTAGTTATTTGTTCCGCCATTGTTGGAATTTAAACCTTAAAAAATCTGTCTAGTTTCTTAAATAAATTAAGATAAATGACATCCACTGTCACTTCTTCAAAATATATACCTATTTAAAATACATAGATACAAGCAACTCCCACGTCAGCATCCGTATCATTTCCGAGATTACTCTCACAGACATGCCTATATTCGCCAGGGATTAAGTTATCGATTCTATCATATAGGGAGGTATCGTAGCACAGATTTATGTAGATAATCTAGATTCTAGCGGAGTATGGTGAATGTTGAATTTACGATCCTATGAATTTGTTATAGTGGTGACAGTTCGACAGATGATCTCCTTTTTTATATATTGACACGGTGCTTTCCTTCTGTAAGGACTGAAATTTGTGTATTTTATTTATTTAATTTAATCTATATTTTATATACACAGCATAAAGGCACAACGTGTGCCTGTAAGGCGAAGGCTTGGGGGTTCAGTTCTTCTTCTTCTTCTTCTTCTCTTTATTAATGGCGTATCGAGCGTGCCAGTTGAGCACAATTCACTTCGCCAATGTCACGTTGAATGGAGAACACACAAAGGAGAATCTATATTTGTTGTCAAATTTAAGATAAAAAAGTTATGATCCGTATCCGAATCTCTGGAAATAATACTTATATATTTAAAGTTAGAGGACCGTCGCGTTTAGAGGCAAAGCGTCTACATGTAAACGCGACGGTTTGTGGGTTCGATTCCCACTCGGAGAAGATGAGTTTTTCTATTTCAATTTTCTTCGCTCTGGAAACTAGGCAAAGCGCGGCGTTGAATTCCGCCACTCAACACGCAATACCTCTAAAACGCAGAAAACGGAGACAGAGAAAGCTGGGAAAGCAACGGAGGGTCTTAACACTAGGTTCCTACGGTTCCTGAAGTTCCCTCTGCCTACCCTGTCATGTGCGGTATAAAGAGTGAAGACATATAAAAAAAAAATATTTAAAATTAACCGAAGTTATGCTTTATTTCCAGATGAAGTAGATGTAATCGGCTACACGTCCAACCAGAGCGACAGTGAGTCGCTGGTGTCGGGGCACAGCGGCGACAGCGGGGTGGTGGCGCGCCGACGCCGTCGCAAGCATCGCGCCACGCGGTACACTAGGGTGTAGGTGAGGATGGGTTCTTACTTCTATATATCTCAAAGCATTCTGTCATACCGTACTATGACGTCATACATCTGTAAACTTGCTTTTCCTCAACTACTTTAGTCTAAACTATTTTTTTTGTAACTATTTTTGAATGCATACTATTTGTTTTATTGTTCGTCTTTTTAATTGATATTTTAATTGCATTTACGGTAATCTGCTTAAATTATGTATTGTCTTTTAAATAATAGTACATAATTATATAAGTACTGACTAGAGTGTAAAACGATTAAGCTTTGTGGGATATCTATTTTATTCAACCTACAATTTTAAAAACATGAACTTAATTTAATTTCAACTTTATTTTTTTAGGTTTGCACTTAAAATTATTTTTAATTATATTCGTATTTGAACGGCCATTTTTTAGATTCAATATATTAAAAAAAATTACAACTTTTTTATTACGTTATTGTTTTATTTACTGTACTAAAAACACTACTAAAACCCCTTAAAATAAATTATAAGTATTTGAGAAACTATGTTATTTTTATTCAAAGCATTTTTCCATACAATTTGCTAACATGACGCTTATTGCCCACAGGTGAGCGATGCGCGGCGCGAGCGCAAGGCGCAGTTACTTCTTAAAAAAACAATCGTAGGACATTTTGTTGGTACATATATTGAGGCGAATGTTGTTCGTGACTGAGTGGGGAGTGTCTTCTGTAACAAAAATACATAAATATATAAGTAATTAAATGAATATACCACCACCTACTAACCCCCACTGCCCTGACAGTGGCCCGGATGACATCTGGACATGTCTAGACATGTCTGAACTTGTCTGGACATGTCTGGACATGTCTGGGGCATGTCGAGACATGTTTAGCTATGATTTGTCTCAAGTGACCAGTTGTGAGATGCGCCCGCGCCGGTTATCATACACACCTAGTACAAAATTGCCAAAAAATGTTTACTTTTTCTCTCCTCTTCTCTCCAAAATCGTTCGGACTCGCTTCATCACATTGGGGCCAGCATTGTTCTAAGCCCCATATCACACATTTGTTTTTTTTTTAACTCGTCCTATTTATAAAAATTACACGTTTATGTTCTTTAGTACTTATTGTTATTTCCACGTTGTATAGATATCAACTTTATTTTTTTGTATATAAATAATAAAAATTATATTTTTATTTTCTTGTATAAATTAATCGAATATATTTATATGATTTATATTTGCATTTTGCGAAATTGTATCTACCCTATATTTTTTATGGGTTCTTCGAGAACGACCCACCAGATAATACTTGTTCTAACAATTGATTGATGCGATACTCAAGCGATTCTCGATTTTCTTTTTGTCGTTTATCGTTTACTGTACACATCTTTCCTCATACGAAGTGCTGTCTCTTATAAATTTGTTTATTTTGAATTATCTCTCATTTTTCGTCAAAATAATATATTTTTAAACTAAATGTTATGTAAGTATAGCTTTTGACGTGACAACGTCTTAAATTAGGTTGTGCGGCTCGGAGTCAAATATGAAAATGGTAACGTAACGATGTGTCAACTGTCACCGAACTATGATCGATCCGCCGCGCGTATCACTTGACACATGTACAATGTTTTAGTAAACAAAATATATTTTCTATAGTTTAAATTTGTGCAATTTATACTATAATTATTATTCATATCAATAAATATTCTACCGAGAAAAAGACGTTGTCACGTAAAATTTTCGCCCGTAAAACCCACTTTACAGGCAACCATTTTTTTTTTTATAGATTGTATTATTTTCGTTACAAATTCAGTTTTAAGGTTATTTTATTCAACAAATGTACCTAGAGAAAGCAAACGTATGAGCATCGCGGACTAACATCGTATTGTTAAGTATTAATGTTGAATGTTTATGATCTCACTTCATTGTCACAGACCTCTTGCGAGTAATATGTCACATTGTAATTGTTTTTGATAGCTTTGTCTTAAAATATTGGAATTTTATGATATAAAATATCGAAATAAACGATCAAAATCCGTCCAGGGTAATTTCTGTTTTAACATCGATTGGGAAAAAATGTGTTTTGTTGTTACCTGTCCAACAGTCGCAGATTAAAAATGATGACAAATTGACAATTACTCGCATAATTTATTATCTATGTGGTACATATACCAAAAAATATAATATATATTGAATGGAAAACTGGACAATACACTGTGGATAGAAACTCTGGATTATCTAGAAGAATCAATATATTTTTGTTATGACTATTCTATCTTGTAATAAATTGTTAATTCATTTTACTGAGTGACTGGTTTCATTGTTTTTTTAATTCGGTGGGTTCTATTTTCATATGCTTCTTCCCACGGAATGTACATTTTTTCATATTGTAAATTTTTAGGTATGGATGTTATAATAAGTATAGTTATTAAAGTATGATTATTGAAATGACAGTCTGATCTCTTAAGATAATATGTTATCTGTGGCGGCTGAGCCGCGTGTGTCCGTCGGGCGCTTTCGCAAAAAGAAAAATAACTTGTCACGTTCGAAATTCGCGCCAAAACTTTTAATTTGACATTTAATTGCCATGTTTGTTTATATATAGTTTAATTGGTTGAAATTAAATATTTATTAATGTTTTTAATCTGTGCGAAATTGTTATTCTCAACGAGTAAGTCTAGTCGAATTAAAAATTGATATATTTATTTAGATGCTTATTAATTCGATGTTCGTTTCGGCGCGAGTTTCCGGCGGCTCCGTGCCCGGTGCCCTGCAGCATCGAGCTGTGGCTTCGAGAACTCAACAAAGAATAATTAATACTCGATAGCCTGAGCGCGGCTGTCACGTCCTGCCCCTGTCTTGAAAATTATATCACAAAATATATTTATTTAACCGTGCTCTGTCTATTTTGTTCGACCGTACCAGTGTTTAGCTTCACGCCAGTCGATCGACACCCGGCCGTGTGCGTGTAAGGTAAGCGGCGACGGGACGCTTAAAGAGTACAAATTCAGTATAAGCCCCTACTTGAGTGTTAATTGTAACATTAATTTTAATCAGAAAGCAGGGAGAAGGTGCCGTCTGTGTAGACGCGTGTACGGGCGATAGACGCCTCAGCGATGCCTTCTATGTTGTCACTTCCTCAAAGAAACCTATCCTATGGCTACAGTGAATTTGTTTGCGTATCTTCCGAATTGTTATCGATGCCCAGCGTCTGTGCCACTGTAACGATAGGATATGCGTACTAACGCGCGTATCTTTTTAGATAAGATGTGTTTATAGTAACGAATTGCAATAGACGCCCGTCCGCCGCCGCCCCCTCGCCCTTAGTCGCTATAAAATTGTTAGTCCGGCATTGTAAAAATATCACCGACTTGTAAATATTTGGAGGCAAAATTTTTTATACAAATTATTTCATAGATATATGTACTCGGACCAAGCTAAGTGAGCGGCAGCGGTCGGGTCGCTACACCGAGCTCTAGTCGATTTATGATAGGAATGTTCTAGAATAATCTAGAAGTGATAGAAGACATAGTGATTATTTATTCTTTTTCATTCTAGAACACAGTAAATATGACTAGATCTCGGTAATTTCTTTTAAATGTTGTTAAAACGCAGTTGTGTCTGATCGTAGAGGCAAAACATTAGGTATTCTGACTACTGCTGGTTCTGACGACTTGGCAGCATTATCTATGTATTTGACGAAAAAGCACATATAATTTACTATATGTAAAAAGTTATAGAATTAATTTAATAAAATTATAAATAAAAATTTGTTTTGTATTATCCTCCACCTTTTACAATTACAATTTATGTTTATTGTGATATTTTTTTTATATTTATATTTCATATAAACGAAATGACAAATGATAAAATAGGATATAATAGGTTTTATCGAATTACCTTTGGTAATTGGTTTCACCAAAAAAAAAATTAAAATACTTAAAAAACACTGAAAAACAATCATTCGTCAATATTTTTTACTAAACTATTTAATAATTTAAAAAAAAAAAATTATTACATTTTCATAACAGATAACAAATATATATGAAAATAATTTTAGACACAATTATGATTTCGTAACAAAAAAAAAGAAACTATTGAGTTAAATAAATTATATTGAGATTTCCTGCCAGTATGCAATTAACTTTAAAATGATAAAAAATATTTGAAGAAAATCCAAAAAAATAGCAAAATTTTAACATGCGTTTAATAATTATCTTATTTATAAAATAAAAGTCCATAATATATAGTTAATATTTTATTTCTATACATTCGATACAATAAAAACATCGACCAGCGATGGACAAGACACAAATTTAACAAAACAATTAGCGTTAAATCGGATTCAACATTTATTTACTTTTTACTAACAAATCGACTTCTTCTCAAGTAAATATACTTTGAATTTGATTCAACTTTATTAATGAAGTAAATAAAGCAAATATTAAAGTCAGAAAAATGTGGTGTGTAAATAGTTTTTACAGTTTCACTAAGACTGAACTTTTGGTCTATTTCTTTCTATTTAAAATAAAATTATTTAAATAAATTATATTATTAACAAGCCAAAAAATCAATAAAAAGCACTAAATAGAAAACAAATATTTCTGAAAGTTAGGTTCATTACACGATGTTAGAGATCGTGGTTGCAGCAAAATATTTATAATTATAAATTATATTAAATATATATTTATAATTAATTGCATATATTGATTTTGTTACTCTAAGAAAAGAAAATATAGTACAAACAAGTACTAGAGACGACACAAAAAAGATACAAGCTTAGCTTCACACTAGAAAATTCTTTTTTTCTGACATTAACACTTACTTCTTTTTAAATGTCAAAATGGCACCAACCACAGATTGCACACAAAATGACATTGACATTTGAAGAAACAAAGAGTCTATACTTAACTCCATCATATTTTAATAACCTAGAAATATTTGTGCTTTTTTTCAACTTACTACATATCTATACAAATTTACCTATACTGAGTATTAAGTAACACTAAAATAACAATTTGGTTAACGGAAACACGTAATATTTATTTATTTATCATTTTGCGTGTGAACGCTTCTAAGCTCACATCACCCTATGGGTTGTCTGGTCTTTATTCAATATTAACAATAAAAATACATATTATATACAAATTGTACAGAAAACAAATCAATAAAAAAACATCTTTGGCCAAATTTTCTATTGGAAGCTTTGGTATTAAAAATCGGTAACAATCGATACTAATAAAATAAGTTTGGAATGCAACAGACTAATAATATAACAATATTTACATTAGTTATTAATAAAAAAAAAATCTTGTCCCTTAAATGCGTAATTTAAGAAAAACTATTGCTTTAAACGATTCTTGCGATTTATTTTTTGAAATTTAAATGATATAAAAATATGAAATACTATTAAGTTTTATTTAGATATTCATTAGACACATATAGTTAGAAAGATAAATCATGTTAATAAATGTTGCCATTATTCACAATTAAAAATATCCACATGAAAATTTTGTGTTATTTAAGTATCTATAATAATAAATACTCATTTAAGGGACTAAGTTATATAAATAAAAGCACTAATAGTTAACTTAAAGACAAATACGTATTAATATGTATACTTTTCGCCTTTCAAAAATTACCTGCTTTTTATTTTGATTCCTTTATTTAAACATGAACTAAAACTAGATTAAAATATCCAAAGTATTTAATCATAAATTATTTTTTTGAGTGTCAACTGAATTATTATTAAAATTTCTTAGGAAATAATACAATTAATTCAAATATTTAAATTACGATATTATTATCTGTGTGTATTTTTTTAAATAAATATGGCAATACAAAGCACTACACCGACACTACATTATCTACATTAGGAATTAATACTAGGATGAGCATATAGGAATGTGTTAACATGAATACACTAGACTTTTGGCTTTAAGCTGCTAATTTTGTGTGTTGGTTCAATTTTTTTTTTACACAATTGCAAAATTTTCATTTCAAATAAAAACGGCTGATAAAGTAAAAACATCTTGAGTTTTCTAAAAACATGTAGACTACACTACACTTCATATTCGATAGGTGTTGCCATAAAGAATAAACTCATGTTTAAGTATATTCTAACGGCCTTATTCATAAAAAAGTCTTATAGAACGTTTTAAGCATACTTTAGTTAACACGCTCTTTAGGCTTATAGAACGTTCGATAAATGTTTGTATTCATAAACGCTCTATAAGCCTCTATAACTAAAGTGTCACTAATTTGATTTATACGTTCACAATGTTGCCACTATACTGAAGTCGGTCGACTTGTTGCCGAAAATACCAGTAAATCCACAGATGATAAGTGACAAACGCATTGACATAGTATGACCACAGATAATATTACGTACAAAAATATATTATTGGATCTGGCTTGACATATACCGGCTTGATTTACGTCGTTGTTATCACAAAAACACGAATGTTTATTTTATTTTAGTTTATAAACTTACTTAATTTTTAAAAAATTAAGTCAAAAGAAGTAAAACGACAAAGAATTGAAAAGAGAGAAATTGTTTAGACGTGGACAAGTATTACCTATGTTCTGTGCACCTTTCTTATGTAGAATTTATTATTAATAAACATGTTAATAACTAAATATAGTTAATAAATATCGAACAAAATGTCAACTGTTATAGTGTTTTGTTTACGAAACTGAAATTGACACTCTTGATGACAAGTGACTCGACGACGTCATATCAATGCTCATATTAGTATGAGCTATAATCAGCTGTTATATGAATTGGCCATCTTTGGACGTTAAAACACTCTTATAGTAGGGTTCTCGGTTCTATAACTTTATGATAGGTTTATAGAACTGATTGACACTAAAATGCTGTTATGAATAACGTTTATTGAAAACTGTACTATATCGAGTCTTTAAGCGTGCTATAACTTTTTATGAATAAGGCCGTAAGTAAATATGTTACTATAAAAGAATTTGCGTTTTTGTAGTTCTATATTACTATAATTTTAAACAACATTAACTACAGAAAATTAATTTTATCTACATGTACATTAATTTTTAGCTGTCAACAGTATAATCATAACTTATTTCACTTCATATAAGAATAAATAGAAGAAAAATGTAAATTTCAAAAATAAAAAAATTGAGCCAACAAACAAAATTACCAAAAAAAGTATATATATAGTATATAATATAAATACAAGATTAAAAACACTTAATATTTGAAATGGTAAAATCATTATTATTAAATGTCATATATACTTATATATCTATAATTAAACTACCGGAAGAAAAAATATTTCCTTTTCCCATTGTTTATACATTTTGCTTATAATGACTTTCAATTCCTTCAAAACCTACGCTTAGTTAGGACATAGTTTTTACTAATTTTGAAAATTTAATTATCAACAACAATTCAAGGTCATTTTTCTTAATAATAATTAAACAATAATAAAAAACGTGTTAATTGAAAAAAAACTGAACATTATGTTTTTAATTATTTCGGACAGTTTCATTGAAAAAAAAATATTTCAAGCTTTAGCGAGAATAATTTAAAAAGTTTTTATAACCTCAAAAAATGTCGTGTATATATATATATATATATATATATATATATATATATATATATATATATATATATATATATATATATATATATATAGAATTTAAGGAAATAACATTGTAAAGATACTAATTTATAAATATCCACTACAAGCCATTTTAGTGTAGTATCACGATTTTTACTAGTTTTTAATAATACTAATATTATCATTTAGATCTCTCTTTGATTAATTTGAACGACATTTTTTTATCTTAATATTAGATATAAGTTTTTAAAATACATATTCAAGTAAATATACGAATTTAATAAGAATTCTTTTTTTTTTAAATAAACTCAAATAAACCTTAAACTAAGAATTTAATTACCATTAATAAAAAATAAAATAAAAATAAAGCTTTCCAAGCATTAACACAGATGACAAATTATTCAAAAAATCTTTTATTACGAACAGAACGTCTCTTCCAACGGAAATTGCACGAGTCCAGTAACAATCACATTATATTTTGCAAAAACACGATCATAATTTGCTGATGTTAATGCAAGACTTACTTTACTTTGCAAGAATATTTGACTGCAAAGCTAGTTTGCAAGGATGTAGTGCGGTTCGAATACATCGCAATGTCTTGCAAAGTTACAAGAATTTGGAAATTCTTGCATTCTTGCAATTGTAAGTATCTCATATAGGTACGTATATTATGAATTTTATATGGCTTACTTATCAGAATCTTGTACTAATTTAACGTTATCATCATCTCGGCGGCTCGCCGGTCTTCGGAGAGGTCTCGGTTGTAATATGGAGAATCTCTCATTTTGCTGTGCATTTGTTTTTTTACTAAGTGCTGTACGAAGGTGGCTTTCACCTGAAAATTAAAAAAAAAATAACCTAAAAATGGTTAAGTTATAGATTTTTATTTTATATTAACTAATATGGCGATATTAATGACGCTATCCACACAGCAAGGTAAATTGGATATAAAAATAAACATTGTAATCATAAAAAATTAAGGTCAAGTATACTACATTAAGAATATTCAAGATTTGATAATGCAAAGAAAGTAGAAAAAAAGGTAAACAATATTTAAATCATTATTGATTTTAAAAAAATAATTAATACTTTTTGAATACACTATACACTCTGTAAAGATTTAATTTCTTTTTTAATATGTATTTTATTATCTATACTATCTCTTATAAATAAATTTTGTAAAAAAAATATGTTATAATACAATATTTAAAAAAAACACCGTTCAAATTTGGAACAATTGAATTTTCGCCATCACATTTTACCTCAAATACCTCAAGTACAATATAAGCCACAAGAACCTAGTATTTATATTTTCTCACTCCATTCCCTTTCCACACTTGAAAAAATCAAACGACTTACGATTTAATGTAATTTATAAAATTTTCTGACCTGGTAAAGACAAGGGTCGTCCACATAAAGTAAGATCGTGCGCTCTCGGCGACACAGACCTCGACGACCGAGGGCGACTCGGAGTATTATTATTTTTCGCTTCATCGCTACGCGGCCCGCGCCTTGGAGATCTAGACGGAAGGAGCTCCTGTAAACCGTTTCAATTTTTTATATTTTTTATCTGTCATTAAATAATTTATTATCTATGACGCCAAATTAATTTGACACTTATGACAGTATATTTAAAAAACAAATAGTCTGTTGAAAATGGCAGATATAAATAAGGGAATAAAAAAAGACAAAAATACACAATCTACGGTTTATTAATAATTATAATAGATAATAATAAGAAAATCAAATCGTGACAAGAGATCAAATTAAAACCTAATGTGCGTAACGTACGTGTACTTATATATCCGCTACTTGCGTTGTACATAAATATAATCGACGTAACGTATTATATGACTGAGGAAGCAACACGAGTTAAACTTTCGCAAATCGAAATTTTGCGCAATTTACTTATATTTTAATAATAAAGGTTCTTTAGGAATGTATAATATTAAATAACAATATTAATGGAAACTAATGTTAATACTTTAAAATTGACAAAAAAACTGAAACTTTCTAAAGCTTTTATATAATAAGGCTCCAATGTCACCTAAGCACATTTTTTCTGAATTCGGCAAATGTTTGAAACGTCATAACACATTACGTCTATTATATCTATATCTTTTTAAAAAAACAGAAACTAAACGAACAGAAACAGAGAAAAAAAAATTTAACAACTTTAGCATGAAACATTCCCAACTAAAAATTAAAAGCAAAAAATTAAAACAAACACAAATATACAATTATTAAACACAAAATCAACAATATCATGCAAACAAATAAATACAATTATAAACAATATACTTAAAAATTGTTCAAAAAGAAAACATACTATAAACCTATAAGAAAACTACCTATAAAAAAACCAAACCATGTAAATCATGCAAATGTTACGAGTAACAGATAAAATGATCATAATAATTTGTTAGTAACCTTCTCTTGAGAAGTGACGGAATAAGCGCTATATGAGACAGGAGTATCCGTGAAATCAAATGCACTTGACGCTCGGTAGGACAGAGTGTCTGTTAGAAATGCATTAGTATTGAATAAAAAGCTTTAATATTGTTTTTATAAATATATGAAAATATGTATATTTAGGTTTCATTCTTACTACATAAAATTTTACTAAATTGCTGCTTTGTATGAATTAGATATTTTTATAATAAATAAATTTACTATATAAGTATTAAACTGTTTTTCTTACTAATCTTTTATATTTACATTTAAAAAACAAAACAGCAACATCTCTTTGAAACTGAGTGAAGTTATTTCATCATCAATAATTTATATTTAAGCTATTCAGGATTTTATAATGATGGAAGTAAAATGGTATTTTGTTAATATTGAATTCAAAAGCAAATAAAATATATTAAAATTTCAAACCATGTGGCCAGCAACTTGTTGGCGGGGGAGATCTAATTAAATGCTCATGGACTTCCTTTAAAGTTATTGGATCATCTTCAACAAAATCTAGTGCTGTACTACCAAATTCCTGAAAATTAAATAATAAAATAATATACTATAAAAATATGCTAAACTAATTCAATTTTCTATTCTTCTTGGATTTAAGTAACATTGTTAGGATTTTATTGTCATGCATGTCTTAAAGTAATAACTGTATGTTATTTAAATACAAATAAGAGCAAATAGCTTGTGCTTCATTACCTGTGACATTAATATTGTATCATCAGACTCGCATTCCTCGGCATGACTTTCAATTAAACTCTCTCTGCTGGCCATTACTTGCTGTAATTATTACATAAATAATGTTATTCAATTTACAATTCAATAATAATACTTATATAAGTATTGAATAATACCTGTAAATAAGGATTGTCTTGTCTAGAAAGCCTCAGAGCTTCCATGTCTTGAGCAATATTTCTAGTTCTGCCAGGAGTCAAGAGCACAGCAGGCGATCCACTTATATTAGAAGTCATAACTAGAATGATTAACGAGATTAGCGATCACTTCTTTGTGACATCCGAAATAATAGTTTATAAAATATATACATACTAGACAAAGAATCGTTGCTTGTCTGCATTTTATGCGCAAATTCTCTAAACGACGAATAAATAAGACGATATTCATAAAGACTCCATAAAAATAATTTTATTAACTCTATTTAACAACACAAGTATATAAGTATAGAATATAATATCAATAATAATAATTAAAAAATCTTAAACTAGACTAATAATTATTTAAATTAAACTATTAATGGCACGTATCACTATATTTATGTCTTTTTTAAAGTAAACATCTAAAAATGTGCGAAATTCACTGATAAATGATAATATCTGACAAGCGTTTGACAGTTCCTTCTTTTTTACAAATTTTTGCAATGCTACGAAACACAACAGACGACATACAACATTAAAGCGCAGAGTAAAAATAAAGTAAGTACAGAAATAAATTTGTTGTGAGAGAATGTACAATTTTTACATTTCTATGGCAAATTGTTCAAAATATATGTATTTAACGCATTTGATGGAATATAATGATATTATTATACAATTTTTATTTTAAGTATAAATTAATATACTCAAAATATAGAAAATGACGTTACTTCGTAATTTGGGAGCAGTCAATTATTAATTCTAAATTATCAATTAGAATGATTTAGAAATTCATAATATGAAAAGGTTAAAGTTAATTTTTCGTCAATTAATATCAAATACCAGGAATAACGAGAGCATTTTATTCCCATTTTATTGAATCACATCACGCTATGGAGCTATTTCTATGGAACTCAAACGACATATGAACAATATTTTTCTTTTATATATAATAAATTATTTATTGACATAAATAATAAACGTATGATATGAGGACTGTCGTTGCGCTGAGGCGCAACATATGCCTGTAACGCGACGATTTCTAGGTTCGATTCTTACTCAGGCAAAATGGATTTTTTATTTCATTTTCTTTGCTCTGGCAACTAGGCAAAGCGCGGCGTTGAGTTCCGCCACTCAACACGCATTGCCTCGAAAAAAGGCGGAAAGCGGGGACGGAGAAAGCAGGGCGTAAGTTACGGAGTGTCTTAACACTAGGTTCGTATGGTTCCTACAGTTCCCTCTGCCTACCGTGCCATGTGCGGGATAAAGCGTGAACGAAAATAAAATAAAAATAACTCGACTCTTATACTAGGCTTTCGCTCAATAATCCAATGCTCTCTTTGCTCAGTATTTTAATTAAAAAAAAAACTTTTGAAGCATATTGTTAATTTCTTAATGGCCATGTAGTACACAGGATATTCTATTCTAAATTACTATAGAAATAGCCTGTAAGCGTTACAAAAATATTCTGAACAGACCTCATTAAAATAATCATCATTTTATAAAATGGTGCTTTTATTTTTTTTGACCTTTTATACGGCTTTTTAGGGAGGAACCTTTATGTAACGTCTGTTTTTAATAGATTTTTCATTAATCGATTAATTATTAAAATTATCCACATCGACGATGTCACATAATGAAAGCGAATAAATATAACAACACTAATTATACCAAATAGGATATATGGAAGATATTCGAAAACGATTGTCAGTTTTCTCATAGTCAACCCTTCCATTTTACAAAACATTATACTATATTGATTATAAAAATAAATTCAATGTCAGATACTTTTCCTTTTCATTTTTAACGCAAGCAGGTTTATTATTTCAGAATAACTTTTCTACCATGTCCTTTTGTAAGGCCCAATATGAATTACTGACTATTATAAAAATTAATAGTAAATTAGTCAACTTACACAGTTTAACATCAATTTAAAATAAAACAAGCAAACATAGTGTAGTATATGAATTTATTTAATCTGAAAGGCACTACCTTATCTGAGAAGGCCCCTCTCCACTGAAACTGTAATGTGACAACAATATTGTAAATCCTAGAGTCTACTATAACAAATTTCAAGCAAACATATCTTCTATTCTTATTTACATTAGATTTCATGTCAATTACTTTATAATAATAACAATCGCAAAAAGTATCCATATTGCATACATTTAATTAATTAATTTCGTCTACAGTTCGTTGTCGGTCAACACGTATTGGACTGCACTGCCGTAGTCCAGGATTCGATTCTTGATATCCTTAAGCTTAGAAATGTACTGTTTGTGTATTTTAGTGTTAGTTCTGGTGTAGCGCAGGGCCGTTATCATTTTATCAACAGTGTAATGCAGCCACAGTATGTTAGTGTACGGCTCGAAGTTCTTCCAATTGTTGCTGTAACAAAAAAAAATAAATTATTAGAATTTTTTATGTAAAAGTTTACTCTAAGAAAGATAATTCATTTTATTTATTATTAATTTTTTCTAGGTTGAGTTTTATAGGTAGATAGATAGATAGATAGATAAAAACTTTATTTGGATCACACCACAACATGAGTAAAAAAAAATGAAAACATGTAAAATACAAAAACAAGAAAAAGAAAAATATAAAAAAAAAAAAAAAAAATAAAAGTTATTGTTAACTTACAAAAACTGTGTTACTTCTATTTTTACTTAATCTGAATTCAATTATATAACAATATAGAAGACAAAACAAGAAAATGAAAAATGAACAAAACTAAAATAATAGTGATGTAACGAATGTCATTTTTTTAACATTCGCGAATGCGAATATTTGCTACCGACATTCGCGCGAATGCGAATGTTCAGTAACTCTTGTAAATTTGGCGCCAATTGTTTACGGCAAGCAAGATAGCACTTTGGATTATAACATTAAAAACTGAGTATTAGTTGGCAAAACTTTTTTAAAAAGTAGCAAGAATTGATTTTTAATTTAAAAAAAATGTTTCATGAGATATAACAATGACCTAATAACCAAGGTTAAAGGTTAAGTTCCTGTTTTTTGTATTAAAAAACACAAAAAGTAAACTGAAGTAAGGTAAGGTAAAGGTGGGTAAGGTAAAGGAAGGTAAAGTGAAGTAAAGTAAAGTAAAGTAAGGTAAGGTAAAATAAGGGAAGGCAACGCACCCGAGCTTCTCCCGCATCAGCCGGTACACCTCGAACTGGTAGTCGCCCACCGCGTCGAACAGCGTCTCATCGTCGGCGAGGTCGTTGTAGAGCGCGTCCGCTCCCGCGCCCGCGCCCGCTCCCGCCCCGCGCGGCAGCGACACGCGCGACAGCGAGTAGTCGATGACGGTGGCGGCCACGCCGCGCCGCGGCACCGAGTACTGACGCCCGCGCAGCACGAAGTGGGCGTACTGTGAGTTAATTGTTTCATTATTTTCTTTTTTTTATGTCCAAGATATGGCAGACTGTCAAGGCTTTATATATACCCCGATGCCTATTTTTAGGGTGCACTTCCTCCCAACTCCCAACTATAGAGTTGGGAACTTTTGCACTAGGTGTATTATCAAAGCTTATAAGGTGATATACATGTTCCAAAATTATGATATAACGAAACATTTGTACATTACACATATAATTTAATAATATTTAAAACAGAAACACTGTTTTTGTTTTTGTCTTTAATAGCATTACAAATCCACTGAATAGTACGTAAACAAAATTACTTCTTTTATCGTCATTCCATCATTTATTGTCATTTAAAAATAAGTACCTTTTGATCAGTAGGCGCTATAAGCACGTTTCCCCAATGAAGATCTCGATGTTCAAACTTGAAACGCCTCTTCCCCAACTGCTAGGCCAAAAGCAACCTGAAACATTTCAAAACAAAATTCACAAAATTGGTATAAAAATAAATATCTTAATATCTATACACATATTTTCACGTCTTTACTAGCCTAGTTACTCCAATTACTTCAACTACTTTATAATTTGATTAATATTAAATATAGTACCAAAGATACTGTACAATAGTCAAGTAAAAAGCATGAGGGAGCATGTATATGAAGAGGGTAATACTATTGGACGAGGTAGAGGTATGTAAGAATCGCAATTTTTGGTGCCTTATTCTTTCCGACTATTCTGCCAGGCTTAAAGTGTGAAAATGAATATGTATGTGTATATATGCCTGTGCCCGTTGTATGTGTGTGTGTATCTACATTTAAAGTAATTGTATTTTGTATACTACATTAAAAGTATTTTGAATGTCCTGTTGTATAAAAAATAAAACCATGCTTATTAAAAAAGTAAATAAAAAAAAAAACAACAAATAAAGCAGGCCAGACAGCCGCAGAGGATAAGTGAAAATCTAGTCAAGGTTCAGTAACTTGATACTAGAAATTCACCCATCTTCTGAAGCCATCTATAACTCATGCAGGATAGATAAGCTGAAAAAAAAATAAACACAACAACAAAAATAAACTAAAATAATTATATACTTATGTGTTATAAAAAAACAAAAATTAGAAACACACATTGAGACACTCGTAGTCATTTTTTTGATATTTATTAAAAAAATATTTATGTATTCATATGTTTAAATCATAAACACTTTAATTGTTAAGAAAACAATATCTCTAGCTTCATTCAACACATTCAATAAAACTATTTAAAAAAAAAACTTCCACAGATTGGAATGCTTCGCTGAGTAAACAAAATTAAAAAAAAAACACTGTTCAAATTAAGACTGCTCAAAAATAAAAAACATCACAACTACCAAATGCCAACTGTCAAGTGTCAAATGCCAAATGTCAAACACAAACGTCACCTGTTTAAAGAGCGCGTACGCCTGTTCCGCGTTCACAAACTCGTAGCTCTCCAGATCCTGTCCGGCGTTGGCGAGCTCCAGCACCAGGTAGTGTTGGTTGTGGGGTAGCACCGCGGGCGTGTCGTTCTCCGAGCCCTTGGTCTCGTCGTAGAGCTCCCACAGATCGAGGAGGCGGGACGGGTAGTTACCTTTTACGCATCTAACTGCTAGAACCTGCAATGCGTAGTTAAATAATTATATTTATATTTCAAAACTGGTATAGGCAAAGGGAAACAGATGTTAAAACATATTGTTCATTTTCACATAAGACAATGTGTATCGAATGCATAAAATATTGCCAACCCATAGTTGTTGCATATACAGATGCCACTGTAGCTGTGTTGCTATTTTTATTCTTCAGTTATGTAAAAAAAATGGAAATGGCTAGACTTAAACAGGGTAAAACTCTTTAAGTAGAAGTATTTAAAAAGTCTCTTACAAGAGCCTATAACAAGTACATATTAAATCTATTAAAATTAAAATTCACTTCTAAGAATTAAGAATTAGCAACTAAACAATTATTCAAATATTGTGGTTAACAATTGCAAAAGTCCAGAGCAAACATGAAGATATCAATTATCAAACAAAACATGTATTTACAATTATGCAGAAACAGAGATAAATAATATATTTTATTCAGTAAAAAAGATAAATCAAATGTTCCATGAAACAGGAATTCTAATTACATAAATTTACTATAAACATAATGAGGCAACAAGTATCATTGTTAGAAATCAGTAAATCAGTGCTTCTAATCTAAGTAACCAGCTTGAAAGGTAGTATAACTTCAGCTCTGTTAAAACACAGCATATAATATAACAAAAAATAACTTTAATCCATTGAAACTGTTGACAACAATAAAATTATCATACTCTTTTATAAGATTACATATATTGCAATATTAAATGAAAAAAAACTTTATGTGAAATAAAAAAAGCAATTATCTAAAACAAACACAAATTGAACTTGAGTAGATAACACTGATCTGACCTAAATATGTTATCAAACAAATATTTTATTATCTATAGATAATATGAAGGAGTGATTCATAAATAGTGTTGCACCATTAAAAAAAATTATACTTATAACATAGTCAATGAAATATATAGATTTAAAAAAATAAAAATTAAAACAAACCTCATTGAAGACATCAGTTGCATTCATTACAGAATGTAGATCCAAAGTTTCAACACTCTTGCCCTCATCAAAATGTTGTTCTATTATTGGTATAGGAGCGCGTAGAGCACTCAATTCCCTGTAAAAGAAAAAAATTAAATTGATTAATAACAAAAAATATCAAATAATGGTAAATTAAAACAGTATTTTTAATGCAATAGGTGTTGTTTCTATTCTCACTTCAGACACACACACACACATTTCCATTTAACTCTGACACTTTCCACGCTAATTTGTTGAGATTAGACATAAAGTAAAAAAATATATTTATTTGCATTAGTTTTCTTACACTATAAAATAGAAGTTGATTTATTTTAAATTTCTATTCATAAAAATATATCAAAATCTTATTTTTTTATTTATAAAAATATCTATTTTTATATATTATACCAGTTAAAAAAAAGGCGACATTGCGTTAGACAGATAATCAATATGAAAGAATACAATAAAAAAAAAACCTAATTAGTCATGAAAAACTTAAAAATGCACAATACTTTAATACAAAAAATATGCTACACAGATATCAATCTCCATGTAACTTCCTTAGTCGGAAGTTTATTTAATCAACATTTATTTTCGTGAATGGAATCTTTAATTGGCATTGATAAGGATACAAACAGTCCTTGGCATCACTGTGCATTTATAAACTAAATACGAATATCTTTGTGTATTTAATTTTTATGAAGTTGAGGAATACATAATAATACCAAATAAATAAAATATAAACATAAAAATACTGAGATATGTGCAAACCTACCCTTAAACATTTACTATTATTAATTTATTTAAAAATAAATGAATATTTCTACATAAACAGACAAACTCTTGTTTAATATTATGCACTTACTTCTTTTTAATTATTTCTTCTCAATATTATGATAATAAAAAAAATGATTCATTAGTTGTAAATAAATTCCAACTAAGCTTAGACAAATATTTGTACACAAAGATCTTTAGGGTCAATGTATTCTGCGTAATAATTGTAAATAGCTCACTCTCTAAGTAAATAAACCAATGACATGGTTAAAGTGTATTTATTTATTTTGCCATTCTAAAATGTCAAAGTATTTAGGTACTATAAGATTTTAAATAATAGATACATTAGGTAGATTATAAATAATGGGTATCACAGTTATATATAACAAGGACAAAAGAAAATTTTATTTTTTGTTAAAAAAAGAGCTATATCTTTTATGTATGGATTGTTAACTTTAAATATTTTTTTTCTTTTAAATTGGAAAACAACTACCATAAGGGGAAGCTGATCATAATACCAACATGAAGTTAAACACACAATAAATGAAATATAAAATAGCAAAGTTGTTACCATCTTAAAAATTTTTAACCTATTCTTTGGCCATGTGTTAAACTACACTGAGGATAGAAAAAAAATACTTAAAGAAAACATATAAAAATTTGAACGCAGCAGATCGCAAGAGGACACGGGTTCGAGTCCCTCTGTGTTCAATTTTTATATATTTTCTTTAATCATGACACATATATTTAATTTTAACATACTCATCACAGGAATTACTGTTTCAAATTTTATTTTATATGATAATGGACTGGAATAGACTTTTCACTTATCATTAAAACCAAAATTGCAATCCACAATTCCCATAACATTATTTGCCTACTTGACCAAGCATGTAAAGCCATGGGTAAAACTTATCATATAAATTATAAATAACAGGTGACCCAATTTTTAGAATAATTAAAATCAAATAAAATTAAGCTAATTAATTGACTAAATAAAAATTCTAAAAATTTCAATTTCATCCAAATTCCATCCAAAGGATAAATTATTGTATTTTTTAGTATGTATTTCATGAAACCATAAAACTGTTTAACTTGATTACAATTTTGTTAATATTATGATAAAATAATACAAATTAATTTTCTTTTAAAAATGTACATCAATATTTCAAAAAAGGGAGAAGCTTAATATCTAAACATATTTCAATTTTTAATCTCTATATTTATAATAGAAAAGCATAAAAGCAAAAGAAATACAAAATAAACTTACATAGCAATCACAATCTCAGATATAATTTCATGGTAGTCCTTTTGTTCTTCCCCATTCACTTTGATGTGGCCGGCTATGGGAACTATCTTGAGCACACGAGCCCTGCCGTCTCGAGCGCGCCAGAGGTACACCTCGCCGTAGACACCCTCGCCGATCTTGCGGCAATTTTTCAGGACTCTGAATTACAAAAAAGTATATTATTTTAAGTATATTATTGTTATTATTTTTTATTTTATTTTATTGGCAGGACACGTATGTAGGATGGAAAATGACAGATGGACCAAGAGATTGACAGAATGGCTCCCAAGAGAAGGCCAGAGGCATAGAGGCAGACCAAGAAAACGGTGGGAAGATATCTTCAGAGAAAAATGTGGAGCAGACTGGAGAAGACAAGCCTGGGACAGGGATAACTGGAGGAAACTTGGGGAGGCCTACGCCAGAGAGGCGACTTCCACAAAAGAGATGACTGAAGAAAATTAAATGCCAAATTATATTGCATGAATTCTTAATAATATTAATTGTCAAATTAATATCATTTGTTCAAATCTTTATATATAAAAATGTTAAACATAAATTAATTTAATGAATGATTAATGCATGTTAAATTTTGTGGTAGAATAAAGGCTATTTTTATTTTTTTTTATTTTTTATTGTTATTATTAATATAACAATAGTGTCTAATAATTTAAGCCACATTAAAATCCATTGTGGACTTTAAAAGATATGCATATATCTCTGAGATTAAGATTATACAATTAGTGAAAAGCATTCTTATTTGGTGGAATGAAATTAATTTAAATGGCTTTAAACAACATCTGTCTTATATTACTTACTATATACATATGAATTCTATAGTACTATTTTAATAAGTAATATACTTTTATTTTACAAATTAAATAAAAGGAGGGTAGTTAGTTATTTATATATATAGAGGGTAAAGATAGCTATAAATTAAATAGATAACTAATAAATATATTTATATACTTATGGATACAAAAATAAATGTACGCATGTTATTACAGCATCTATGATCCGTTAGAGCCTATATAGAAAAAAAGTAGGCAATTGAACAAAATCTTTGATTTTTAACCAAGGTATAACTAAAATTATGTTTAAAGATCTATCTAAATATTGAGTTTCTTCAAAATTTTTACCAATTGAACGTTATACTAAGTAAAACGAAGAATCATTAAATATTAAGAAATGTCCGCTTAATAATAAATTGCCTCATTAGGTAACCTAATTTCAAAGAAATTAAAAAAATCTATTTTAATATTAATCGTAAAGTTTATTTTCGATCCTTGACTAAAAGTATAACTAAAATTAAAAAAAAAGCGAAAACGAAAACAAAACTTTTCATTCATTCTTCAGAAAAATAACATGTGTTTGTTATGAAGCCACCATCTTGCTTTTCGTTTGACCTAATAAAGCGATATAAACAATTTTCTAAATAACACAAGCCTGTTGTAGTACAAAATACGATTGTAAGATAATTGAATTAACAGTGGCGTGTACTCACGTATCTGGATAGCATTCATCAAACAGTATAACGTCTGTTTGATTGCAACGTCGCAAGACGTAATCCCGCGCGGTCGCTACACGACTCGAAGTGTCATGAAACTTCTTTAATACAGTGACCTCGTGTTCCGAGTCAGCGATTGATAGTTTTGATAGCTCAACAATCGTATCATCACAATCGTCGGTCAAAAATCCTGAAAACAAACCATATTGTTGGTACGCGACGTAATTGACATGTACTAGGAAGCGAATGACGAACTTTCCCCATGAGTAATCGTGTTACGTAGAATCGGAGAAACCACGCAAGCGGACAATAATATGGCCTAAATATTATTCAACCGATTTAAACTCACCTGTGTATTGCAGGGAAAGATGCATGCACTCTGCTTTAAACACTTTTGTTGAACAAAGGCTTAGAACCAAGCTATTATCCCGTTAGGGATAAAGAATGGCAGTCAAAATGTCCGAGCAATCACAAAGATTTACACAATATAAAAATGTCTTGCTACTATTATTCAATAGTAGCTATTGAAATTCACTAATTAATGTAAATTATCCAGAGATAACTTGTTAATAACAAAAAAAATAAAAATTACAATGGTAGCGACACCAATACAGCGTCCGCTTCCGTGAATGAATGACGCACAGATGAACATTGAACAAGATTCAAGAATTAGCTTTTAAATATTACAACATATATTCGGTGTTACCAGTTCGCTAGTCAAATAAATACTAAAAACTTCGTGAATAAAAATATCTAATTAACTAATAATCATAGAGATTATAATTTAAATAAGTAATTACATATAATGATAACAAAATTATTTATTTTAATCGATCTTGGAATTGTCATAGCTTTAAAAAAAAAAGAAAATACTATTAGACGAAAATTTTAATAAATTTACCTTGTAAATCTTCAGACAATGTAGTGGAACATAAGCTAATTCTTGAATCATTAGATTCCTGGAACAAACAAAAATATTGACATTGAAAAATGTTCATTTTCTTTAAAACTAGCCAAAATTTTGTGTGAGTAATTTTATCTCGAGTATCTGCATGCAATTTGGAGTGAATTAATAAATAAAAATTAATTTAGAATATATAACTAAATATTGGTGTATTGCTTACTCTTACAATCTTGATAGAAGGCCTGGATGGTTTAGAGACAAAAGTGCTTCTACGGCTATGGATTGATTCATTGTGTACTGAACCTGTAAAAGAATTACACATTGAAATAATCCATTAAGAGTAAAAAATATATTACAAAAATAAACAAAAATAAATAAAGAAAATATTTGAACCTGACATTACACTGAAACTTTGACTGGTAGTGCCAAATTAATATTTTTTTTAATTTTTCAAAGTAAAAAGTTTTATTAGTTATACAACACTCATTTTAAAAATATACCAGGTAAAATTCTTTGGTTTTCATACATGTTTTAATTTATTATATATAAATATAATAAATTACAGAATTGTAAATCACCTTTTAAGTCTTGCATTTCCATTGTGTTGATAACACTTTGACGATACTTTCGTCCTTTGGTTTCTAAAGGTTCAAGATCTAAAATGGAATGATCAAAATGGTCAGCCATGGTAGTCATTCTTCTGTATATACTCAATGATCTTTCCCACCTTTTGCCCGGCTGCAAAACTATTCCTTGCTTTATTTCAAATGATGAAGTTCTAGAATCATCCATGTCCACTTTATCTTTAGTTTTATTAACTTTTTTGCCTTCTTCAACAACACTTACAGGTACATCTATATCTAAACTTTCTCTGTCTAATCTTGACGTCTTTCTGGTTATAGTTTTTCTATACGTTACACTATTCCTGGTATGATTTAGTGTTTCAATAGATTTACTGGCGTTTCCTTTGGCTAAAACAGATTTCTTAATTTTTAACAATGGTGAGTTAATAATGTGATCATGGCTTGTATTTACTATAGGAGAAGATAAATTCGGTTTATTATTAGCATCAATTTTCTCATTTGTTGGTATATTTGTTTTTAAATGTTCCATTATATTATTTTCTATATCTACATCATTATCAACAATTGCACCATAAATTCTTTTATTCTCTTTTAATGATACTACAGTCTTATCAAAATCAGTGCTGCTCCCACTTGTTATTGAATTATCCAATGTCAGGAAAGAGTTATTTGTAACACCATTTCTTCGCCTGGTTGTTACAAAACTAACACAAACATCTTCCTCAGCCTTAGTAGTTTCCGAATAATTAACACAATCTGTGTTATCCATAATATTGTCATTTGTTTGATTAAAGCTTCTTTCAGATCCAATAACATTTGAATTTGATGTATCGCAAGACTCATTCTCATCTATACTGGTGTAATCATCACTATTGGTTAAATCTGTTATTGTTTCATTCGTTTTATTACATATTTTTGGCATCTTACTATAAAATTTTTGAAAAACAGAGTCATTAAGTCTATCAACAACAACTATAAGATCTTTTTGAACACTATGTTTATTATTTATGGATTCATCTTCTTCACATGTATCATAATTGGATTCATTATTTGTAGAGTCTGAATTTAATGTACTATTCTCTTCCGCACCAATATCTAAAACTTCTTTACTTTCATCAACACTATTTTCTTCTGTATCACATAAAATTATATCAGATTTATCAGGTAACTGAAGACTTTGGTCATTCCCCAGAAGGTTCCTTTCAATTTCTTTATACTTATCTACTATAGCATCTACTTCAAAATTGTCAGGATTTTTAGAAAATCCTAAGAAAGGTTCCAGTTCTGTTGACTGTAGAGATTTAGTTTCTAATACTTCATAGCTTTCACAGGTTTTATTGTAGGCATTAGATACAGCCTTTTTAAAATGTATACTATGTGACTTATTTTGCAATATTGGAGAAGAGACAATTTCATTATTAGAATCATGTTTAGAAGGTATTTGTTGTATAGAATTTTGTCCCTCTAAACTTGTTTTTTCTCTAACACTATTCTCATCTGCTGCTGGCACAATTGGACTATCATTTAAATTTATTGTAATAGGTGAAAATCTATATATTGATTTTCCCCTATACTTTTCATGAAAGGGTGTGCTACATAAAGGTGAGTTGGCCATTACTTCTAACATCTGTATACTTTTAGGACACTGAGGACTTTCAATATCTTTCGGTTTACTTTCACTAAAGATGGATAAATTTTCAGCAATCTTGTCAATTGATTCATCCACTTTAAAAAGACTAGATTTGTTTTCTTTTTCTATCTCCAATTTATGACACAGTATATCAGATACATCTTGTGTTATAATATTCTCTTTAGAACTATTAACTATAGAGTTTTCTTTGTCGGAATCTGTAATAATTATAGATTAGAATTAGAAAACATAGTATAAAAAAAATATATAAACATATTTATTTAAGTATATAAGTACTAACCTGTGCTTTCACTACTAGAATAATTTCGTTTTTTCTTACTCGACATTCTTTTATAATGTTTTCGTTTATACCTTTAAATAATTATTATTTTGATATAAAATAAAATGTAACATCCAAAAATATTTAAGTAATATTATGAACAAATATCTAAATTTATATTGACTTATTTACTTACTGATTGTGGACATTGTTTAATTTATTAACTGTTTGGTTATTATCAACTTCTTTAGGAGAAGAAGCAAGAAGCTGGTCAAACAAATCTGCCGGCTTATTTACACGTAATGATTTGTCTGGTGTAAGATACGCAGAATTACATGAATCTCTAATTTTTACTTCTTGTTCTTTTACTCTTTTCACATATTTTCTCTTACGTACTTTATTTGAGGCAGCGAATTGCACTGAGGCACCCACTGACATGTCTCGCTTAGTTTGTTTAATGTTTTGAATATAAAATGCATCGAAAATAGAACTTTTTGGATCCATTGTGAGCAGGACATCTCGTGGATCTAGCGCACCATTAATTTCTTTTTTAGATTTGTAAGTTCTTCTCATTTTAATATACTATATGAAAGCAAAACAAAACGAAAGACTTCCACTTTTAAAAACAAACGTTCACCAATTGTCACTTGTAGTCGGTAACATAATACATAGATTAAATATTTACCAATGATTGTTGTCAGACAGCTGTCATTAACAAGACCACAGTTTAAATTAAACAGCTTCATGGCTTTTTTTGTTTTTAGGGGATATTAAAAATAATATGTATTGCGAAATATTTGCCATATTTATGTTTTTATTTGTAGATGTTGACGGGTGTTGGTATTGTATGGATGATGCAAAATTATTTTAGTAGGAGTTCCGCCTCTCTTCACGCATCACAATATCTCGAAAATTGTCGGTGTCTTAACACTTCACACGTTATTTCAAATGTCAATAGATATAGGAATATTAGGAGCCTTTAAACAATAAAAAATTTTACTGAATAACTTTTATACATATCTTGAACTACCTCCTGAACTAAATGCTTACTAGGTATATGTAGGATATAGAATGAAAATGTTAAAAGATAGATGTTGTTTGTTGTGAAATATTATCTATAGTTAGTCTCATATTTTTTTATGTTTTTCATTGTTATGTATATAAATAATCAGGTAGGTAATAATAAAATTAGCATCTTATGCACTTAGATCTATATTAAAAATACAATTCCTGTACTGGCAAATACACAGCAGCTTATTCTAAGTGTTGTAATATTTATTTATACAATATATTGTAAATATGCCAAAGATCACAATTCTTTGGCATAATTTACCAGTAATGCTACACCAATTTAACATTATGATTTATTTCTATAATATGTAGATAGGAATGAACAATTATTTCACTTCAAGAATAAGGATATTTAATTATATAAAATATTTTTGTATTTGCTTACAATTTATTACTTTATAGATATTATTTTATAAAATGTAACAGTATGTATTTCAAAATATACATTTAAGTCTAAATTCGATAATTTGTTTGTAATGAAAATAAAAAGGCCATTCTTTTGTTTTAAAAATGCTAAATTTGACATTTTTTAGATATTTCCCAGTGTACAATGTTTTTAATTTATAATTGGGAGTAGAATATTTAACTTTTAACAAATTATTAACTTAAATATCAATCAGTAAAAAGATTAATAAAAGAAAATCTTACAAATAAATAACAAATATATTACATAAATAATTATGTGGCCATTTAGTTTGATACTACTGTAGTTACACAGATTACAATTAAATGCTTTCAAAAACTTTTTAAAATTAATTTTATAAACAAACCAGTATATGAGAATGATCACAATATTTTTGTGAATAAATCTAAAATAACCATATCTATACATATAGTATAAAACAGACAAAATAAATATCAATGTAGTATAACAATGTATGCAGAACAGAAACTTAATTTTGAAATAATAATGCAAACTATTTAAGAATCATTAAAAACCTAACTATCTTTTTTCTTTTTAATTCTTTGGTCATTTATTAATTAAGTAAGTACAAGGGATCTATGCCATATCAACATTTCAATTGTTTTATTGCACATTGAATTGAGAAAATATTAAGGAAAATATATACAATAACAGTTAAAATTACACATAATTGTCAACAATCAGATAGATATCAAGATTAATATATCAAATAATTAGTAAATGTAACATATTGCAAGAGTGTCATTAAGCCAGGCCCTTACACAGGGGTAGTGTGAGGGCTCAAAACAAAAAGTTTAATATTTTGAACTAAACTTTTTGTGAACTATATCAATTTAACCATTTCAATGCAAATCTCTTACTATCTTTACTGTTCATATTAATTAATTAAAATTGCTACATTTAAGAAAAACTCTAGCCCCTACAAACCTGTGGCAACCCTCTTACTTTTTATATTAAATCCACCCAATTTCTTATAACTAATGGTCAATGAGTTTGTGCAAACAATAATATCACATTAATATAAAATTCGGCGTAATACCATGATCACATTTAAGAGAACACATCAATAGGGCGAGGTGAGACCGTTGCAAGGTTATGTGTAGGACTTGCTAATGGATCTACATGAGATTCTACTTGTTGCGCCTCTATAGTTGCTTGTTTTACAGCTTCCTTGTATGGACCTCTTTTCTTTTTATTAAATCTTATCTGTAACATATAAAAATATAGTTAAATTAACAAATACACAGATTTCAGATGTTGAGACAAGTGAGAGTTGACACAATTGTTCACTACTGATTTGCATTTCAGTTAAAGATGCTTGATGAGCATCATATATCTATTAATTTTTTGATGTTCAAGACAAAGGAAGATATTGATATAAGTATATACTACAAAGGAAGATATTGACTTCACAATATAGAGTTTCTATCTACCTGTTTTTATTAATTAAGATTTTTGAGTAAATTAGAAGTAAATATAAATATAAAACATTTATAAATGTGAATTTTAAATTACTTTATAATCAAAAGTACTTAATTGAAATAGATTTTTAGCACTTTTTACAGAAAGCTGTTCTGATACTACCAAAAAAAGGATGTTTAAACAGAGACTGACATTCTATATCTCAATTATGTAAATATATAAACCTGCTTTTGCATCAGATTTTGTCAGTATATTGAAAGAACATATAAATAGTGTCAACAAAAAACTCTATCATTAGTTTAAAATAACACTGCTATTGTAAGGAACAAGGCCAAAGTATCAAGGTTATACATTTGAAAGCTATACAATATAGACTAAATAACATACATAGTATTACTATTTTAATTTAAGGTATTTTTAATGTAATTTTACTATTACAAAAAACATTAGTAAAATAGTAAATCTTAAACATACCTTATAATCTTCTAGGAAAGGACTTAAACTGTCACATGGCATTAGCGATGATGTAGTAGAAGCATACCATGCTACATGAGCCTTAGAAGTAGGTGTAACACTTAAAACTCTGCCTGGCCACCATGGGAATCCCACTACTTTGCCCCACACTATATCACCTGGAGACACTCTTAATAATTTTCCTCCTACACCTTCGGAGCTAGGAGGAAAGTCTGGAACAGACTCATAATCACCATCATCAGACCCTTCTTCATTTCTACGCTCATAAGAATTGCTACTTAACCTTCGTAAACTAATTGACAATTTTTGTTTTAGGCAATGACTTTTTATATTGCTGAAATAGTCTATAGATTCACACTTACTTGTGTTTTCATCTCTTTTTTTCTGAATTTTGTCTTTCTTTTTATGTTTTGCTTTATGTTTATGTTTTTTTTCTAAGGGATCTACAGTTGTACTATTTGGTACATTATTTCTTGGTGATAATGCTCCTATATGTTTAGGTGATTGATCTATCCACATATCAACAGCCTTATCTGTATCAGTGTTCTTTTTTGCCTGTTTTTTGGCTTTCTTCATGGCTTTTTTTACTGCTTTAGTAGGTTTTGACATATCACAGGAAACACCAGAATCTTCATTAAAGTCCCCTCCTAATGGAGGTATTTTCACAACTGTGCCTTCACCTTCACCAAAACTTATTTTCAGTGTCCTTGCATTAGAAAACAAGTTACTAAAGGAATTTTCACTATCTTCTTCTTTCTCACATAATTCACTATTATCAGAAACACTAACGAAGGCCAATTCCCTAGTCACTTTTTCACTATCGTCACATGGCTTCATGCTTTTCATATTTTTTAAATTGTCATTTAATTTTGATATATTCTTTGTCTTTACATCACTTACTTCACTTGAATCTATCCTAGATAGCTTAGGTATTAACATGCTACCCATTAAATATTTTTTTTGTAACTTCGATGACTCAGAACCGTCTCGAGGTGTATCGTCATCCGAATCTAATTTGCGTTTCTTGGACACGTCTACATTTTCACTATTTTCATTGCAAATACCTTTACAGTTTGAACACACTACTTTCCTAGGTCGCAATCGTACTGTCATCTTTCTCCGAGCCTGGGGTTTAGCTTTACTACTTTGTTTTTTGGATTTTTGTAAGTCCTCGTTATTGTAGTCAGGTTCTTGATAAGCAAACCTTTGACTAACGGAATGTAGTTTATCATCTTTGTTTTCAGCCTTTTCAGTTTTGTTATTGAAAGCTGGGTGAAGACTATACACACCAAATGGCAAAGTACTGAAAAACAATGAGAATATAATGAAAACTGAAAGAATTAAAATTTAATCGATAGTAAACTTTATGTACAAATAAACCAACACGAACCCCTTGTTAGAGTCCAAGAGGACGCCTTGAAATTTTTTATCTTCCGTACTATATGTAACTACAATCAAATCTTCTAAAGCTTCTTCCACATTCACTAGAATCTGAGAATTCTTCTGAATCGTCATATCGGCTGTTACAGCGACAGCCGCCATATTCTTCTTTTCTTAATGTTGCATAGACAATATATTCATTGTAAAAACAAACAAGATCAATCATATCACTTTCAAAAGAATTAAAACTTTAAATTATACATTAAATGGGTATCTATTATGAAAATTGATATTTAAGTCAAATTTAAGTATCTGTCCAGAATAATTCCTTTTAAAATTTTTATTTGGTTCAGTTCAGTCTTTAAATAACGGCGTTTCAAGCATATAAATTGGTGTTTAAATCAAAATCAAATATTAATACCTAGTTCATTTTTTTGCTAAAATGTAATTATTTGTTTTGTCCTATTTCATAGTAAATGTACATTGATTTTTTATAATTTATATTCTATAAATAATCTGTGTTTCATAAATGTCAAATTGTCAAGAACCGGTATAGTACGAAATGCGAATTTTGTGCCAGTCTCTCGGTATTCTATTAATTATCGCGTTTTAAGTATTACAAATTATTTTTTATTCTCAACAATTTAAAATATAAGTGTAGGTTTATGTAAGTACCTTTAAAGTCACCCTTGTATATAATATCCTTATATAAAGTATTAAATACTAATTAAACGCACTTACATAATCTATTACGTCTGAATAATATAATATTTCATCTAGTTTAAAATAATTTTGCTCTACATTCAAGGTCTTAGCTATGTATTACTATTAAATGGACAGTCGTAAAATATTTAGTAAATCTTAAACAATTCGAATAGATGTAAAAATGTAGATTCGTTATAAAAATGTTTCTAAAATTTATATCTAACTATATTTTTTAAAATTTTTAATTATATTTTTAAAGTATAAAATTTATTTATCCTTACCTAGTTTAACCATTAGTTATTTTTTCGGTTTATTATTAAAATATTAATTACTAAAGATCCAAAAAATCACTAATTACCTCACTAAAGAAGTTCATTCTTATTTTTATAAAATGCATATTAACTAATTAAATTTAGTTTTTATATTTCAAATTATTTCATTATTTGTAATATTAAATTAATTTTAATTGTATGTAATTATCTAAACCTCTTCAACTATGCTAAAGTAGTTAGATGTTGTTAGTACCACTTCACTTTATTCAGAATGATAACATTCTATGTCAGTAAATGTAGCTATAAAGTTCTCTATATTTGTACTACACTTTAGTTATATCAGTAAACTGATATTTATATTCTTATTTTATTTAATCTTTATTATTATTTAGAATTAAACTGTGAATAAACTATATCTAAATTTTATAACAAATATAAAAACAAGAATATGTGGATATTATATTTATTTACAGAATATGGCAGAAGTGAAAAGGATTGATATTACTCAGCCACTATGGGATCAAAGTACTTTTGTAGGCAGATTCAAGCATTTTGCTTTCATTTCTAATCCCTTATTATCTTTAGTACCTGAAAAGGAACTCTATGAAGCTAAAGAGTTATATATAAAATATAAGTAAGTACTAAATGTTAAAATATATATAGATATATATGTATTTATTAAAAAATATATAAATGAAAAAATATATATTATTTTTGTTAAACCTAATACAATTTGCTTCAATTTAACATACATTAAATAATATTTTTTTTTATGGCATAGGTACTTTAGCATATATTATTGTCTACTTTCAAACTATTAGAAAAAACCATTTTCCATTATAAAGTATGTTTTATTAGATGTTAAATTATCTTGAATATATTTATATAAAAATTAGAAATTAGACTCAGTTTATTTATTAATTTACTCTTTAAATAAATTTTAGAGAAGGAAAAGAACCAGCAGGCACATCAATGTCACAAGTAGTGAGAGCAAAACAGCTATACGAATCAGCATTCCATCCTGACAGTGGAGAATTACAAAATGTGTTCGGCAGAATGTCCTTTCAGATGCCAGGAGGATGTCTTATAACCGGTGCTATGTTGCAGTGGTATAGGTGAGTAGATTTGCAGTTATGTACCCTGTTTTTTTTTATGGGAAGGACAAGGCAAATGAGCGGTCGGGTCACCTGATGGTAAGTGATCACCGACATGCACGGCCCTGTGTAACAGCAGAGGTGTTACAAGAGTGTTGCCAGCCTTTAAGATGGAGATATACCACATTTATATGACAGTTCTTAAGCCTCAGCCTCTATACAATACAAAAGTTTTTATTTTTCTCTCACAAATGACATGCTTACACAATTCATCACTTACATAATCCACACACTACACAAACAATCCGGTAGTTATGTGATACAGGAGCCTAAACTAAGATTCCTTGTGTTTTAGGTCTCTGTGCTGTTTCTCTCTCTCTTTGTACTGAATGTATGTGTTATATTTAAAATATGTATTACAGTTTATTACTTATTAGTGGAAGGATTGTAATAGTTTTAATTAATATTGGTTGAAGCTATTAATGTTTGATATAAATATTTGCAGGTAATTGTTATGTTATTTATATATAATATTAAAATAAACAAACAAGTTCTGCTATACTGAAGGATATAGTGACTTATCCAGTGATAAATTTATGATACATTAAATTTAAAAAAGTATAGTGTATATTATTATTTTAGAGATATCCTACTTAATTTCCTCAGATGGTTGTAGATAGTTCGAATCTGTCACTCTACATGCAATGTCTTAATAATTTAGTGGCAATACAGTACATTCCTAAGATCAAGAACTGTTGTTTGACATTACAATATTTATAAAATGACTGGGATGACCTTGTCGGAGCAACCATTTTATTTACAGAAAACAAAATTAAAACCTGTTTTCTTCGGTTCTTATAAAGTACTTATAGAGAATTTCATACTTAATTTCTATGTTGCTTTGAATTTTAAATCATAACAACACTCCTTGTAATAAATAAGACGACTTATGTAAATTAGTTGCTGATGGTTCTATAAAGAATGACCTTCCTCAATGTTATTTAAATTATATCGGCGTGAAATATTATTCGTTTCTTATTATTATGTTTTTGTTAAAAATGGTGAAACGATTCGTCGAGTCTTATTTGAAGAGATTTTCAATTAGGTTATACTTGTAGTTCTTTATATTCTGAGTCATAGATTACATACATACATTTTACAGTAGTAAAATGAGCGTTTTTGATAAATTAATTAATTAGCTTCACGCTTTATCCCGCTCATAGCAGGGTAGGCAGAGGGAACCGCGAGAACTGTGTGAGCTTTGTTCCCTGTTTTTCACCTTTCGATACATTTCGCGTTGAATGGCGGAACTTAATGCCGCGTCTAGTAGACAGAACAAAGAAAATGGAAATTATATAATTTATTCTCCCCAAGTGGAAATCGAACCCACAAACCGTTGCGTTTATAGAAAGGCGCTGCGCCACAAGGGTTCTCTGTAATAAATTAAAATTTGAATAATTGTCATTCAGATTATTATGAAGAAACTCAATGTTTTATTATTATACCGTGTTAAAGCGTTGTAGTCAACTTAGCAATTCATATTACATTGATGATAATGGAGGACAAATTCACACTTCTACCATAAAATCGGCTATATTTTGAAAATAAATTCTGTAGAGTACATAATATGTTATTTTTTAAAATACTTAATTTTATTATTATTATTAATTCTAGAACAACAACAGCTGTTGTATTTTGGCAATGGGTGAACCAATCGTTCAACGCGCTAGTAAATTACACGAACAGAAACGCGAATTCGCCGTTAAGCACAACTCAGATGGGCGTAGCGTACGTGTCGGCGACGACGGCGGCAATGGCGACCGCGTTCACGTTTAAATTTGGAATACAAAAGCGCGCGAAAAATCCTATATTAGCTGTGAGTTTATTTTTTTTTATTTTTTGATTTTGACATAGAGTTTTGGGTTTTAGGTTTGTGTATAATTTTTTTAAGTATACAATTACTTAGATGTTATTAGTTTTTAGTTATTGTGGAATTTATTTGATATATTTGATGACTTGAAATTTTGTTATTACTATGTATATATGGTTTTTATTTAAATATTATTTATTATTTCAGAGATTCGTCCCATTCGCAGCGGTGGCTGCCGCCAACTGGGTAAACATTCCGTTGATGAGACAAAACGAAATACTTTTAGGTAAATTGCTGTTTACATATTAAATTGTTTTCGACTACATACATACATATATACATACATACATAAATACATAGTATATTAGTATTGGGATAAATAAAATTTGATTATGTCTTTATATCATGAATAATTACCAATATTTTAACTTTCCGAAACATTAATACATATAAAATTAAATGTTTTTTTTTAAATATTAAGTTCTTAGTTGACTGTAATTATAAAAATGTCATATATTTTTACATAGGTCTCGACGTGACTGACGAAAATGGTAAAATAATAGGAAAATCTCAATTGGCCCCAGTTAAAGGGATATCGCAGGTTGTGACGTCTAGGTGAGATTTTTTTAATATATACATACATACATAATATATATAAAAATTGCAAGTACAATGACAATAAAAAAACAAAAAAGCATCCTCTTTCGCCAAATGATAGTTCTTTGATAAAACTTTGTTTTTTTTTTAATAATCTTTGGGTAGCGGAAATTTGTAAAAATCTCCCTACAGAGATGCTGACAACGAAATAACTTGTATTGAGTAGTGATGTAACGAATATTCGCACGTTTTTACACATTCGCATTCGCAAAAATTCTGCGAATGTCAGAAAAGAAAATTTGACGACAATAATACGTTATAAAAATTTAAATCACTTTACTTTTTTTGTGTTTTTTTACTCAAAAAACAGTCACTTAACCTCGTAAACACATTGTCAGTCTTCATTATATCTCATTAAACATTTTTTTTAATGCAATCTAAACAAACAAAAATCAATTCTCTCTCCCTTTTAAAGAAAGTTTTGTCAAATAATACTCAGGTTTTAATGTTATAATCCAAGTGTTACTTATTTACAAGAATTACAAAATATTAGCTTTCGCATTGGCGAATGTTAAAAAAATGACATTCGTTACATCACTAATATAGAGCATGCGCGAGCGCAGCCATGCGTTCTTCAGCATGGCTCAGTGGTATGAGCGCCTGCACGGTTCGTAGGAGGGCGCGGGTTCGAGTCCCGCTGCGTTCTGGTTCAAGAGTATTGTTGTCATTAATAGGAATTGTGAAATTGTAAATATGTAGCAAATTAAAAAAAATAAAAAAAAACCAGCTGAATTTCTAGCGCTGGTTCCTCTCAAGTCTGAGGCATTAACGAACTGGTGATAAATTAAATTATTTGACGTTCAAATAATTCATTTTTTGCATGTGCTTCTTAACTTTTCACTTTTTTTTTTACTCTTTAGTGACTTTGTTCAAATTTTAATATGTCTTATTTAAATCAAAAATATATCTATGTTTTTTTAGGATAATAATGTGTGCGCCGGGCATGTTGCTGTTACCTGTGATAATGGAGCGTCTGGAGCCCAAGGCCTGGATGCAGAGGATCAAGTGGGCCCACATCGGCATACAGACCGGCATTGTGGGGCTCTTGTGAGTGTATTTTTTATATATATATATATATATATATATATATATATATATATATATATATATATATATATATATATATATATATATATATATATATATATATATATATATAAATAAATTTTAAATTTTAGAAAAACTATCAAAAATTAAAAAAATTATCAGAATGACAAATCAGCATTTTCAAGTATTTTTTTTGTATACATTAAATGTATTATATAGATTACTATTGTGTTTTTATATATTTTAGAAGTATGTATATATTACATTTAAGCACTGGATGGTTGTGAGTTCGTTCCCGATTTGGGGGACTGTTTTTTTTTATTTCTTCACTTCCGTCACGTAATATTTTATATTTAGAATTATTGATATTCTTTATACTTGTCTTCTGCATGACATTCTGATTTTATTTAAATAAATTTTAGAAGTAAATTTTAATACAATGTGTTATTAATTTTTCCAGCCTTACATTCATGGTGCCAACAGCGTGCGCCATTTTCCCACAGAAATGGTAAGTTATTTATATTTAAGATTTGTCTAATATAAATATTAGATACTAAAATACTAATATCATATGAATATTATTATTATTTTTTGGACAAAAAGTATATCGAAGAGATGAGACAATTACTTAATATATTAAAATATTTATAATAAATTTACATCAATTGTGTTGTATTTAGAACAATTTGTTAACAAGACTATATAACGTCATACAATGGCGGTCGCCAAGAAATAAATATTGATTGAATTCAAATTATTTTAAAAATCCGCGGCGTTGAGTTCCGCCACTCAACACGTAATGCCTCGGAAAAGGCGGAAAGCGAGGACGGAGAAAGCAGGGACTAAGCACCGGAGTGTCTTAACACTAGGTTCGTATGGTTCCTGTAGTTCCCTCTGCCCACTCTGCAATATGCGGGATAAAGCGTGAAGCTAAAAAAATATTTTATAAAATAAAACTAACATTTTCTAACTATCATTATGTTATTATATAGAATTTATGTTATATAGAGTAAACGTCCCACTATTTTTATCATATGACGCCATTTTATAATTTTATTACAGCAAACTGTCTATTGAAACAATAAAACGTTTCGAACAAGATCGATATGAAGAAATTGTGAAGAACACAGACGGAAAGCCACCCGAATATGTTTATTTTAATAAGGGTTTGTAAATGTAATACAATAATAGTCCGCACTCAGAAACGACAATTAGAGTTTAATTGACCTAGTTGTTTTGATTTAATGTTAGTTAAACTGTAATTTGTGTCTCTAAGTAATGTTGTAAAATGATTAATCGATTATATTATTTTTATATATTTATTTAAATATAATTAATGTTATATTTTTATTTAATTTTATTTATTAAATATTATTTTGATATTATATAATTTTATAATATATTCGATTAATCGTTTCATCACTAATCGATTAAATCTCTCGATGTGTTTGTAGGCAGAGTAAAAGTATTTGAATAGTGAGGATGTTAGTAAGAAGTAAAATGTAGATTTTATTAAATAAGCGTAATTTTTTTATAACATTTATGTTTTTGGTATTATTTTTCATATTTTTTGCTTGAAATTTGGCATTTTAAAATTTAAATAAAAACGTATATATATATATATATATATATATATATATATATACGTTTTTATATATATATATATATATATATATATATATATATATATATATATATATATATATATATATATATATATATATATATATACATACAGACATACATATATACACATATAAGCTACAACTTTCCATTAGATAATATTGTCACTGCCATATAATAAATATTAATATTTATAGTTTGCCATTTTTCTATTTATTTTATTATTTCTAATAACTTTATCAACACAATGCCTTATAAAGACAATAATATTATTTGTAAGCTTCTCCGCTGTGACTTTGATTATTTCACAACTATACACTATTTAATGCTAGTTAAATATTGATTTAAGTTTCTGTGTGTCACTTTAGAACTGGCTAGACGTTACTCTTATTATTAATACAGTAAGTCTTGTTTTTTTTATGAAATAATATTATTTATATCATTATATGTAGTGAATTTAAATCAGCAGCTTATATCGAATATATTTTTTTTTATTTTTAATGTTTTAAAAAATCTTTAAATATGGTATTATTTTTTAAAATTATTATTATTTTGTAGTAGTTTTAAATTATTTTTGTTTGGTTTTTGTGAGTTATTTTTAACAATATTTAGTTAGTACATACATTTAATTATCTTAAAAAATCAGTTTGGTTCTTATATTTTTGTATAAGGCCATTTAAGTTATAGAGGGAGTACTGCATAAAATTAAAAAAAAAAAATATTCAATATATAAAACATACTAGTGATGTACCGAATATTCGCATTCGCATTCGCGAATATTCACACGTTTTTACACATTACGCATTCGCAAAAAATTTTGCGAATGTTTTGCGAATAACGAATGTCAAAAAAAAATTCGACTACAATAATACGTTATAAAAATCTTAATCAGTTTACTTTTTGTGTTTTTTAATACAATAAAACCAGTAACTTAACCTCGTAATTACATTATTAGTCTTCATTATATCTCATCAAACATTTTTTTTATGCAATCAAAATTAAATAAAAATCAATTCTCTCTTCCTTTGAAACTGTTGTCAAATAATACTCAGTTTTTTAATGTTATAATCCAAAGTGCTATCTTGCTTGCCGTAAACAATTGGCGCCAAATTTACAAGAGTTACAAAAGTTCGCATTCGCATTGGCGTTCGCGAATGTTAAAAAAAATGACATTCGTTACATCACTAACACATACACATAAATAACGGTACAGATGTGAAAAGTTTATAAGTTAAATTTCATAAGCAAGCATTTATTTCATAATTAACAGGCTATTTAGTATTGTTATTTAAAAAAAAATTAAGTTTGGTATATGAAGTAAATTTAAAAAAATATCGTGGCGCAGAGGCGCAACGTCTGCCTGTAACGCGACGGTTACTGGGTTCGATCCCCAGTCGGAGAAGATGGATTTTTCTATTTCCATTTTCTTCGCTCTGGCATCTAAGGCAAAGCGCGGCGTTGAGTTCCGCCACTCAACACGCAATGCCTCGAAAACGGCGGAAAGCGGGGACGAAGTAAGCAGGGACTAAGTAACGGAGTGTCTTAACACTAGGTTCTTATGGTTCCTGCAGTTCCCTCTGCCTACCCTGCCATGTGCGGGATAAAGCGTGAAGTTAAAAAAAAATATATTATAACGATAACGGGTTCATGTCCCGTGAGGGGGGTGAAAAAGGGGGTATTATTTTCAGAGCCCACGATTAGAGACACACGATTAGATTGAAAAGAATTATTTTTTTTTTTGAAATTTTTTAAGGCTTTTCCTTCATATGGCAATATTTAACTTTTGAACTTTTTTCATCTCTGGTTTTAGATCTGCTTTACAATATTATATATATTTCACATTCCATATCAGTTTGTAACTTCACTTATTAGTAAGTAAAATTTGATCTTTCTAAGTATTTTTTTTGTTTCAAAGGATTGATTCCTTTAATAATTTGGTTTCTAGTGATTGTTGTTTTTAGTATTATTTGGATCTTTTGTTTTTTATTTATTTAAATTAAATTGAGATCTGAATTATTGATATTTTTAATTTAGTGTTTTTTTTTTTAACATAGTGTTGTATTGATCTTATATGTACTAATAATAGATAATTTAATGTAAAAGAAAAAGCTTCAAAAAACTATGAGCAAAATATATAATATAATAGATTTATTATTTTTTAAGTAAAAAATGATTTATATATTTTTAATGCACTATCTTACAAATACATGCCTGTAACTAGGTTTAGATAAGATTTGTGCTTAAATTACTCAAATATTGTTTTTTTTTATTGTTATTATAAATCTATATGAAGCCTCTAAAGCCTTTTACAGATATTCTTGTTTTAAAAAAAAATTATAAATATTTTTAAGTTTATAATTTTTTCTATTGTAAGCTTTATTTGCGCTTAAATGTATTTCTGATGACATTATTAATTTTTATTGAATTTTTGCTACTTATTTTAATCGTTTTTAAGACTTTTAAGTACTTACAAATCATATAGTGAGAAGTGATTTGTTATTGAATTTTCTCAATTAGCATATCTTGCGAGTTTGAGGTCAATTGGATTGTTGTTATATATATTGTTATGCTTTAAAACAGACAATAAATGATTAGTTAAAAATATATTTCTTTTATTTTCCTCTATGTATTGTTGATAGGTTGCAAAAGAAAAAGAAGACCATAAAGTTCACAAATCGTGTGAAATGTGTCGGTTGGATATTAACTTGTAAGTTTTTCTATTACTTTTTTATGAAGACAAAGCGCGGCGTTGATTTCAGGTACTTAATACACAATTTTTCTTTAAACATGGAAGGTTTGTGATGATCTCGTGACCTATTTTAAAGCAGTTTTAAGTACTCTTAATTAATTTGGCAAAATTATAAAACAAGTAATATTTTATGAGGCGGTCATACTCTATTCTGTCAAAGCAGCACAGAAATATATCTCTTTCTCATTCGGTTATTTTTTTTAATGATAGATTGATAATGTCATTTGTATTTAACCATGACTACCTCACATTCACACAGCACATAAATATATTAAAGTGGGAAAAATGGTCCTATGCCTATACTATTAATAAAGCCTTTAAATATTTTACACTATAGGTAGTTTTGACAAAGACCACACTATATAGATATATATATCTCTCTATGGCAATCCTACTAAAGAAAAAGAAACAATATAAATTAAATGCATAACTGTCCCTTATAGATAAAGAAATAAATAGAAACAGCGAATTATTAAGTGATTTATTTATTTATATCGTTGAATTTATCGGTTCTTATTAAGAAAATTAAACATTTGAACTGTAGTACTTAAAACTAAGATAAATTAACGTGTTAATGTACAGTTTGTTAGTGTATAATACATAAGGCACCTGTATATTGAGTATATAGGGGAAAATTTCAACATGGCAAGATAATTTTGATTTGATTTTTGTAAATAATTCAAAAAATCGAAATATGTTAAACTTACATTTACAACGGTCAAAATTTTTAATAAATTTTATTTATAAATCCTTTAAAATGATATATGTATGTCAAATTGATATGTTATTTCGAATGCCACATTATTATGAATCCATCTTATGTTAACGGCGCCTAAAACTAAATAAAGCTTAAATTAAATATATTTTCTTCATACATTTCGTGCAAATGACTCGTTCAGTTACTTTTGCATGATTTGTTTAAAATTCGTATATAATATATGTATATAAAATGCTTACGTATACAATTATATATATATTATTATTTATTCAAAACACAACTTATACGTAATTCGAGTATAAAGATCATATATAATTAAAACATTTCACATAAAATACATAAAACAAACCTATGTGACACTTGACAGTGACGTTTCATTTCCCGCGCATTTTTAATTTGTGTTAGAGAGACACAGCTATATGAAGAAATATTATCGATGTTTACATAACATCGATTGAAATATTCATAACTCATAAATATCGATATTGAAAATTGCAAAAAATCGATTTATTTAAAATATATTTTAGGGCAACGTCTATCAATTAGGTTTCTAAGCCTTCATATAAATTTTGTATAAATTAATAAACATTGGCCTTTTCAAGTAGGACGGACGCGTCGCACATGGCCTTAGCATTGGATCTGACTAAGAACATAAGATGTAATTGTTCGAAGACGTTCAATTGTACTCTAGTTCGTACTAATCCGTGTAAAACCGTCGCTCTTTCCAAGTCCAACCATCTTTGTAGTGATAATTCTCTTTCTAGTACTGGCACCGATTGAGCCACGTCCAAAGGCCCCCATAGCATAAATTCTAAAACTGATTTCGCTTGATTTAAAGAAATAGCACGTTCTTCTTGCAATATTTCCTTCAAGAGGGGTGTTAGTTTTTGTCCTGGTAGTAAAGTGTCGACTGCTTTTAAGCCGCATTTGCAGAGTGATGTTAGATGTTCGTTGTTCATGTCTTCGGATAATCTGTGAAGTAGTATATTGTTAAAATTATTTTACTCATACTAATATTAAAGAAACGATTACTTTCTCCATTATTATCTATGTATATATGTGTTTATTTAGACTATAATTAAAAATATATATTTTTAAATTCGCAAAACACTTTTTAACAGCCTTTTTATTGAAATGAGTTTATTATTTACTTCATACGGCCTTTAGTTGTAAGGAAATACGTAAATGTTAAATATAATGTATATATTGACATACATCTTTAGATTAGATTTCCATTTCTTTATGGTATAAGATAAATTTTATCAGTCGGTGGAAAAATACCGACTTGAGATTACTCTCGAGCAATCTCAATCTCGATATATCAATGTAGTAAGTAGTGTTTTTGACGTTCAAAAAATGAATCATGTATTCTCATTTTGCATAAAATTATTTGAATTCGTTTATTGTTATATTCAGCTTTGACTTTATAAGTTTATACTCTTTTATATAGAAATATAAAAAAATAATATACAATATATGTAAAAATACAAGAGATAAATACATAGAAATCTAGTATTTCAGAGTTTATTAAAATCTATACAATACTCCAGAAATTGAGCAGAATGTCAAAACGAAGTGACTTAACACTATATCCCTCTATAGAATAAATGTAGAAATACCTTAAAAACTTACTATGTAGGTACCTGCCTTTGCCTTACAGTAAATCAGTTAAGGAACCATTATTTTTTTTTCTTTTTTTAGCTTCACGCTTTATCCCGTACACGCACTGCAGGAACCATACTTACCTACTGTTAAGACACTCCGTTGCGTTGTCCCTGCTTTCTCCGTCTCCGCTTACCGCCTTTCGAAGCATTGCGTGTTGAGTGGCGGAACTCAACGCCGCGCTTTGCCTAGTCGCCAGAGCGGAGAAAATGGAAATAGAAAAATCCATCTTCCCCTCATGGGAATCGAACCCAGAAGCCGTCGCGTTATATAGTCATCACTAGTTTAATATATAAAAGGTACATACCCCTGCAATATACACAATCTCCCGTAGCAATTTGTTTTGGGCGCGGACAGGGAACTCAATCTATCTTCAGAAGACATTCCGTTACAATGACTTTCTTTGAGCACTACAAAGGACGTCAATGTTTCCGGCAGTTCCTCGACACCTCGCGCTTGGAAACACTTTAGGCCATTTATAATTTGTAACAACATAAATATGGACTCGTGTATTTGGTCTGTCTGTACGTTTTGGTCTTTATTGGTTTCCAGTAAGTTTTCTCCGTACGATTGAATTGTGTCGACGTGAGCGTTTGCTAACACTACTATTGTGGCTGAAATAGAAAATAACATATATAGTGTTTCAATTTATTAAGTACTTGTTTGTTATATTTTTCTTTTTTATATATATAGCAAAAGATTAGATGTCAAGAGGATAATGGTAGAAGTGAGGTTTAATTGGTAATTCAACGGATCCCCTAGTTTCCGCAATTCAACGTACATAAGTGCGTCTATTTTGTGCTAGATGGACTTCTTAAACTTAAGTTGCATGTTCGAGAAAAAGCTGGAGCTCTTAAGGTCCTTAATCCTACGTGATAGGCGAAACCATGTGATTACATGGATCTTAGGTATATTTCTTATGTCATAGTAGAAAGTGTAACAAAAACGCTTACCTTGCACTAAATCCCCGCCGTCCTCCCCAAACTGCTGTAGAGGAACTAAATCGCAAAATTCTGTGATGGCACTCAAATTCAAAGTACTTGGCTGTACTGACTGACTGACCATTTGTGAGGCCATCTGCTCCTTACATAGCATTAAAGTCACGCTAACTTGACCCCCGCTAGAGTTCCAAAGGGCTGGATAAAAGAAACGTTTGCCAGCTTTCGTATAGCTTTTGTTCTGGATAGAGAAATCTGACCAGCGCAAGTTGGTACACGCTTTGAGACCACGTAATAGTGGTTGCATTGTTGCGCTTTGTTGTACCTAGAAATAAATGTCCTTTTTAAACGGGTTCAAATCATATTTTCAACGCTTTCAGTGTCTATCTTTTGTATTTAGTTCGTGATTTAAGAAATAAATAAGTATTTACTGTAAAAAGAAAGTTATAAATGTTATCGTTATAGAATCATTTTACTTTATCTTCACGCATTGTCGGCGCATTCCAGTTTCACTTTCGGTTCGTTTTAGAGATATCGCGAGTTTGTTTGTAGCATTCATAGCCCCACTAATTAAACTTAGTTAAAACAGGGAAATGATCATATTTTATAGCCACATTTAATATTATTAATTATTAATTTAAATCTGGGGTTTCGCCCGTTGAAAAAAATATTTAAGAATTATGTATAACAAGGACAAGTGCTCGAAAAGATTCTTTTTATTATGTTGATTTTTTTTCTTTTTTTCTTTTTTTTTATATTGAAAATTTTAACCTTACACGGTTTTTTCTTTTCGTTCAAATTAGCTACATCTTTATTAACTTAATCAAGTGTAATGTATATGTTTTTTTGGTATACATTACACTTTGTCCCACTTGTAGCGGGGTAGACAGAGGGAACTGCAGGAACCGTTGGAACGAGCGAACGAAGTGTTAAGACACTCCATTCCACGCATTCCGCCTTTGTAAGGCATTACCTGTCTAGTGGCTTGCCTAGTTGCCATAGCGATGAAAATGAAAATGAAAATGTTCATTTTCTCCAAGTGGGAATCGAACCCACAAACCAACGCGATGTAGAGATACTAAGTACCATAATACAATTTTAAATTACCTGTTCCAAAACCTGAGCTAGAGCTTCGTGATTCGCGATAACGACCGCCCCGTAATTATCCTCTAAGTTCTTGTGTACAACACTCCTGCCTTTCCTCACGCGCAATTTGTTCGTCGTTTTCGACATATCTGTCTGATAATCTTCGTTGGAAGGACTATCCATGTTGTCATTTGAACTGTAAAAGCTGTACGGAGAATATATTTCGGATTCCGTTTCGCTACCACAATATGGTAGGGAAGTCCGAAAACCGTTATATTTTGGAAAATCTTCCGGTTTTCTCTCCGTTCTCTCTTCTCTGGGTTTTATTGCAGAATCGCATTCCGGTGAGCTGGATCTTGCGTTGTGTACATATTCATAGTCACTGTCACTGTTCTTTGAATCACAATTCTCTTCGTCGTATTTCGTCGCGTATACGTCGTCGTAATTGTGAATGACTGTTTCGTTGGTCGCCTGAACCAATTCTTGAGGTTCGTCTTCGTCTTTTTCATCGTCTGATGGTGTTCGACGTTTGAGCAGTTCTAAGTGGGATTCCCGTTCGCGCATGCTTGCTGTACGTTCTGGTTTACGTGGAGCTAGCGCTGATCGGATCTCTCCTGAAAGTTATTGAAATCTATAATTCAATATCCCTCTCAATAAAAAAAAAACAATTTAAATTAATAAGCAAAGAGGCAAAGTTTGTATACTCAATAGTAGATTTAAGTTAGTATAGTAAATTGTTTTAATTTTTTTTCTTCTTTGTTTTTTGTTTTAATAATGCAAAAATATGGAAATTTAATTTCTGAAATAAATATTTATTTATTTATATACTTACTTTGAGACTATATATACTTTGAGACTGATAAAATTAGATGTAAAATAAATAAAGAATAATTGTATTCACGTTTTTTAGCTTTATAATTAAAGTAATATTAAAAACCACTTAAAGATTTTGTACAAACTAGGTGATAATAATTAATGAACAAGAATAAGTAGAAGTACTTTACCTAAATTTGCATATATATTATCGTCTTGTTTAGGCGTTGGCGTCCAAGCTTGCTGTTTTTGTTTTTTCTGCAAAGCTACTGATTTGGGCGGCGGAGGTCTTGCAGGCTTTGGCACGTTAGTTACCGATTTGTAATCTTCACTGGACACTCTTGGCGGCGGAGGAGGTTTGTTCACGACCCGCGGTACTGTTTCTTCATTACTACTGCCGCTGTATATAGATGATACATCGTCGTGACTCACTCGACGTAAGCCCTCTGAAATTTCGCAATTTGATTTCACTACTTCAACGCTTGATCCGTTTATGTCCAATGGATGTATTATGACAAGGCGTGGTTTGGGTTTGGGAGTCAAATCGTAAATCTCTTCGGTTTTCGCTGCAACTTTTGTAATAGTTGCAATACTGAGTTCCTTTTTATCCAAATCTTTGGATGATCCTATGCGAAGTAGTTTTTTGATGGAGAATTTGTATTTTCCTTTACGTTTATCGTCTATTAATAAATTATCATGTGACAAAGATATGTTTCTTCGAGGCGCCGGTTCGGGGACATCTGATTTCTTGGATTCGTCGTCATTGTTTCTTAATTTTGGCAAAGATGACATCATGACTCTTTCACGTTTCTCCATTTCTCTTACTACCGGCGAGTCTGACTTCATAAATCCATTAGGATTTCTTTGGTAAAGACAATTCGAATATTCTTCAGTGGGCGACAAGGGTGGAGTCGGAGCTTTCCGTTTACATAGACTACTTAGTGAGGTGTCGCTATCTTGTTTCGTTAGCACTGGTTTAGCGTAGTATAGGGGTTCAGATTTTTCTTCGACTTCGACATTTTTGTGTTCACTCACGTATTTATTTTCTTCCTCCCCCTTTTCTTGCACATGCATTATAACCTGTTGAGTTGTACTTTTTTTAGATTTTATAACTGGTTTGACTGGTAGCTTTGGTTTTTCAGGTGGGACTGGCTTATTTGTAATTATGTCAGTAATCATGCCGTGAAGGAATGATGGTCGAGGATCCATCGTTGGTACAGGGCTGCTCGGTAGTGCTGGAGCTTCAGATGAATCATCAGGATCAGCTCTTCCATCTGGCTCACCGGCAAGCTCGCGACTGGCCTCTGCAGAAAACACTGCTTCTGGTTTCGGAATAATAGGCATATCAATAATCGGACTTTGGAATGTTGAATAACCACTGCCTGCGTGACCGTCCGCTTTCCTTAATTGCCCAAGCGGTGACATTTTTAAGTTCTTATCTTCGTTGTATACTTTAATTTTTACAGTTTCATCAATTTTATGGGATTCAGAGAAGTGGCCGCTATCATCGTTGTCTGAATCTGTGCGACCACTAAAGCTTTCATCATCCGATGTAAGTGAATTGTTTGCCGTTGAGTTCAGAGTGCCAACAGCAGAATCAACACTAGTATTTTCAATGTTTATTTTACAGAATTTAAATTCTGATCGACTTAAATTCACTTTAGGCCTCTCCTGTGTTTTATTTAAGGGTGATTTTCTAACAATGCTATTCTTTTTAATTTCAGTCATTTCCTTCTTATCGTTTTCATCTTGCATACTTTGCTTTACTTTGCCTTCCACGATAGATGGTTTATTGGGATCGGATTTTATTAAATTTATGTCAGATCCGCTTATTCTGTTTTGTTGTAATGTTTCTGATATTTCTTCAAGTAATGATTTTTCTGTACACAAAATACCATCAGATTGTTTCGAACCCTCCGAAGTTATTATAGTTTCAGATTCCTTTATATAGGTTGACAGTATAATGTTAGTTTTGTATCCATTGGAAGTTTCTTCTGCAGCCTGTTCAGCTAAGTTTATAACGGCGGGTTTTCTAGTATGTGTTTTAATTGTAGGCTTATTTTCTTGACCGAATGGGGTTACTGACACCATCAAGGTTTTCTTTTTTCCATCAGAATCGGTTTGGACTTTCCCTAATAATAAAGATGTATAAGATTTGGCAACAGAGTCTCCTAACAAATTGGCTTTTACAGTGTTGAAATCCGTATTAGATTTAGTTATTTTGTAAAGTTCTCTTTCTTCTTCTGTATCTGGAAATGTATCATCTTCTTCATTATCTTCAGAGACTTCAAATTCTTCATCATCCGACCAATCATCGCCTCCATAACCAATAACGCTGCATACTTCTTCGGGAAATCGTACGTTACGCTTCCCTTTCTTCTTAGGGTGTACCTTTAGAATACTCGGAGGGGTTTTCTTAAAGAATGTGCTTCGATTTTGGAATGGAGTAGCTAAATATTTACTGCCTTCTGTTATTCTTTCCTGCTTTGAATGTTCTTCGCGTGATTTAAAGCAATTAGAGCAGAAATCCTTCTTCCACGCGTTCTGTACGAAGTTGTGGCATACCGGTGACATTTTACTCTTGGTATAGCGTCTGTTGATTACATAACTGGCATTCTGAAAAGAGAGAAAATAAACGTTAATTAATTAAATTTAAAAATATAAAAGCTCTTAGGATAGTTCAGTTATGAAGAGATTATGGTAACTAAATGTAATTAAAATTTAAATAACATAACGTGATTGGCGGCCAATTACGTAAACTGTTACGGTATTCGTGTAACGAGTTTTTGAGTGCAATTAACTACTTCATCGCAGTTACGGAAAAAAAATAGTACACGCAAGAATATCATCCAACATAACAGCATTTCTTAGGACTAGACACGTAATAGGTTCAGGTCAACGGTATATGGAAAGCGTAATACGTTGAATTTGTGTGAACTGTAACAGCAAACACAAATACATATATATGTAACATATATGTATTTATAAAAATTAAATAAATATTATAATGGTATAATTAGTATACTCTGATAACTTGCTTGCAAGATATATTTCGGGCGAAGTCTGGGCTAGTGTAAGTTAAAAAATATTGTTTTGACTATTGATTGTTTTTAATTACGACGAGACGAGATGACGAGAAGATTCTACTATATTCATATATACTATATCATATAATTACAACATATAAAAAGAAATGAACTGAAATAATATATGCATTTAACATGATCAATGTAAAATATATGTATAAGGCATTGCAAACCTTAACATATATCCATTTTTTCCTGAAACTAATTAATTAATGTCGAGTTTTTATTCACAATTAAGTTGTTATACGTTGCTCTATGCACGTAATTGTGAAGTATTTATAACATAATACTTTCGCAGGCGTACCTTGGTTCTAAATTAATAAGCTTGTAACGTTTGAAAATAATACCAGTTACTACGTAATCACGTAACAACAAGACAGACATACTATTTTGCATTAACAAAGAAGGACAATATAAATATGTATTAACCGTTACTCAGCCAGCCGTCAACGAACTTTCTCCAGACGCACTCGTAGGTCACTTTACATCAAATAAATATTCATATGAGTAGAGAAATTGTTATCATTACCAATTACCACATTAGTTATCACCTTTATATATATATATATATATATATATATATATATATATATATATATATATATATATATATATATATATATATATATATATATATATATATATATATATATATATATATATATATATATATATATATATATATATATATATATATATATATATATATATATATATAGCGATATAGTGACGTTAAGCTTATTCTAGGTATATGGCATAAAACGTGAAAATATATCTATATATTGGTATGATAGAGATTCCTTTTATATGGATATGTCCTTACTATAGACTATTGAGACAACTTCTTTTTCAGAATGGTTCTTCGGTGATTATAAGTCATTCGTTTCTCCATATATTATTTTTTTTATTCTTTCTCTCTCTCTCTTTTATATGTAAATTGAAAGGGTAAATTTAAAAATATATAATTTAACGATTATATTTCAATCAGGAGAATACCGAAAGTCTCAAATAATTTACGTTAGTACAGCTATCGTTTAATTTTATTTAAAACAAATAGGATTTACAAGATTTGCGATTAACGTCGAATTCTTCTTGACGGTCACGTTTTTCGATGATTCACTTCACTTGTCAACATCTTATATAACCTATTTACGTATGAAGGATTTTAACGGTCATATCTTTTGGATAGTTATAAAAATTGTTTTAAGTCAAGTAAGTAATTGCTTTATTTTAAGTAATAATTAATTTAGTTCTGTGAAGCAGTGCGCATAGAATAACTGATAACTTGAATTCTCTTAAAATTCAAAGCGCGGCGTTAAGATCCGCCATTTAAATGATACATTTAGTACTTGTTTATTTGTTTTTCTTGAATTGACTGATATGCTATAATGCCCCTTATAGTTAGAACCTCAAATATTAGTAATATGCGAGAAATAAAAGATATGGCTAAAATTAGTTACATATTTTTACGATTTAATTAACTGCTGCTAATAAAAAATTTAACTACTGCGATTTGAAGCTGCGCCCTCTTGCGAACCGTGTAAGTGCTCTAACCACAAACTTTTTTTTTATCTTCACGCTTTATCCCGCACATGGCAGGGTAGGCAAAGGCAACTGCAGGGACCGTGGGAACCTAGTGTTAAGACACTCCATTGCTTAGTCCCTACTTTCTCCGTCTCCGCTTTTTTCTGTTTTCTTAAAATAAAATTAATTACATTTCTCTAAATTAAATTTGAACACTTTTACTTTAAGAATATTTCCAATACAAGTGTTAACTCAGTATTTTTTTTTTTTTTAGCTTCACGCTTTATCCCGCACATGGCAGGGTAGGCAGAGGGAACTGCAGGAACTATAAGAACCTAGTGTTAAGACACTCCGTTACTTAGTCTCTGCTTACTCCGTCCCCACTTTCCGCCGTTTTCGAGGCATTGCGTGTTGAGTGGCGGAACTCAACGCCGCGCTTTGCCTTAGATGCCAGAGCGAAGAAAATGGAAATAGAAAAATCCACCTTCTCCGACTGGGGATCGAACCCAGTAACCGTCGCGTTAGAGGCAGACGTTGCGCCTCTGCGCCACGACGGTATACTTTAGAATATACAGTATGAATTAGCGTGCAAGTGTCGTTAGCAAGAAAATAAGTAAAAACAGAAACTAAACAGCGCGTAAACAAATATTTACATTTTAAAAATGGTGAAATTTTATTTATTTTAGGAGAAACTGTTACTTTCGTATTGTCCACTTGGCGTCATATCACATATATATGTATATATTTTTGACGCGTTATGAATGTTAGATAATTTTTTATATGAATATACTATCTAAATCTGAACATATACTAATGTATTCTATTATAGTAAAAAACAAATAGTTTCTTATTATTCATATGATTTTTAAGGTAAAGGTGAAATTATTCTAGATTAAGGTATACAAAATGCATATTATAGTACAATAAAGCTGATATTGATAAAAATAATAAAAGCGAGCGAAGCACTGGTACACGAGTAAACTTAGTTTTGGACATTTTATTCCACATGCTCAATTTTCGAAATATTGCATCATGAGTTGGGTTATTTAAGGGTCTATAAATAAGTATGAACGAAGTCAACGAGCGGGAACCGAATTTACGACCGTCGCGTTTGCAGACACTGAGAATAATCTAAATCCGAAATAATGGGGAAACTTAAGAAATATAATTATTTTGAACAATTACTAGAATCCGTCTGATATTACTGAAGTGACTGTATATCACAAGGTCGATCTTAAACAGCTATTACGTGTGTTTACTTTGCACTTTATATTAGCATGGGCGGAGGTCAATGCATATTTTGAGTTTTGCATATTTGTATATTTTAATTTTAATATTAATTTCTATATATAATTTTTTACTTAATTCTTAAATATTATACAACTGAGGGATTTATTTGAAAATATATTAGATTATTATTTTGTATTGAACTTTTTTTTTTGGAAAAATATTTTGTTTTTTTTGGGAAAAAAATGGATCATACATGATCTTCAGTTACTTAAATTTAACTATAGGGGCAAAGCCTCTAATATACTACTAGTAGAAATATACTAAAATAATTTATATGAATAAAAATAGAAGTAAAAAAATATAGTGAAATGCATAACAAATAGATATTTTAATTTTCATTTATATACCATATTATATTTAAATGTAGATAGACATTTTACCAATAAGTTAACTTATATTTTACTTCAATAACTTAACTTGGAACATAGGGGTCGTTATTTTTAACCTGACACCGTAATTTAAACTTGTAACTAAGTTTCAAGGGACCGAAACCTTACTATCAGAGATCATTTAATACGTTAAAAATAATCTAAATATAAATCATCTTAATATATATATATATATATATATATATATATATATATATATATATATATATATATATATATATATATATATATATATATATATATATATATATATATATATATATATATATATATATATATATATATATATATATATATATATATATATATATATATATATATATATATATATATAAATCTTCAACTTGGAAGTTTCTTTGCTTATTTATTACATATAGACTATATCTTTCTCCGATAAATTGACAATCTAATTAATTTGTACCACTAGTTCTAGAGATTGTCGCGTTGAGCACAAGCGTACAAGCTTTTCAGCTTCATAATAATAATATATAAAAAAATATTATAACTTCAAGTTTTGATATATTATGCTCATCTTTCAAATAAATTACCTAAATAATCAAAAAAGTGAATAAAACAATTTTAATTCAAAAAAATTAAATTCTCAAGTTAAATTGTCACCTACTATTATTTAAATGGATTTAAATAGGAATTTCTACCGTAATAATCATACGGTACAGGATTATATTGCATTAACTTACATTGTAACATTTTTGATTTATTTACTATATTTTTAATTATAATTTTTTTGCTCTGGCAAGACAAGAACATTGAAACATTGTGTATTGGAAGTTTCACGATTGGAAGTTTTAAGAATACACAATGTTCCGAAAGGGAGAATCGTGAACGACGCATCTAAACACTAAGTTACGTGAGTAAAAACAAAATCTTTAGTATTTCTTTAAGTAAGTAATAATAGTATGGTCGACTAATGTTAGTTCATTATGTTGTCTTAATGCAGTTGGGACGTGTTGGGCCAGCACGATCTATTGCGTGTGGGAAGATTTAAAATTTATTTTAAATAAATTTTATTTAAATTTACGTATAAAGATATATTTTCTTATACAAATAAAGATGAAATTTTGCCTTATTTCCAATATAAGAATTTTGAGTCTATTTCACTATAAGTCTTCGCTTGGAAAAGTGAATTAAATTTTTTCCCGTAAAACGGAGAACTGAGTGTCCTGACACTATGATCTCCGAGCTTATTTAGCTATACGTAATGTAAAGTAAGCAAGAGCTTTAATCTTAATTTTAACGTTAATTTCTGGAGAAGATTAAATCTTCTCCAATAAATAGCACAAAATTGTAATAAAAACAGTAATTAAATACAGTTCATTCGAAAACAAACAGAGACGAAGGACACACGTTGTTTACAAATTACAAAGAGAAATCAATTGATAGTGAACTGGGTCAGTCTTCAATATTTGTATTGAAATACCAATAATATACAGGTGTTAAAGCCCTAGGCAATGGTTGTATTGAGGTCGTCACACTTGGGAACCGGTACGGCGAAACTGACGCGTGACAAACATGGCGTTCGTATGGAATCTCTATAGAAAATACGTACAGTAATAATATACATAGATATGTTTTTTTTATATATCCTTGTTGTATATCGAACATACGGTTGTAGGTATAGGTTTTTTATAATAAAGAGCAAATGAGCAGAAGGATCATATGATGTTAAGTGGACACCCTCGCCCATAGACATCTACAATCTGAGAGGATGTGGATGCATTGCCAACTAATTACCCAGGCCAACCTCCCTTTATGGGCTTCCGGAACTCTCACTCATGTGACGTAGCACAGCAGCATTAATATGCAGCCGTTTCACGACAGTATTCTGTGAGACCGTGGTAATTACCCGGTTCGAGCCTAGCCCTTTTGAGCTACTGATGATGGTGTAGCTTGGCTCTATCATTATATGTATAGGTAGGAATTATGTGTAAGGACACTCTTTTCGCCGCTTTCCACCTTTTGTGACACTGTGGGTTGAGTGGCGAAGATCAAGTCTAGGAAAACGAAAAAAAATCACTCCCCCGATTGGGTTGATCATATAACCTGTGCCTCTATGCCACGACGGGCCCATATAAAATATGTATAATATTATAATAAAACAAAAATGAGGTCAATACCACACGTTTTATATATTTGTTCAAATTATAAGTTAACGTTTACATAACCGCAATAATGTTTAAGTTTGTTTTAGATATCGATATTGTCTTAAATTTATACATTTATAATATCTATATGAGGACCGTCGTGGCGCAGAGGCGTAGCGTCTACCCGTTTGTGGGTTCGATTGCCACTCGGGCTTTTGTTCGCTCTGGAAACTAGGCATAGCGCGTCGTTGAGTTCCACCACTCAACACGCAATACCTCGAAAAAGTGTAGTGGAGTAATTGAGATAAATTATGTATCTGGCCGACTTGATCATATCTTTAATCAGATCATTTTAACTTTGGGGAAATGGAAAGAGCGTGTATATATATATATATATATATATATATATATATATATATATATATATATATATATATATATATATATATATATATATATATATATATATATATATATATATATATATATATATATATATATATATATATATATATATATATATATATATATATATATATATATATATATATATATATATATATATATATATATATATATATATATATATATATATATATATATATATATATATATATATATATATATATATATTATATATATATATATATATATATATATATATATATATATATATATATATATATATATATATATATATATATATATATATATATATATATATATATATATATATATATATATATATATATATATATATATACGCTTTATACATATGACACGAAAGAGTTTTAATATGACATATTTGAAAACATTTCAAGCTATTAAAAATGTTTTAAAAACTTAAATTAGGAAACTTCCTTCATTAATACATTTGAACGGCGACTAAAGATATTAAAGATACATTCATAAGTAGCAATTTACTTTTTTTTATATAAAATTTTATAGCAATCTGTAAAATAACCTGTTTAAAAGCTTTAGATTAACTTCGCGTGTAAAATTTAATTTTGGTTATTATGACATCAGCCCAACAAGCAGTTTATCGGTTTTCAAATAAAATGTCCGATATCCTTTTTGAGCAGGTGAAATGATGTCATCTTAATGTCAAACGGTTCACGGACTTTGCAGGCTGTTATAAAGAAACATATAGAAACTATTTTAATAAATATTATTATTATTTTTTTAAATGTATTGAAAATATGTTGAATTACTTCACAACGCCTAATTTAGCTGATATTTATTTAGGAGAAAAGTAGAGAGGACACATACTAAAAATATAAAGAAAACATTCACATCAATTTTCAAGGACCTAAACATATTGTGCAATCAGAATTAGATAAGAGAAAGTTGAAAGTTTAAATGGAAATATTTTATTTACACTGTCATTTTTAGGCACGGCCATGTAATACACAAGTATGTATGTATGTATACGAGTGTTTATTCTTGTTAATCCTTCACGCGTAATAGTCATTGGCTCCTGCCTTTCACTTCGCATTACATGTGACGTGATATACGTGCGACGCATTTTGATTTTACTAAGGACTAAGTTGATGAGGGCAAAAAAATGGTTTTTTTAATGATATTTATTATATGTGCTTTAAAATATCCGACCCATACGCCCATATATATATATATATATATATATATATATATATATATATATATATATATATATATATATATATATATATATATATATATATATATATATATATATATATATATATATATATATATATATATATATATATATATATATATATATATATATATATATATATATATATATATATATATATATATATATATATATATATATATATATATATATATATATATATATATATATATATATATATATATATATATATATATAAAATGTAAAGCAATTTTTCATACATATCTTCAACATGAACGACTAGTAAAGACATTAACATGTTTATGTGAAAGGTGAAGTTCCCCAAAAGCTTGTTATTGTTAAAGCTTTCCCACAAGCACCCGAACTAAGTTTATTATTACATTGTTAACATATTCTTATTTAATAAACATAATTTTATTACCCTTTACTTAATTATAACAGTTTCGAAAGATCCGGTATGGATGGTTAATAAGTTTTTTGTTATTTTTTCTATTATACTTAAAAGGTTATTTTTAACAATTATTTGCTGTATATTAGGTTCATACATTTAAGTTAGAGATTTATGAAGTAATGACTTTCAATGAAAACTATTTATGAGTGATTTTTATTTGCATGAAAGCGAGTTGTTCTCCACTATTAAGTATGATGAAATGAATTTCTAAACATAAACGTAGAATAGAGAAGAATTTATTTCTTTTTTTTTTTCTCCATTTATATGGTTACTGAGAAACAGATGTACAGAGAGATGTTAATATACTTAATATATATCTTTTAAATTAGATGCTCATTAAAATTAGAGTATTTTTAGGCAGGGGGATTTTGTGCTAAGGTATTTAGTAGCAAGGGTCGATCTAGTGCAATTTCTTTTAAATTTTTTAGCCAGGTGTTGAGATATTGCGTTCTGAGTATCCGAATTGAAGTTTTTCTCCTAGAGTTATCAAATGAAAACTATTTTTCGTTCCACGAGTAGGTATCGAACCCAGAACCGCCGCGTTTACCGCCGACATGAAGTATATAGCTTTCTATAGTAAGCGTTTTTAGTTAGCGTAATTTAAAACATCAAGCAAATTCCCACGAATTATGAAATTCAACTATTAACGTTTTAACATTCCTTATGCGGTAAATAATATAAATGTTTCACAAAGCTCCATTGTTAGACAATAATAGTAATTTTGGGTAAAAGTAATGTAACGTAGGGTAATAATGGTGTGAAAACATCCGATAGAAAGGTTTGTTCGAGATTATTTGACATAAAATATTTTGAGTACAATATAGAAAGTAACTTAGTATATATATATATATATATATATATATATATATATATATATATATATATATATATATATATATATATATATATATATATATATATATATATATATACTAAGTTACTTTCTATATATATATATATATATATATATATATATATATATATATATATATATATATATATATATATATATATATATATATATATATTATTTAATTTTAATAATTAAGCTCTTTAAAACTTTAAAAGCTTTACATACAAATAAAAGTAGCAACTAGCGGTACACTGTTGCATAAAAAACCAATATCCAACTCCATTGAGTAAGGAATGCAGAAATACTAGCGTTTTCTTGAAGAAAGCTTAATGGTGTGGAGAAAAATGTAGTTATGGCCCTACAAGGTGGACGTAAGGTTATTTTCACATACTTTCTCATGTTACTAGTTTAGATCGACTTTATCTATACCATAAATATTTATTTTACTGTGATCGCTTTCGTAAAAGCTTGTTATTGACTTTCAAGTTATTGACATATGTATGTATAATATCTTTTTCATTAAAAGCAGGCAGAAGTCGTTTTAAGTATAATTTATCATGACCATATGACTGATAAGTGAAGACGGAATATAAAAAGTACAAGGACAGAGGTTTCTATATGATTAATTGTGATCCAAGAGGAATTTCAATGAAATAGCAAGAAAGAAACTTTAAATCAATTTTCATTTTTATATCTTCACCCTGCTTTCTCCGTCCCCGCTTTCCGCCTTTTTCGAGGCATTGCGTGTTGAGTGGCGGAACTCAACGTCGCGGTTTGCCTAGCTTGCAGAGCGAAAAACATTTATTTTCTACTAGGAAAAAGTAATTTTGTTTATAAAATATTTTTAAATATTATAAAAATATTTTATTTATAAATGACCGATTTCCGCAAATTACTGGAGCGGGATTTGCTGTAAATGATTCATTATAATCGATCGCCTACCGATTAAGCAATGACATGAATCAGACGTGAGTCATATTACATAATGTGCTAATGTCGCTAATGTACCTGTCGCTTGTTTCTAGTTCTTAGCAAATAACCAAATTATAAGATATATAATCAGCACTTGAGTGCGTGAAAAGGACATTCTAGTATTATTAATATATAATTACTTAATAATAATTCTAGAGGGCCGTTGTTGCGTTAGTTGTGTTTTTGATTCGATTCCTATTCTATTCCTATCGCGTATACATGGGTATATCATTTCCATTTTCTTTGCTGTGGTAGGTAATTAGGCAAAGTGCGGTGTTAAGCTTTGTCACTCAACACACAGTGCCTCGAAAGGCTGATAGCAGAGAACGGAGTGTCTTAATATTATGTCGTCACGGTTCTCGCGGTTCCCTCTACCTACCTCTCTGACTTTTCTTTTTATCACATTACTATGTGCGGGATAAAAAGAAAAGTGAGAGTCTTAACATTGTTTATATTTAAATAAAAGCTTGCTTCCATCATCTTAATCTTAACATAAGTGGGAATATTACTATTTTAGAAATATATTTACATTACTACATTCCGTCAAATAAAGTCATAATTTTATTCTCTTTTTAAAACACTTGAGAAGAGAGTGATTTATCACTACGTTATCTCAGTCTATCGCATCGTAAAAGGCGATTTTATATCTCATTCTGAATATTTTTGTTTATTTATTATTTTTTTTTTGTCTATAGCAGTAAAAAATATTAATTTAGATTCAAGTCATGACATTCGATAAAGTTTGCTTTATGGTTTATTTAACACAAGTTAGTGGACTCTCCAAAAATAACGCCCACAGGTTTTATTTTGCTATTGGAATTTTAAACAGCGTCTGTCTGGCTTATACAAGTAAATTGGAGTGTTTATATATTGATGAAAATGTATATATATATATATATATATATATATATATATATATATATATATATATATATATATATATATATATATATATATATATATATATATATATATATATATATATATATATATATATATATATATGTGCTATATTATAAGTGAACAAATAATAAATATTATTTGCAATATTAATAAAAGTTAATAATAGCTATATAAAATCAAGCAGGTGGTGAAGCCAAAGAAAAAAATTTGTAAAACACCTTGTCACTTAAACTTAATACTTTTTATCGAAGAAAAATTTTATAAGTGGTTTTCCCCTATCCACACACATTGGATAATAATTTATTGCAATTATAAATTTATCTAAATAAGCCGTAAACAAATGGAAGCGCACATTTACAATAAAGGTTACTTGTAAATAATAATTTTAAAATTAATTATTAATTATATATGACTTACATTACAGATACCAGGTTCATGCAAAAATATATATTTTTAAAACAAGTTAAGATAATATCATTCTAAATATATTATTCCATAATTCTTAATTAACATATCCACGTATTTTAAAGTGCCTCCGGCCAAGGGCTTTTTCGTTGTCCTCTATTACAGGTCAATTTTCGCTACTTTGACCTAGCAAGAAACCTAATTTCGATTATTTAGCTTACTGACTATATAAAACTTAATCTTAATAAATATAAAACTTTTTCACTATTAACTGTCAGACAAGGTAGCGTAGAAATTTGAAATATGTTATTTTTCTGTGGAGGGGAGGAGTAAGAGAGGATTTTCGGAAATTCCAACGACTACAGGCAAAAGAGATTTTTGTATTAGGTATAGTTTTATTTTCGAATAAATAAAATTGTGACCTAAAACTTATACCGCCTAGTTAATTTTAAAATACGCTTACCTCTTACAATACCAAATAAAAACACTTTGGCCCTATCACAACTTATTATACCGTCAATCAAAATCGAGCATTTTAATGTTTCTATTGTTTACTCGTGTGCTTCGCGTTCACAATGAATGCATAATACTTACTAGAAATACATGTTGAAGCAAAACGCGACTATATTTAATAAGTTTTTAAGTTTCATAACCATTTCTTTAAAATTCAATATATTGAACTTCAAATTCAATAATTGAATCATATTTTTATATAAAACATTCTTTTTAAATTATTTTTTCCTGTTGTGAAGGTACAAAAGGTCAATTTCAACTTTTTGATTTTCAAGTACCTTCTTTTATATTATATATTCAATTTTTGAAATTTAAGACTACGAATCAAATTTCATTGGATTTTTATCAAAATGTCAATAGGCAATGTCTATCACGATATAATTTAATGCGTCTTTCAGGTTAGCTACACGCGTTATCCCGCACATGGCAGGGTAGGCAGAGGGAACTGCAGGGACCGTGGGACCTTAGTGTTAAGACACTCCGTTGCTTAGCCCCTGCTTTCTCCATCCCCGCATTCCGCCGTTTTCGAGGCATTGTATTAGGTATTTCATGTAGCTGTTTTAATGATTCTTCATAAGGTGTTCCATTTTAATTTAGTTACTTAGCTAAGATTATATTATGCTAAAAACCCACTATAACTTAAATTAAATACCTACCTATATATATGGAAGTATAACAAAAAAATATAAATAAATTTTAATTCGTTCAATAGATCTCAATATAGGTATATACTAGCATACGAACATATAGGTTAGGTTAGTTAGTCGTTTGTTTTATAACTTTATATGTATGTTTTTAATTATTTATTTAGCAATTCAATATGAAATGGTTTTAAAGTGGCGGAAGGAGCACAAGGAAATTGTTTATAATATTAAGTAAGTTCTAACGCTAAAAATATATAAAGGGATATTATGATAATAAAAAAGGCAAGGCAGGATGCATAATAAAACTCAGAAAATGTACACATACACGTATATATAAATATATATACATATATATATATATATATATATATATATATATATATATATATATATATATATATATATATATATATATATATATATATATATATATATATATATATATATATATATATATATATATATATATATATATATATATATATATATATATATATATATATACATGTATGTATATGTATACACATATATTTATAAATCTTTAAATGAAATTTTGGGTCAATGTAATATTGCGTAAAAGAGAATTTTTAATACTATTTTATATATTTATAATGTAACAGACATATCAATTACAAGTGTAGATCACGTCTAATAATTTTGCAATAGTAAAATAAAATATTTTTATCTGACTGTAAACGCGCTGATTGCAGGTTCGATCCTTAATGGAGTATCATTTTCTTGATCTATAGAAACGAAGTGAGTTTCGCCACCCGCCAATATTGCGTGCTACGTAATAGTTTGAAGAAAACATGTCTTCTCACTATTTATTATGTTAGAGGGAGGCAAATAAGCAAGTGGGTCACTTGATGTTAAGTGATCACCTCCGCCCATTGACACCCATGGAGCCCAAGGTTTCAGGGGTGCGTCACCTGTCTATTAAAAAGGTGTACGCTCGCTTCTTGGAGGTCCCAATGTCGTATCGGGTGGGAAGTTCTCTGCAGGGAGTTCATTCTACAGTGCGGTCGTGAGTGGAATAAAGTTTCTTTACTAAGCTTTCGTTTTGATTTTACATATACCTTATATGGATTAACACCTCCTTATACGTACGTGTACAGTTCGTTTTATAATTTAGTAAGCCTTAAAGTAATAATTAATGGCACTTCAATAATATATTTAAACTATGCTTAGGCATATATTAGACGTTTAAAATTGCATTTAAAATAAAAGAAAAAAATGACTAAATTTTGTAATGAGCTTATCAAATTTAAATGCACTATTTTTGTAACTTTATCTATTTTTGCTTTCTGCTCGCCTTCCTTTACTGCACTCATAGTGTGGAATTAAAAACTAAATACTTTCCCAGAGTGGTAATCGATCCCACAATCACCAAGTTTATAGTCAGACGTGTTGCTGCGCTACTATGGCCTTAGTAATTTAATTAATCATAATTATTATTTTTTTATAAGCTATACATGTGATTGGTTACATTTAATTTAAAAAAAATATTAACGAATCTTTTGACGAAGATTTTTTCAAAAAATATTTCATTTTTATCATAAATCTGACTGTAGACTTTTTTTAAATTAAAAAAAATAATGGTATTAATATATTATAAAATTGAGATAAGTGGATCAAGGCGAGCGCTCTATAAGCTGCAGTGGACTTTGCCCTACTTTAAACCTAAATTAATAATATATTTTTATGTGCACAAAAACATTTATTTTTACCGATGCCGAATAGCTTACCGAATTTAAAAATGTAATATTGTAATTTGAAATGAAATATATAATATAAACATATACTATTAGCAAAATATCTTTGTATATTGAAATTTGGCATCTATATCTATGTTTCGCTTGAGTGAATTTGTATATGAAGTGTGAAATCAAGAATATTGTGAGGGTTATTGTGAGAGCTTGCCCTTCTATGTGTTTTAATTTTTTTAGTAAAAATCGTAAAGCATAATAAAACATAACGCTTACAATAAAAAAATAAACTAACTAACTAATTCATTTACTATTCCTTAGAAACTAAAAATATTAAGACAATATCTTCTTATCAGACATCATAAACTAAAAATTACATATTTTTTTAAACATAACAACTTAAACTTATTTAGTAAAAAAGTTAGAGTTAAATAATCAGTTATTAAACTGTTAGATAACTGTCGATTTAACTGTCTTTTTGGTTATAGTCACTCCAGTTCTTGAGCGAGTGTTATTTAACGGAACCACTCTTATTTATTCTATAGTGACATCATGGTGCAAAAACTTTGGAAGGCGAAACAAGGTTAGCTTTTTTATTATTTTTTAAAATGGATGACATTCAACGTTCCGTAGATTTGTTGTTGTAATGTGGCTTTTTATATAAAAAACAACTGCAAGTAAAGCCTTGTGATGGTGATTCATTGGCTTCTTTAAATAAAAAAGTTTCTACTGAACAAATATCTGGTTATTAATTTTTTCTGCAAGTATTACAGCATAGTTACTATGACAACGTGGCGCAGAGGCGTAAGTATCTGCCTGTAAACGCGACGATTTGAGGGTTCGATTCCCTCTCGGAAAAGATGGATTTTTCTATTTCCATTTTCTTCGCTCTGGAAACTAGGCAAAGCGCGGTATTGAGTTTTGCCACTCAACACGAATGCCTCGAAAAAGGCGGAAAGCGGGGACGGAGAAAGCAGGAACTAAGCAACGGAGTGTCTTAACACTAGGTTCCTACGATCCCTGCAGTTTCTTCTGCCTACCCTGCCATGTGCGGGATAAAGCGTGAAGCTTAAAAAAAAGTCTTGATTTAGTTCGATTTAATCCAGTACAAAGTTGATTAGGCAAAAGTGCAACTGGCATTTTCTCTGCATATTTATAGTAGGGAATCGCATAAAATTTAAAATTTAAATTTAAAAAACATTTTTTAAAATACGTTAAAAATTTAAAAAAGTTAATATAAGCAGAACTACTTAAAAAATGTTTTTTTTTTATTAAAAAAGCACATTGATTTCCTTAAGAATTGACTTTCTTAAGTATTATGTTTTTAAAATTCTTCTACCTAGAGATCAAAATGGCTCCCATGCATGAAGAGAACACAAAATTCAAACGAATTAAGGTGGTATTTCCAAGGCAGCACACAAACAAGGTCTCACCTCGACGAAGGTGTTAAATACTTAACAATTTACTAGTATTAAGTTAGTGTAAATAATCTGTGTAATATAAAATGGGGGGATTGGGTTACGGTTAGTTGTTAATCACAAGTTATCGCGACCTATTTGCTTTCAATTTATATTTGGAACAAATTTTAAATTTTCGATTATCTTTGACATGACAGTACAGATTGAATTGACATTGATTATTGTAAATTTGTTTCGAAGTATGGAGTTGGAGTTAAATGGAGAACTTTAGTGCCAATTTATAATGTTTTTAATGTATATTTATTTATTTTTATTTCAGCTTTACCGAGAACAAAGTGTCTAGAAACATTGTGTGTTGTTTGGTGCAACTCAATATCACTTTACTTTAAGCCAAATTACAGAGAAATACAAATAAAAAACACGCTGACTTGGTTGGTATGGTGGAAGTAAGATTTACCTGTTAATATATATATATATATATATATATATATATATATATATATATATATATATATATATATATATATATATATATATATATATATATATATATATATATATATATATATATATATATATATATATATATATATATATATATATATATATATATATATATATATATATATATATATATATATATATATATATATATATATATATATATATATATATATATATATATATATATATATATATATATATTAACAGGTAAATCTTACTTCCACCATACCAACCAAGTCAGCGTGTTTTTTATTTGTATTTCTCTGTAATATATATATATATATATATATATATATATATATATATATATATATATATATATATATATATATATATATATATATATATATATATATATATATATATATATATATATATATATATATATATATATATATATATATATATATATATATATATTAACAGGACTTACTTCTACCATACCAAAAAGTGTTTAAAGTATTTGATATTATATTGAACTTAAGAATACCAATATAACAGTTAGCGTTTAGCAACAAGTGGATGTAAATCAATCTATGCGCATACATACATACATGAGAAAACGTGATATCCACAGATTGTGTTACGGCGAGACGATAACGGCAAACCTAAACTGGTTGTACCAACCTATTTGATTTCGATTCATGCCTCATGGCCTGCTGTGTACAATGTTAGATTTTAGTTCTAATATAAATATATATATATATATATATATATATATATATATATATATATATATATATATATATATATATATATATATATATATATATATATATATATATATATATATATATATATATATATATATATATATATATATATATATATATATATATACACATAGAGTGTAAATGGTATATAGGTTATGAGAGGTTGCCCTTCATTTCATTCATTCTTCATTTTTATTTTTTAAAAAAAATCAGCGAGCGTAATAAGCGTTAAAAAACACTTATTTGACAACAACGAAAGTGTTTGCATTACTATTCGTTTACAAAATACAATGTATCTAGTCATGTTGTATAAAAAATAATATTATTATATACAACTAAGCGATTACTTTTGAAAGAATTGAGTTACTTTAAAGCATATTATAGCTTCAAATATACAAATATCATATATTTATGCATTTAGTATTGAGTTCATTCAGCAAGAGAATATCCATGTTATTATCATAATTTCGCCCTACAGGTCTGAACCGATCATTTTAACATCATTACAGGTAGGCTCGAAGAAAAGTCTTGATTTTGTATCACGTAACAAGTTTTATGAGATTTTTTAGAAATGCTTAATATTTGTATATTTTCGAATAGATAACGATTATTATATATTATTAATTCTTATTGCATTCGTCAATGTTTGGTTTTCGATAAGTATAAGGATATCGTCGTCAAAATTAGCTTAATTGTAGGTAGAAGTAAATAACTTCATTACTATATGCGCATGCAACGGGTTCGATTCTATCTTAAGGCATATATAAACAAAAAACGCCAATTTATTTATAAAGAGGATAATTTGTTTTTACATGAGATTTGAAAAAATAAAAAAAAAGCGTATATAATAAAATATAACTTACAATTAAATAAATACAGCTGTCAAAAATCATTTCTTTGTTACGTTCCGACACCAATTCCTAACACTTGATTTTTTAAACTTAATTTAAACTAATTTCAGAAGCACAACCACAATAAGAGCTCTCTCATAATATCAACTAAAAACACGTATAACACAAGTAAGTGACAAGCACTAATTACTTCAGTCGATTGCGACACTGACTCACAGTTACTTCAATTGATTGATAATAGTTCCGTGAAAAAGACACGTATCTAACTTTATTACTTTGTTAAATTAACTTTTAAGTTGTATAATTTGGTTTAAAAGATTTGCTTTATCACTAGTTAAGCTAAAAAAACAATTTATTTTCAATTTCTATAACTTCTCCGTTTTCCGCCTCAATTAGTGATTAGTCGTAGTAGCGGAACTCAACGCCGCACTTTATCTTACTAGAGTAGAGAATCGGAATTAAACTCGTAACCATCACGCTTACATACTATCTTACGTCAACATATGAGTATATTTATATACAAAGCGAAATGACGTCTTTTTAAGGCAGGGCTGTCATGACATAATGTTGGTGATTACATTCAGTCACGTGCACAAGTTTTCAAATTATTATTAATAGAATAACAAAATAAAGAATTTTGTTATATAATATACTAGAAATATAGGGAAAGTAAATATAGAAAGATAATTAAAGCGAATATAGTAGACTAACGACTCGACCGCGGCTTTGCTCGCACGATGCTTTATTTAATAAGGGCGCATTTTCATTGGTCGATAGGGCCCGCATTCGGGATGCCGGAGATTTCTGTAACGCATGCCATAAGGCCCGCAAAGTGTTTATCGTTTTCACTGGTCGTCAGGGCCGGCATACGGGGTGCGGGTGTTTCCTATAATGCATGCGATAAGGTCGTTATTCCGAATGTGGATATCACCCGCACACGTTTAATCGACCGAGTTATCGACCAGTGGATTTCATTGGTTGTTAGCTCGCATGCGGGTACTCCGCGCATTCGGGCTAACTACCGACTTATCGACCAATGAAAATGCGCCCTAAGACAAAAGTTCTAACAACATTGAAAGAATATTTATTTGTTATTTTATTACCAATACAGCGAAGATAATGACAGTTTATTATCACTTATATTGCAGATCTTATCATAATATTTTGGATAGTTGCATCTTATAAAAGATTTATATTTTTTTGAAAAGGTCTTATAGGCTGTGAAATTCTGTGACAATGCAGCCTTTAAATAGTTAAACAATTTTTGAAACCATCCAGTATTTTTTGTGAGACAATCTTATACTTAGATGCTGGTACATTCTTTTTTAATATTATCATTTAAACAAACAAACCCACAGGCAACAAGAACTATACGTAATAATTGATAAGCCGAGTATATCCAAATGTGTAAACGCCATTATCTAATGAATTATTGTTAATATGCATTGCGCGATAACGACCGGAAGTTGTCGATACAACCTTTTAGGTGAACGATCGATAATATTACTATGACGGTCACGTAAGAAATATTATGACAAGAAGTAAGTCTCAATTAACCACTATAAATATACAACATACAATATATACTATATGTTTTCAAATTTAGACATAACGGTTGACGCCGTTTCTCTAATATGATGTCAGTTGGTCTTAAAAAGCTGATACAACTAATGAATTCAGGTTGCATCGGTCAATTTACAATGAAACTGTATGACATCATAGTATGGCAGCCATAGTGTCGCGTATTTAAAAAAAACGTACTGTTTTAAAAAATTAAATCGGTATAATGAATAGGTTAAAAATAATGGTTTTATTTCTGTGTATGCATAATATTTATGTATTTATACATTTAGATTTTTTGTCTTACTCCTAACGTAGCTCAATTCAGGAGAACCATTTTTGTTGCGTGACTAAATCTTACAACTGTCAAGTCATCTAAGGTCACAAAACGAATGTAAGCAATAGAATTGATATAAAATTCATAACCTTCTTCCAAATATCCACTAGAATTAGCTAGTCCACTTTGCACGATTTTTACATTCCTCATAAATATCATCCGGAAGGTCTAAATTCAGGGATTAATATATCAACGTACTTTCTTGTGATGAAATTGAATTGAATTGATAATTGAATTGAAAAATGGGAAAAAACGATTGAAATAAATGTAGGTTACGATATTACACAGCCCTAGTCCCACCCATAGTGCAGTTATTTATAAATACCTAACATATAAGCTATAAATAGGCGAAGTTATTGACCCTTGCCACATCTCCCTACTAAATATGCGGTATCGAGTCCGACGCGGACTTTATTGTGGCTGACAGCTTCCGCGGTTTTATTTCCAAAACAAATGTGATATTTATATTATTTAACAGCTGAAAATTTAAGAATATTTATGTTATTTAATTATTTAGATAGTCAGTATTTTTCATTGCCTTTTAGGCGAAATCGGCGGACACGTTTGGCTATTTTATTTCATAAACAACAGGGATCGAATTTTGTTTTATATGGATAGTCCATACTAATAATTTCGATTTATTCTACTGTACAGTTACGATCAGAGTTACCTTAGGCACTAGGGAAGGTTTCATGTCTATGTATAACAACGTATGGTGGTAATATAATGGAGTGTTGTAATTTGTAAATTCTTGCGCCTAAACTAAATATTATTTTAGAACTGAGTGTCTTAGCACTAGGTTTCAAAACTAGGTTTTTAGGTTACTAGGTTTTTTTTGTAAAACTAGAAAAGCACAAAGTAAAATAACATATTACACATCGAACTTGAACTTACAAAAAACGTTTTATATAAGCAATCTTGTAGTCACGTACTAGAGACCGACGCGTCATTAACATTGGACAATGGTTTGTGAACAATGCCTGTGAATTTGACAATGCTATACGAATTGTATGTTTCTTAGGAATTTGCAGGTGTTTTTTGATAGTAATGCATTTAGGAGTAAATGGTTTGAATTTGTAAATCTAGGTACTATTTAATAAAACCTAGTTTATTAAATAGGTCTTAAGTTTTGGTTCCTATTTAAATGACCTTACTTTATAATGTTGTTTTTTGTGATAATCTTTATCTTTTTCTATCACGTATCTATAGAGTAGAGTCTAGTATGCATCTATAGAAGGATAGGTAAAACAGAATCTAGTGTCAAGATACTTTATTTTCCGATTTCCATTCATTTTACTTTAGTGGTGGAATTCAACGCTGCACTTCGCCTTCTTACAGTGAAATACTGTGACATTGTAATGTTACAGCTTCAATGGTATTTATTTACGTAGTCGAACTAGACTATTAAAATACCCACATATTTCAAAATTTCTCTTTAATAAAAGTATTAATTTTATTTCAAAAAAGTACTTATTACAAATGCGTGTTAATTCGACTATAGGAAAATGGGTTATTAATTCCTTTAATTTTTATTTTGGTAAGATTTAAGTTAAAACGTATGTGAATAAATATAAAAAAGTCAAAAATAACAATGAATTTTATTATAAATATCAAATTATACATATAATTAAAAAAATTAAGTAAAAAAAAAAATATTCGAAACGTGCTCTGCGGAACAAGAAAGCGTGTAATTTTTTGTAAACGTATCTACCGAAAACACAATTTACAATGTTCCTGCAGTTCCCTCTGCCTACCCTGCCATGTGCGGCTTAAAGCGTGAAGCTAAAAAAAAATTAAAATATGAACATACAAATAATTTCCCGAGAAAAAAATTAATAAATAATTGATGACACGAAATGAAATACTACAACAAAGCAGTTTTTATAACATGGTTTAAATTTCAGGGTTCCGTTCCGGCGGATGACTGTGTTTTTATATACATTTTGGACTCGTTTTGTTAAGCAATCCTTTGTAAATTTTTTTTGTATTGGCAACGACGACATTGGGTGGAGGCATTCACATTTTAGGTCAACTAGATTTTATTTAACACATATTGAATTTAAGATATGTAGATTGAGATCGAGATATTAGTTTTTTTAAATCAGTTTTTAATTGTAAATATTGAATTATTCATAGTGATAATAGCAAATATTAATAGATAATAAAAATAATAATGTATATTTTCTAGTAGAACGGAGTAAAATTTAATCACTACCAGGAGAGAGTGTTGACAGGCACAGAGTAAAATAAAAAAAAAATAGAATTATACCAAAGTTGCCACATTAAAATAATCAGTAATATAAATTATACGATATTTCACTAATTACTAATTCAATTATATATTACATATTAAGTGGTATTTGAAAAAATCTTTTTAAAGAAAATGAAAGAAAACAGAGAAATAACGCAATGATCCTTTAAGAGTAATAAATTTAAGAATCTCGTTTAAGACTTTAATGTCTTAGTCAATCACCATTACTCAAGTCTCCAAGTAATATATAGAAAGGAAGTTTAACTTCAAAACGGCTAGAAACGTTGACAGAAACGTGGAAATGTCAGTCAAACTCAAAAGCTATTCATCTATCGTTCCTTACTCTGTAGTTGACGCATTTCTACCACATGTTAGTATTCCCATAGCGCTGAGATAACAAAAAACCGAGTGTTTAAAAATAACGAACGCTTATTATCGGTTACAAGTGGGTTAGTTTACAATTTTTTATTTTTATTACACACATTTGTTGGTTTAAATTAGTTACTGAAGCTTTTTTGTTCTTTTTTCGTTTTCATCAAGCTCATTTAGATTTTTTTCAGGTAAAGAGGTCTTATTGTTAATTGATTTGAGTTTTCAGTCTAATTCAAGAGGCTTGCAATATTTGCTACCTCGAAGGAGGGATTTGAACTTACAAATGTCGTGTAGGTACAGACTGCGTCCTTAGGCAGAACTTAATAGTATATTTTATTTAAATTTACCGCAAAAATGTGGGTATCCGCACAAATTTAAAATATAAATAATGTGATGGTTATATAAAAGTTATATTATCAATTTTATAATAAAATAAATATATAATATCTTTCAAAATAGATTGGAAACTACTTAAAACTGTATTTTTCTTTTAAAAAGTTACATATAAATATATGCCTAAGTAGTACATAAAAGCAATTTGAGGATTTAAATCTATAGCAACTATTTTTTTGTTTTTTTTTTAGCTGCAGGCTTTATCCCGCACATGGCAGGGTATTCCATTAATGCTATTCCATTCCGTTCCTTAATCCCTGCTTACTCCGTCCCCACTTTCCGCCTTTTCGAGGCATTGCGTGTTGAGTGGCGGAATTCAACGCCGCGCTTTGCCTAGTTTACTAGAGCGAAGAAAATGGAAATAGAAAAATTCATCTTCCCTAACTGGGAATCGAACCCAGAAACTATCGCGTTCTCGGAAAACCTTTTCTTAGATCTCCCCTATCCTTCCCAAAGATGCTATTATACAAAATTTTTACACTGTGTATTTCGTCTGTGAGTTTTCTATTGAAACACTAACGTGTACGTAACGTAAGTAACTTTTAATGTTTATATGTAAAGATTCATAAATAATAACATAATATACAAGTTAATAAATAAGCCGTTATAAAATATTGTTCGCTTCAATATTCAATTGGAAGTCACGATCTATTTTACATAATAATTTGTGCGCGTAACCTGCGGGTCAATTGGTTGAGCAACGAATGCACTAACAGATTTTGTATTTGGTTAATCATGTGAAATTGCTTTATGACTTATAAGCTTATATATAATTTATGACAGGTCAATAATAAAATAATGGATTTTTTATATCTTCACTCTTTATCCCGCACATGGCAGGTAGAGGAAACTCCTGCAATTTCCTTCCATAGGAACTTGTGTTAAGACACTCCGTTGCCTAGTCCCTACTTTCTAAGTCCCTGCTTTCCGCCATTTTTCCAGGCATTGCGTGTTGAGTGGCGGAACTTAACGCTGCGCTTTACCTAGTTGCCAGTAGTTGGAGTACACAATAGTTTTGGATTCGATTCTCACCTGAGAGACACTAATATATTTATGCTTTCAAGATGGATAAAAATGGAGAACGGAATATCTTGATACTTTTTTCTTTTTGTTAACTCCATAATACAGATTAATAAGATGATATAAATATATTTTGTAAAATAAATATATAGTTTTTCTATATGAGGGTATAGCGTAAAATATTTTTTTTCTTAAAATTAATGGATACTTTTTATAAGAATACAACCTACTACCGTGTATTACACACAACAACGACGTTAAGTTACGTAAGTTACGATGATGTGCAGTGATATAATATTTATTTTGTATGTTAGATAGCTTTATATGTTAGCTTACAAAAAATAATTAAAATTATGGCTGTGACAGGAGAGAATTTCAAAATTACTTCGAATCAGAAAAAAAGTACATTTTATTCCATGTAAAGCTTTACTAAAATTTATTAAAACACTTTCATAAGATAAATATTATTGGCTTGAAAACTATAGTACCTAGAATTATTCTATTCAATTATGTTAAGATGGATTGCATTGATTTGCATTGCATTGCATATTTGATGCGTGAAGTATTGTGAGAAAGTATAAGCTTTTTTTCAATATCATCAACATTGTTTTTTGGAAGTAACCAACACCTCCTCCTTGTTAATAATTTTTGGTTATATATATTTATACACCCTAGCCTAAAGACGATTTAAAGCAAAAATAAATATTGTAAAATAAAATTAAAATTTTGTAGGAATCTAGATTGAGATTGAGCCTAGTCAAGAAGCCATATCATATTAAATGTTCAATATTTACTGGGCTAATTTATAGTGTAGTGCTTAATGTTATTAATTTGTATTATTATATTGTACAAATAAGTAACAATCTATCTTTTTTCGAACAAAATGACAAAGGTTTATTATATGATAAAATTTTAAGCATATTGCAAATAATATTTTACGTTTAAAATTGTAATTGTCTTCGGGTATACGAATAAAGAGCTTTAATTTGCAGCTTTTTAAATTATTTTCTTGTAACTAAGGGTGGTATAATATATGATGTATATGTATAGTGGTCGAAAAAATTAACTGCCAGGTAGAGTGGCTTACGTCGTTAATTAACTTCACGTAAATCGGCCTTTCTCGATAAATGGCCTATAAAACACAAAAAAAGAACTTTAACCAGTTGTTCTTGAGATTAGTTTAGTGTTCAACCAAACAAAATGTGAGCTTGTAAAATTTATTATAGAAAGAACATTTGTATGATAGATAAATTTATAAACACTAAAGTAAAAGTTTTAATTGAATCCTTATTAACATATTGTAATCATATATAACCAAATTTATCTATTATTTTTAAAATATATATATTTATATATATATATATATATATATATATATATATATATATATATATATATATATATATATATATATATATATATATATATATATTTAAACCATATATTTTTTTTGCTTCACGCTTTATCCCGCTCGTAGCAGGATAGGCAGAGGGAACCGCACAAACCGTATGAACCTAGTTTTAAGACATTCCGTCCCCGCTTACCGAATTTCTACGCATTGCGTGTGGAATGGCGGAACTTAACGCCACCCTTGTCTAGCCGAAGCGAAGAACATGAAAAATTTAATAATACATCCTTCCCGAGTGGGAATGGAACCCACAAACTGTCGCGTTTACAAGCAGATGCTATACTTCTGCGCTACGACGGCCTCTCTCATGTTAATAGTATATATTGTCCGCAGTGAAATTGTCTTATACATGCAAAGTAAATTGAATATTTTAGTTTCACATTTTGAACACATGAATATTGTAATGTAGTAGCTAATGAAATCATCTCCATAAGAGGAGTACTCGTGACTCACTACGATTGAAATGATTCTTATATATCGCTTATGCTATGATAATTACATCTAAGTGTTTACGTATACGTGGACACGGCGTTAAACACCGCCAAATACGTGACATGTATGTAAACATCTCGAGTTAGATAGACCAAAATGTAGTATAGATATTAGGGATTACACTGAGGTTCTAAACATATATGTATAGGCACTAAGACAAATATTCTATATTTTATCTACTTGTCAAATAAAAAGAATGTATTTTTTATAATAATTTAATACTTTAAAAGCTTTAAAATTACTATTAATTGACAATTTTATTAGATTTAATATATATTATTTTTTTATAGAATAATTTTTCACTACTAAGTTGATATGGGTCCTACCCCTACACCCCCGAATCAAACAGATGCTAACGCGATGACTATCAGAAGTCATTTTGTGAATGGTTGTTGATTACCCATAATAAATTATAATTATATATTTATTAATTGATTATTTTATTAAAGCAATAGCAAGGGTCCCCTATATTAGGGTGTATACACAATTGTTTGCTTAAAAAACATTATCTTTTAAAAAAAATTGAATAAATTGCAAGTCAAGGCAATTTAAATGGATCTAAACTGCCTAAGATGATATAAATTATTAAAAATCTCCATAATTTTAAATATTTGTAGCTTAAAACAAACTATACTTAACCGATACGCGAGATTATGTCAAATACAGGCACTATCTTTACGCACGAGAGCAAATCAAGATATCGTGCTAGAATGTGAGTACTTATGTACATATTTAACTCACACAATTAAACGGATGACACTAAAACATTCACCTTCTATACTGGTGATTTATAATTATTTTTCTTTTAAATGCAAGGAGGTTTCTCCTGAAGAATCTTGAGAGGTGTCGTTGCTTTTCCACTTTGACTACACAGTTTATGTGACGGTTAACGTAAGTTGTAAATCGGTTTATCGTTAGCGGTAGATTTACTTTGTTAATTTATATGAAAAAATTGTTTTAAAATATGTAAGTTATTTTTTTATTTTAAACTAATTTACAATATAATTCTTGGTTTTAATATTAAATAAGTATCACGAAATTACATCTATTGTTACTTAGGTTTTCAGTTTAATTCTTATATAATAAATATATATTTAAATTTATGTTGAAATAAAAAAATAACCCGACTACAACAAAAATTTACAAGACCAAATCATAATAATTCATAATGAATATTATATGTATATGTATAATATATATTCACCTTCGAATAGCCCGTAGATATTTCTAGTACATCCTTTAAATATAATATAATAAATAACAAGAAGGTCCGAATAAATATTGAAAACTTTCAGTCCAGTGAAAGTAATTTCGGGCCTCTTACACAAATCACAACACACACTCGACACAAGAACACAATTTTCGTTTCGTTAAGACACCGGTTAAATTATTAATTACAGTTTATATTGTTAATTACAATTAATACTGTTCGTCGTGTAAGTTAGTTTGACAAACGAACGCAGGTCCACCTAGATGCGATGCGCGTACGCAAGTGAGTGGCGTTATTAAAAGCAGCAGAGACGAATGTTGCCAGCCTTTAATAATTCTCCTTCACAAATCCCTTAAGTAATAAAATAAAATGTGTTAAATTGATAAAATTGTTGCAGATGCAGTATCTTAGTGCTTTGATATGTGATTACAAAGGTATGATTATGAAGTAAATGTATTTAGAAATCTTACAGTATATAAATAAAGATTGTCATTGTATAATGAAGATATAAAATAAAATATATATTACCAAATTACGTAAGTTTCTTAAATGAAATTAAAATAAATTTATATGTTATGGGATCACACCAATTTAATACATCAACGACGACTAAAAACTTTACATTTTTTTAAATATAAAATATAACTGTTCATAGTTATATGTTAAAAGTTTATTTTTAAGCTTCATGCCGTATTTTTTTATTTGCACATCGTTTTGAGACATTGCGTGTTGAGTGGTGGAACTTTACGCTGTATATTATTTTGTTGTCAAATCAGGGAAATAATTCTATAATTCTCCTAGAGTAAGAATAAAATTCTCAAACATCGTGTTTATATCAGACGCTGTGCCGCTGCTCAACGACGCCCTATTCTATTATTTAAAAATAAAACTTGCGGTCAGTAAGTCATTATATAGCAACACAGAATGCGCGGGCGCAGCGCGGCGTTGCCTCGGAATGCAATCTCTCTAGCTCTGTCGAACATCAACTGTTTTCACTTCGTCTATCTCGCTCGCACGCACTTATGAATGGCGTACTATGATATAGTATAGTTTAATAGTTATTGGCCCTTTTGTAAAGGTTCTCTGTTTACTCCACAATATGCGGTAAATGTTAAACGATGTTTGACCGGTGATCTCGCAAACGTAACTTAAAATATTAAATTGAAATGTTTATCGTTTGAAAATTGATTTATATTCGTCTATGTTTAAAAAACGCGATGGGAAATTAGTTAAGTTTAAATATATGACATATTATCGTATATTATCGCTTTTTTGCTCTTAAATTAACTTTCCGTTTTTCTCCACATTGAGGGAGAAATAAACAGAGAACTTACACACTAAGTTCTAAGTAGGAATTTACTTCTTTCTTTGTTCTTTCTTCCACCCAAATTTCGAAACACTCGAGTCTGATTCCGTATTTAATGGCGGAACCGAACTCTGCATTGTGTTTTACCAGAATGGTAATAAATTTTAATATCCACTTTGACCAGATATAACAACCACGTTGTCTAACGATTTCATTTCGTAACCAATAAAATTGGAATTCAGGCTAATAACACTCTAACGAATAACTATGTCAAAACACATCTTAAAAATTATGTACCTACTAGTTTAGACGGAAGTATTTTATTTTATCGAATCGTAATTATGATCGTCGTAGAAGATTGTATCTGAAACAGAAGTCACGTTTTTGTTTACCGTTATGTTGCGATCGAGAAATCTTATGCTCATATCAATATTTGGTTTTAGTCTCTAATATATGTTTAGTTTATGGGAAAATTTAATAAATTAATATGTTTAATATGTAAGGAGAAAGCAGGAACTAAGCAGCGGAGTGTCTTAACACTACGTTCAAATGGTTCCTGCAGTTACCTCTGCCTACCCTGCAATATGCGGGATAAATCGTGAAGCAAGAAAAAAAATGTTTATTTCTATATAACTGCTTAACTAGCTATGAAATAGCAATTCTATACTAGAATACTAGAATATAGACGCCATAAAATAACTTGTCTTGTATTTAATACTTATGACTTCAGTATAGCTTCACGTTCAATGCAAAGTTTTTTTATTCTATTAAAATCTTATCAAAATTAAATTTTATGAGAAAATTATTAAAGCTTAGTGGTAATGCAGCTTGTGTATTATTGAATTAGCGTGACCTTTGTTTAGTAAATACTTTTATTACTATTATGTGTATACTTAAATCTAGAGCTTTCATTGAAAGTTCCAAATTCATTAAATAAATAAAGCTTTTTACCACTTTCCATACTTGCATAACTTTTGTAAGAGAATTTTGTTAATCCGTGTCATTTTAAATATTTATATGAACACTTTCTTTAAATGATGAATCATTCATTCATTTGGAAAGAGGTCTCTTTTATGAGCACTGATTTAAACCACTTAAGAAGTTAGTACTTATTTATAACGAATACTTACCTGCTTCTAAAATATTAGTAGATTATAATAAGTAATTATAAGTAAATAAATATATAATAATTAAATAACTTTTAACTAATAATGACTTGTAATATATTGTAAGGGTTTTAACTCTTAAATGGAAATTATGATTATTGTTATAAATATTTGCAATACAACTTTTCACATATCTCTTCGTCTAGGTGGGATTTCTTTTTTTGTCTATTTTACATAAAGACGTATGGGAAATTTCGTTAGAGCACTTTCGTTAGACTACTAGTACTGTATTTTTCGTTAGAATTGGAGAGTTCGTTAGATTTGGAATAAGACACTAAAATACTTGCGAGTATTTCATTGAATTATTTATTGTAACTAATTACTTTCAAAGTAAAGCATTGTTATTGCAAAATCTCTTATTGCTCCTAACTTAGAGCATTGTTCTTTCACATATGTGTAGCAACTTCCTTCGCGCCGACATGTGATCGCCATCTCGGCTTTGAACCATTAAACTAAAATGACTTATTATTTTTTTTTTTTTTAGCTTCACGCTTTATCCCGCACATGGCAGGGTAGGCAGAGGGAACTGCAGGAACCATAAGAACCTAGTGTTAAGACACTCCGTTACTTAGTCCCTGCTTACTCCGTCCCCACTTTCCGCCGTTTTCGAGGCATTGCGTGTTGAGTGGCGGAACTCAACGCCGCGCTTTGCCTTAGATGCCAGAGCGAAGAAAATGGAAATAGAAAAATCCATCTTCTCCGACTGGGGATCGAACCCAGTAACCATCGCGTTACAGGCAGACGTTGCGCCTCTGCGCCACGACGGTCCTCACTTATTGTTTTTAGTTCAAATACAAGTTATATATAGACTTTTATGTCTGTTCTTTTTGAGGTTAATGTAGCAGTTGAACATTGAAAATATTGGCATTTAGATATCCTAGAAGAACAGTGCACGACGCAGTTTCAGAAATGATAATATAGTTTTTAATTCTAAAATTTAAATGGAAAGGAGAAAACGTAAATATAGTAAAGTCATAAGGCTTTGAAGTTAAAAAAATGATAATTTATATATGTGACTTAAATATTAAAGCAAAGTAGCTTTTAATATTTAGTGGAGTTTTGAATAATTAATATTTATGTTTGTCGGGGGCGGAGAAAGCAGGGACTAAATAACGGAGTGTCTTAACACTAGGTTCCCTCGGTCCCTGCAGTTCCCTCTGCCTACCCTGCCATGTGCGGGATAAAGCGTGAAGCTATAGTAATATTTATGTTTATAGCTTAGATAAGCTTTCGCTATAATTAAAATAACGTACAGATGTCAGTTAAATAAAGTTTAGAGCTCTCATTGTGTTCTGTAATTATTAGAAACTGTTATAAGTGTAAAAAAATGGTTAAAATGCGGTCGCGTACGATTATCCTACTTTAGAGTTTTTCATACTTGCAGCATCATATTTTGCAAATCATTGATTTTGATTTATTTGTTACTAGACTATTTTTTACTACAAATACTGGAGTCTTGAAATCGCAACTTAGAGCGGCCTTGAGTTTAAAGGTTCGCAGATACTAACTTAATAAGATCAATCAAATAATAATTATTTCTTGTACATCAAGTTACATGTGTTTATAATATAATTATATAAAGGTATAAGTACAAAACGCAGCCTGATCGCTACGATCTCTTCCAGGCAAACTTTGGGTAGAGAAGGCAAAAAATAAAAAAAGAAAGGGGTATACGAATAGCATGTAAGTTAATATTAAAGATAACCCGTTCACATATACATAAAATTAAATAAAAACATACATATGTTTGATTTTCGCTATTTTTATATATTTTAAATATAACAATTTAAACGGATTATTCAAGTATTTTATTATTTTTGAGTTTATTAGTCTGAGTTTGAGTCTACTCAGGTTAGACTCGACTCGAAGGCGAGTAATATGTTTAAATTGTTTTATTAAAAGGTACTCTCTTGCTGTGTGACAAATAATCTAAATAAGTTTATTATTTTATAGACAATTCTACGTTTGTGTGTTAACATAAAACAAATAATATGTAAATAAATGGAAGAGTGGACAACAGAGTGTCTTTAAAAGCTCTGTAAAAAATGGCTGCCTGTAAAGTGGGTTTTACGGGCGAAAATTTTACGTGACAACGTCTTTTTCTCGGTAGAATATTTATTGATATGATTAATAATTATAATATAAATTGCACAAATTTTAACTATAGAAAATATATTTTGTTTACTAAAACATTGTACATGTGTCAAGTGATACGCGCGGCGGACCGATCATAGTTCAGTGACAGTTGACACATCGTTACGTTACCGGGCGTTACACTTTTTCATATGTGACTCCGAGCCGCAACCTAATTTAAGACGTTGTCACGTCAAAAGAAACAAGTATAGAAATTAAGATCTCATTTTTGCAATTAATACCGTAAGTATACGCTATACAGTAGGCATGTGTTTTGTAGCGGCATATTTCTTTGGGTTAACGCTTACTCATTTCGGTCCGTGTCGGGTTTCGCCGAATATTTGTACAGCTTTCGACGAGCGGATTTAAAATCTGACACCAAACGGCACCCCATCGATATGTTAAAATATATACATATGTAAGTAAAGAAAATTAAAGTTAAAGTTTTAAATATTTAATTTAATAGTTGTTTTAACTTTTTTCTATAACTTCTAGCCATAAGTGTATATTTATATAAGATTAAGAATATATACATATATATATATATATATATATATATATATATATATATATATATATATATATATATATATATATATATATATATATATATATATAAATGGTTAAAGAACCCTAAAATATACATATTCAGTTCAGACGTAATGTACTTCTTTTTTTAATAGTTGTGTGGTGCTAAATGAAAATCTAAGAATTATTATGAATCAACTAACACTTGTTTACTCATCGTGTAGTGCAACGTTTTTATTTATGTAGGTACTCAAAAAAGAAAGCATTAATTTGCAGAGTGCATGGTTTAGAGGATCAGAAGGTTTAGACAAGAGGCACGGGTTCGAATCTCTTTATGTACAAATATTATGTTTTTCTAAAACTGTAATGTAGGTTAATAATCAATGTTAATTTATAAAGAGGAATCGTGGTGCAGTATCTGTAAACGCGATAATTGTGGGTTCAATGTTGGCATGAAATCCGTCATCCGTCACGAATTCAAACTTAATACCTATGTCTCGAATTTGGATAAAACGATAAAAGACTAAACTTTTAAAATTTTGCCAAAGGTAGTTTTACAGTATTTAATGATGAAAAATGAGAAAATAAATATTTTTATTGAAAATTTCCGTGAGTCAATCTACAATGTATAACAAAAATAACATTTATCATTACACTTTCATTTTATAACATTAACTGGACTATACTGGACGTAAACCGCAATTATCATCAGTGGGCTAAAAGCAATTTGTGTCTGCGGGTCCCTTCGCCCCACAAATTAGACAATTGAGCGACGTGAACGACCTTTACATAGCTATGTTCTGAGAAGTTCGTCTGGACTCTAAAGTCGTTATTAAAAGCTGACATTTAACAGTATGAGAGGTCGCTCAGCATTTTTTCTTAGAAATTTTGTATCTACCGATTAAAAAATTATGTTATATATATATATATATATATATATATATATATATATATATATATATATATATATATATATATATATATATATATGTATATATATATATAATATAATAAAACCAGTCAGTCAGTAGATGCCTGTGGATATGAAAAAAAAATTTTGGGTTATTAAATATGTATAATAATATACTATTACTACTACTTAAAGAGATGGATGAGATTAGCTCCGCAGCTATTGTAGTAGCAGCCTGTAGTTGTCTTTAAGTATAACATAAAAACAATTTTTATTACAATTTTTAATATATATGAAATGAGTTGGTCAAATGTAACGCTACCTCTTGTTCTATAAACGTTTCTTATTTACTTGAGAGTGATTTGAATACTTATTTCACTTATTTTATTTCGCTCTGGTAACTAGGTAAATTGCGGCGTTGAGTTCCGCCACTCAGCATGCAATGCCTCGAAAAACGGCAGGAAAGCGGGGACGGAGAAATGCAGGGACTAAGCAACGGAGTGTCTTAACACTAGGTTCGTATGGTTTATGCAGTTCCCTCTGCCTACTCTGCCATGTGTGGGATAAAACGTGAAGCTAAAAAAAAATACCAAAAATCGTACATTCTACTTAATAGTGGAAAATACCTAATAGTGGAATGGTGATTAGGGACTAGTTTTAAATTCATAATTATTTAAATAACAAGTACATAATTACTGTATGCTCCGCTTATTTTAGCATCTTTTATTGTCAACATTTGCCTTTTTATTTATTTACTTTAAAAAGGACTTTGGGACGGAGAAAGCAACGGAGTGTCTTAACACTAGGTTTCTATGGTTCCTGCAGCTCCTTCTGCCTACCCTGCCATGTGCGGGATAAAGCTGTGAAGACATAAAAAAAAGAAAAAACCAGGTATTTTATATAAGTGTATTTTTAGAAGATATATTTCTGAAATAAACGTTTTCCACCATTAAAGAATAATTAAGGCTAATTGGACATATATACAAAGGAACTAGCCTCAATACTCTTCACGCGATTCTAGGCTATAATTAACAGCTATAGTAAAATAATGATTTTTACCGTTAATCATATTAGTGATTATACTTAATTTATACTATGTGAGTACTTACTACTTAGAGAAAACGGGAAATTTATGTACCTATTTATTATAAAATTAAAAAAAAACTCACACACAGCTTCACGCTTTATCCCGCTCATAGGAAATTAGGCAGACAGAACCGCAGAAGCCGTGGGAAACTGGTGTTAAGACACTCCGTTCCCTGCTTTCGGCATTTTCGAGACATTGGGTATTTAGTGGCGGAACTCACCGTTGCGTTTTAGCCTAGGTGCCAGAGCTAAAAAATGAAAATGAAAAAATCCTCCCCTCACGGGAATCGAACCCAAGAACCATTGCGTTTAGATGCAGTCGCTGCGCCTATGTGCCATGTCGGTCCACAATAAGAAAAAATATAATCTAATATCATACTATATTATATGTTTCTTAATAATATGAAGGAACACATAAATCACAAAAACTCCTAGCCTAGCTGTTAGTTCACTTATTTCGCGCACGAAGCGTTTTTCTTCATATGTACATAAGTAGGTCATGTTTGGAGCGACCGTTAATGCGCAAAATGTGTGTTTTTATAACCGCAATACTTCTAGTATTATTTTTATTATTTTTAAAGTGTAAAGAATTTACTGTGATTTCAATTTTCACACGTTGTGTCCATTTAACCTTATAATTTTAGATATTTAATTCGTTTTCTGTTTTTTTTCGTCTGTGCCTTTTGTGTTCTGTGGAGTTTATTTGGTATATTTTTAAATAAATTGCAAACCCATAATCTTGGTACAATTGGGTCAAATAAACTAGGTGGTCTCAGTAAATACCTATTTGTGGAAGGTGCGACATTTGCACGTAAAACCTAAACTTTGTTACATTTCATATTTAGGACGTTTTTTCGCTAGAAATAATACACAATGTTAATAACTTTTGCAATGATGCCAATTCATAAAAAATATACTATTAGGTAGAGCCATTTCTTTTATGATATAATTTATTCCAACTATAAACCTAAAGCAACTCGATAAATATAGATTAAGTTTTCACTTTTGAAACGTTATTTCATATAATATCTGCAAGACAGTTACTTATTAATAGATCGTCGCTACACATAAAACGAAGGCTATGAGTGAAGGTAAAATAAATTACGATAGTTTACCAATTACTTTATGAATAGATAAAGAATCAAGATGGACAGTATCCTATTTGCAACAGGCTCTTGGTCTGAGGAGACGTGAGTGGAGCTATCATCATTTGACTGCAATGATTATAAACACACGCACACACAAATATATATATATATATATATATATATATATATATATATATATATATATATATATATATATATATATATATATATATATATATATATATATATATATATATATATATATATATATATATATATATATATATATATATATATATATATATATATATATATATATATATATATATATATATATATATATATATATATAACGAAAATTTAAAATATTTATACTTTATCGTTTTCAATCTTTATTGGATTTATTAAATTAAAACGTTAATATAATTAAGCCTATTAGACCGGTAAATCGAATTAATTAAGCAATACAAAATTACGATATCCAGTAACTGATAGATATTTAGCATATATATGTTGTTTTTATATAGTACATATAGTTACGTCGTAATTCATACATAATTTCATATATCCTGGCGCTGTTTGTGTTACCAAAGTGAGTAAATGAAGAAAAAACCATTACTCCGAGTGGGAATCGAACTCACAATTATTCAAAGTTATTTCGTTTCAAATTACTTACTTAAATTTATTATATTTTTTCCATACCCTATGGGCACTTGGTTTGCATAATTTGTTATTTTGTCAAATTTTAAATACGTTAAATTATTACTTTAGACATTATTTATAATTACACTAACGTTACTGCATAGTTTCTACATTAATTACTAATTCATCCGGTTACTTTTTTATTTATGAATTTAATTCATTTGAGAGTTTGACTGTAATATAATCTAAAATTGCATAAATAATTAATATTTCATTTAGTAATGATTTATAATTTAGAATCTGCATTCCTGTGCCTTCCTGCCACTGGAGGAAGATGGATTTTTTCATTTTCATTTTCTTTGCTCTGGCAACTAGGCAAGCGCGGCGTTGAGTTCCGCCACTCGCACGCAATGCCTTGTAATGGCGAAAGTGGAGAATGGAGTGTCTTAACACTAAGCTAAAATAAACAAGTTAAATCTCGATGCTGAGTCTAACTCGTAAACGTATTTCCTCGTAATTCGATAATTCAATTAAATTAATAAGACGAAAGTCATTGATTGATCTCATGCTGGTCCTCACAATAGTAATGTTATTAAAGCAATTTACCAATTTCGATATCGATACTCTTTGATCTTATATTTAATAAGTGATATAGTTAAATCGGTCGAGAGTTCAAGAACCTAACGATATTTTTAGTATTTAGTACTAGAATCTGAGTAACGGGAAACACGTAACATAAGGTACACGGTTCCCGCATATTTGTGCTCTGGACAAAAATAAAGCGGATGAAACTAACTTATTTCGTTGTTAGCATCACTGTAGGGAGATTTTTACAAATTTCAGCTACCCAAAGACTATTGCAAAGAACTATCGTTTGGCGAGTGCTATTTTTATAAATATATTTATGATTTTTAAAGTATTAATCCAATCTGAAAATACAAATAATGCTTTATAATAATATTAAAAAAATAATTTATAATAAGTTTTTATATGTTTTCTTTAAGTATTTTTCTATCCTCAGTGAAGATTAACATTTTAAAAATCATTAGGATTAAAGTCAATTTTTGCTTATATTTTTTTGGAATTGAACCCGTTTCCTCTTCGTTAATAGTAGCAGCTTATAATGAATGTTAATATTATAAATGTGAAATGTACGTTCGCAGAAATGACTGGACGGATGTGGATAAGATTTGGCACACTAACAGTTAATAGCCTGTGAATGTTTTCGTTCTTACATTTTAAATGAAAGGTTATACTTTATCATTATCTTTTATATACAAGTATACTTCACTTATATAGCTTCACGCTTTATCCTACATATAGATTAGGTAATAATTCTTTTTTTAGCTTCACGCTTTATCCCGCACATGGCAGGGTAGGCAGAGGGAACTGCAGGAAACATCGAACCTAGTGTTAAGACACTCCGTTGCTTAGTTCCTGCTTTTTCTGTCTCCGCTTTCCGCCTTTTTTGAGGCATTGCGTGTTGAGTGACGGAACTCAACGCCTCGCTTTGCCTAGTTTGCCAGAGCGAAGAAAATGGAAATAGAATATCCATCTTCCCCGAGTGGGCATCGAACCCTCAAACCGTCGCGTTTACAAGCAGACGCTTACGCCTCTGCGCCACGACAGTCCTCAAATTTATAATAATAATAATAATATTTCACCTATTTAATAATAATATTTCCTTAAAGTAGATTTTTATCAAAGTATTTTCCATATCTCTTTCGTATTCAAAAGCTACTAGTCTCCTAAGCAAGCTTTACATGGAGAGACAGGTTTGAAACGGGATAGGCTATTGGTTAGCAAATAGGAGCAAGAAAAAAAAATAAAAAAATATATATATATATATATATATATATATATATATATATATATATATATATATATATATATATATATATATATATATATATATATATATATATATATATATATATATATATATATATATATATATATATATATAATGCGATAATTATATTTAATTGTTAGCATTGGGCACTCTAAAGTGAATGAGTAAGTCCGTACTACTTGGCCGAATACCAAACTGACTCACTGAATAACCAGGAAAATTATGTGAACTAGTCGAAAAGAATATTTCCGGAAATCATCAGGATGTTTCAGGAATTAATTATGATTTGGTTTTCATAGTATTTTTTTTATTTTTTTTGTTAAAAATGTACTTTCTTTTTAGTTAGAAGAGAAAAATTGCTACTTGTAAGCAGCGTAGGATGATGCGGTGGTCGTCAATTCATATCCTACGAGAATGATTAAAATGTATAAGATAAAATTTTACATTTTATGGTAAATTATTTCATCTAGCTATTATTCTCTTTCTTCGTTCAAATATCGAATTATAATGGATCAAGATCAAGGTCCATAGTTTTTAAATAAGATTATAATTAAAGCTTAGGCCATTTAAGGTCATGCAGTTACAATACATCAATACTACACGTAACTTAAATCTCATAGTTTTTATTGTACGTAGGATCATTAAACAATGCGGCTGGAGAAAGCGACAAAAACGGCTTACATCAAGTAATGACGATCCACTTTGTGTTGTAACCTAGTTATGTTTATGCCTCTTTAATGATGATAAAGCTTGTTTCTAAATCTGACTCGCTATTATATGTATATATATATATATATATATATATATATATATATATATATATATATATATATATATATATATATATATATATATATATATATATATATATATATATATATATTTGTAGTGCTGTTTTGCTTTGCAGTTGGAAGAAATTAAGCTAAAATAGCTTTACAATATCATACATAGACAGAGGGATTTTCCGGTTCTTGTTCAAATTTATTTTTTGTTTTTTTTTTGTAGCTTCACGCTTCATCTCGCACATGGCAGAGTAGGCAGAGGGAACTGCAGGGACTGTGGGAACCTAGTGTTAAAACACTCCGTTGCTCAGTCCCTGCTTTCTCCGTCCCCGCTTTTTAAGTATTGCGTGTTTACTGGCCAAACTTAACACCGCTCTCTGTATTGCTACAAGACAGAATAAATCAAAATAGTCCAAGAAAATATACTAAAAATTGAAAGCAACGGGATTTAAGCCTGCGCTTTTTGAAAACCGTTCTAGCCCTTTGACCACGAAGCCATGCGTTCGTCATACATTTTCGCCAAATCGAACCCAGAGCTATGACGGATTCTTCGGATCATCTTCGATTCAAATCGAATCAATACTGATCGCGTGTCACAATAGAGCTATAGTATCTGTTATTTTATTTAAAAATATAAGACATTTTTGGCGTTTAAAGTATAACGTTTGAATAAAAAAAGAACTTTCCTTTGAGTGTTAGATAATATCCATATTACACAGAACATACGAACCTTCCTTTAACTAGTAAGCGGTACATAAACATACTTTCTCTGAAACTTTAAATATTCATGTAACAGCAAACACCGCGTTTCTGAATGTTAATTGATTTATTTTGAATTGCGCAATCTTAATAAGCTCCAAATTAATAAGAATATGATATTAAAGAATTTAATATTTTGCTACAGATACACGCTTTATCACAGCACATGGCAGGGTAGGCAGAGGGAACCGCGGGAACTATAGGAATTTAGAGTTAAGACACTCCGTTCTCTGCTTACCAAATTTTTTGCATTGTGTTTTGAGTACCGGAGCTCAACGTCGCTCCACAGATACAATAACTATTAATGGGCCTTTAAAACACTTATGTTGATCTTATTATAATGAAATGAATATGGTATGTTTTACCAGTTGAAAGAAAATGAGGCCCAATCGTGTACAAGGTGGACTAACGATATAGTCATATAAGATTGGAGAAGCTGGTCGATGCAGAAAGTGCAGGATCGATCGTTATAAAGATCCTTAGAGGAGCCGGGAGGTATATACATGTGCAGTCGAAGAAGTACAGCGTCTGAATGTTTAGCAGTGGTTGAAAGGTTGATTCTCGCTTAAGATAATTAATTGTTTGCATCTCCCTGCTTTGACAAGTCAGAGGTCGATATTGAGTACCCAACGTCACCCAACGTGCATTTTCTCGAATTTGAACTAAAGGTGGAATTTATATATTCATAACAATTATAAAGACGTATTCTTAAAAATAGTTTAAATAATAATAATACTAGTACTATTAAAATATTAAACAGAGAGACTTGTTGTAATTACAGCTTCACCGGTATAATATATAGAATTTATTTTCTATAAATTTGTACTTCTTCCGTCTTTAGTCACACGTTACACTTGAATTTTTAATATTATTTTTTGTTTTCTCTAGTGAAAAATATTGTGCGAAATATTTTAAATTATTTTATATACTTATTTTGGCTTCACGCTTTATCCCGCACATGACAGGGTAGGCAGAGGGAACTGCAGAAACCATACGAACCTAGTGTTAAGACACTCCGTTGCTTAGTTCCTGCTTTCTCCGTCCCCGCTTTCCGCCGTTTTCAATGCATTGCGTGTTGAGTTAAAAATAACTACTGATTGCTAAATTGTAATTACTAACAAGCTGTAGATTATGTTTTCATGAAAGTGACTGTATCATTCTTATTAGAAAAGTAAATATCTTTAAACAAATAAAAAAGAAAAAAAATCATCACATAATAAATCATTACGCAACTCCGCAGGCTAATTCATCCAACTAATAAATCTAAAAGTGAATATAATTTAAAAATCACACTAAAACCAGTCCAGCTCTCCAATTTTGACAAATGTATAGGCGTTTTAATTACAGTTACATAAGAAATGATTGTATAAACATAATATGTTCTTGCGTAAACAAATTACCCTTGCTAATATCGATCTGCGCGTTCATTCAACCGAATAATAAACACAGAATAATTTGAATTCGAACATTTCTTGTGAGTTTCCTAATGTTTATATATTTTATTAGCAGGTGCAGAGGCGCAAAGTCTGCCTGTAACGCAACGGTTACTGGGTTCGATTTCCATTCGAAGAAGATGGATTTTTTTTATTTCCGTTTTCTTCGCTCTGGCAACTAGGCAAAGCGTGGCGTGGAGTTCCGTCACTTAACACACAATGACTTGAAAAAGACGGAAAGCGGAGGCGGAAAAAAGCAGGGATTAAGCAACGGAGTGTCTAACACTACGTTCCTATGGTTTCTGCAGTTCCCTCTGCCTACCCTGCCATGTGCGGGGTAAAGCGTGAAGCTAAAACAAATTATATATTACTTTAGCTATGACATAAAATCCGATTTTTGTACATATTATATGGATTTAGTGTGATTTTGGAAGCTCTCCTACTAGTCTACTTTCTTACCTGTAACAAAGAAAATCAAAAATATAAATAAAAACTATAACAAATTAATATTAGAAAAAACATTGTAATATTATGAAATAATATATTTACACACACGAACTCTTTGTTTTTAATTCATTGGACAATTCAAAAATAAACTTTGTGTTTGTTCTATATAACTATATTTATAAGAAATATATTAAAATTAAAAACCACGCATTTGAAATTTACGGTCTTTAAGATATTGCATGTTGCACAATACGTCGCACGTTGTTTTCATGGATCACAATGAAACTACAACTTTTCAATTATAAGTCAATATTAATATTATTACTCGTGAAAAAAGTTATCAAATTAAGCTGTAACACAGCTGTAATAGGCGTATCGTCAACTTGTAAACGTGATGGTTTGTGGGTTCAATTCCCATATGAAGATTTTTTTCCGCCACTAAACACGCAATGTCTCGAAAAAGGCGAAAAGCAGGGACTAAACAACGGAGTGTCTTAACACTAGGTTCCTATGGTTCCTGCAGTTCCCTCTACATCATCCGGCAATGTTCGGGATAAAGCGTAAAGAAAAAAACAGCTTGTCTCATAAGTCGATGACTATTTAATAGTATTTAGGCCTTATGATACTTTTTTATATACAGTCTATTGGTACAAGATCACTGCCGGTTTGACAGGTGAGTTCGTTGACCCCACGATCGTCTCGTATGAACCCGTTTTACAGACATTGTCTAATGTCTATAACTATTATGAATTATAATGTATGGAAAAATCTGACAGAGATTTGTTATTTTATTATTTTCTAAAGAAAAAACAAGCGTGTAAAATTTCCATATTGCTTGTTGATATCGTATAGCTTAGTCGTTAGTGTTGCGTTGTAACTAAGAAGCGCAGGTTCGAGTTTCGCTACGTTTAAGCTTTACAAATTGTTTTTAAAAAGAATTCTTTTTGGAACACAATATTAAAAAAAAAACATTAGAAATAAAAATAGCGACGTCAAAATTATGAATAAAAGCCATTATTGTTAAGGAATTTAGTTATTGTTATTACAATTATTACATATGTAAGATATTTAATTAAATGAGTTAATAAAGCGTGTACATGGAAAGTTGGATTATTATTTATTATGAAGAATTACGTGATACTAAATAACCATTTAGGCAATATAGGTCGGCTAGGTCGTTAAAAACATATATAAATGTGACATTTTTACGCAGCGGTAGTTTAACCCTCCCATTTTATATTCCAATATCTATATATTACTTATAAGTATTTTTTCTATTTTTAGTATGAATTAATACTTTAAAAATCATAGAAATGGAAGAGTCGTACTATACAATTTTATTATATATGAATAAATGATCTGTAGAATTCGGCCAATCAACACAAAGACGGAAAAAACGCGACGGTTTGAGGGTTCGATTCCCACACGGGGAAGATAAATTTTTCTATGACCATTTGAGTTCCGCAACTCAACACACACACACACAATGCCTCGAAAAAGGCGGAAAGCTGGGACGGAGAAAGCAGGGACTAAGCAACGGAATATCTTAACACTAGGTTCATGTGGTTCCTGCATTTCCCTCTGCGTACCCTGCAATATGCAGGACGAAACGTGAAGCTACAAAAAAAACACACAGCACATATAAACATTAATTCAATTGTAATTTTATTGAACGTATTATAATAATATTTGATATGGTAAATGGTAATCACTATTTCGAATTAGTTTTTATTTTTATTAAGCTTATATAATTATTTAATAATCATTAATATTTAAAATAATGTGGAATGGTTTAATAGGGCTCACAACTTTGTAAAGCAAGAACTTAAAACAAATCTGTAAGCAATAAACAAGCGTTTTGTTTACTTCGTACCATCTTAGAAGACTCGCTATTAAAATTTTAATTTCATACTAACATCTTGACTTTATGCGAAAGGCGGAGCAAAAGAAAGTTCTAAGAGTAGTTTTTTCGTGAATTTGAAGAAAAAAATATAAAGAAATTGTATTCTTTTTTTTTTTTTTTTTATTTCAAAATAATTAGCTCTACAGACACTTGGTCCGTACCCTTTTTTAACTTACACTATATGTTCTTATTACAAATATTGATTATATTAATACATAGAATTAATATTTATCATAATGTACATCTATAATAATCTTTACATTTTTTTTATATTTAATATTACTTAGAAGAAATTGTATTCATATAAAATGATAAATTCTTTGCAATTTTGTCTTTGCTCAAAATTTCGAACAGCCTAATAGGCGAAACTAATCAAATAATCGAATTTTTGCTTTATAACTACTTTTTATTTAATTTTTTTTGTATTTTTAAACTATTTACCAATTTAATTCAATTATACATGTAAAGTCGTAACTTATCAATGCCACATAATATAAGACACGTAAACGGATGCAATGGGCGTGGGAGCTCGGCAGTCACGCTCGTTGGTCCCGCTCCTTGTTTTTGTACGGAATTACGCTGAATTTGTCTAAGGATTCTTGTGTCACGCACCGCCGGGTAAGAGCGGGTGAGAATTTGAAAAGGAATTTTAATAGATTCGTCGTGGCGCAGAGGCGCAACGTCTGCCTGTAACGCGACGGTTACTGGGTTCGATCCCCAGTCGGAGAAGATGGATTTTTCTATTTCCATTTTCTTCGCTCTGGCAAACTAGGCAAAGCGCGGCGTTGAGTTCCGCCACTCAACACGCAATGCCTCGAAAACGGCGGAAAGTGGGGACGGAGTAAGCAGGGACTAAGTAACGGAGTGTCTTAACACTAGGTTCCTGCAGTTCCCTCTGCCTACCCTGCCATGTGCGGGATAAAGCGTGAAGCTAAAAAAAAAAAAAAAAAAAAAAAAAAAAAAAAAAAAAAAAAAAAAAAAAAAAATTTTAATAGAACTGAGTCTACTACGGACCACTGCAAAGTATTCGAAACATTGGGTTTCCAAAAAAAAATATGTTAATATGCTCGAATAATCCCTTTAATTTGTTTTGTTTAAAATGTATGTAGAACTGTCGTGGCGCAGGGGAATAGCTTTGACTGTTAAAAGTTGCTGTGGGTTAAATCATAAAATTGCGTTTCTTTACTCTGGTTACGGTGTACTGTGGCGTTGAGTTCCACCACGCAAACTAAGTGGCTAAACTTAGTAGCAGTCGATCATTATGATATACGAGGTGTGTTCAAAAAGTATCGCGAATTTTGTGTTTTTTCAAAAATTATTTATTTATTCATGAATATCTATTTTGTCCCCTTCAAAGTAATCCCCATGAGATATTATACACTTGTGCCAACGGTTTTTCCAATCTTCGAAGCACTTCAAAAAATCATTTTTTTTTATCTTGTTCAGCTCCTCCTTCGATGCCGTCTTTATCTCGTCAAGTGTAGCATAACGTCGTCCTTTCATGGGCCTCTTCAGTTTAGGGAACAAGAAAAAGTCACAGGGGGCCAGATCTGGGGAATACGGTGGCTGCGGCATCATTAGTGTGTTGTTTTTGGCCAAAAAGTCGCGCACAATTGAGCAATTTTGGTACGAATTTCGCGGCGACCCGTCTCATGCCCAAATCATTGATAAAAATCGAATGGCACGAGCCAATCGATATGTCTAGGTCCTCAGCAACTTCTCTAATGGTGATTCGACGATTGGCCAATACCATTTTCTCCAATTTATTAATTTTTTCGTCTGTTGTTGAAGTGCTCGGGCGTCCGGCACGCTCTTCGTCGTTCACATCTTCTCGGCCTTCTGAGAACATTTTGTACCACCGATAAACGTTGCTTCGGTCCAAGGTAGCTTCTCCGTATGCCACAGTCAACATTCGGAATGCATCCGCGCACTTAATTTCGTTTTTCACACAAAATTTGATACACGTTCTTTGATCCATTTTTTTGAATGGGTAAAAATCGAAGACGATCCAAAACACGTGCAAGCAAAGCAGCTGTCAACAATTAAGTGAACATTCAAAATGGCCGAGGTTGTCGGCATAAGTGAGAGACATGAGTACCAACATAACGCCACAAAAAAATTGAAATTCGAATATACGTAACCCGCGAAAATTCAAAATTCGCGATACTTTTTGAACACACCTCGTAGAACGATATAGGCGAATATGGGATAGACAGATTGACTGTTATTGTGATTTAGAGGTTGATTTTTGATTTTTAATACTTGAAAGTTTTAAATTATTTGTGACATCACACTTTGCGGACACGCGGACAAAGTGCTGCGTGAGGAACGAAGTGTCTTAGCACTAGGTTTCCTACGTACACGACTACGTGTGAGCATGAATGAATAATATACAACGAGAAATTTAAAATAAAATAACAATAAATAACCTGCATTACCGTATGTTTTCTTTATCCAAACATATATTGACATAGAAATATGTATACGACGTGTTCCTTAAATTTAGGAATAACGACAATAAGTTAAAAAAAAATTAACGAAAAATATTAAAATCACGTAAGAGATTTAAATCAAGTTATAGAATTAAATGGTACGCTTACAGTTTTTATAGGCATTCCTGTGCCGACGTGTCAAAGCCACCGAACGCTAACTAATGAAGTGTATCCGGTCAGGGCAAAAAACCTATAAAAACTTAGACTTTTTCTCAGTGAAGCCTTGAAATTAAATGTCCGCTGAAATTTATTTTAAATTTTAAGAGGCGAATTTTGTATTATGCAACTAAATTAATTTATATTAAAAATGCTAAAGTATCAACATTTTAAGTAAAAATTTCACGATAATCTTTTATCTCCTTTGATTGTCCACAACTTAAGTAAGTTTTATAGGACTATTATATAGCTACTTTCAAGGAGGTTTAGCTTGTGACTGGCAACGAGATAAGCGCTCTGAATAATAAATATATAATTTTTATCCCGTACATAGCAGGATAGGCAGAGGGAGCCGCAGGAACCATAAGAACCTAGTGTTAAGACCTGTTCCATACTCTCCATCTTTTTCGAGGCATTGCGTGGAGTTGCCAGCGTGAAGAAAATCCATCTTCCTCGAGTGGGAATCGAACCCACAAAACATCGCGTTTACAGCCAGACGCTACGCTACGACGGTTAATTTAATTTTTTGGAAAGACGAAGCTGCCACACTGCACGCATGGTCTCGAATGCAAATTTGAGAAACGCTAGTATATAGAAAAAGATCTAGTTGTCTTAATACTAAGTTAATTGTCTCACAAACTATCCCAGAAAGTAAGGTAGATGTACCCTTAAAGGGATAAAACATGAAACGGATAAAAGTAAAATATTTCGACAAACTTGAAATAGAATAGAAATTCAGATAAAATGTTTTATAAACTCCAAACATAACATCCGACAGCTAATCTACAAAACAAACCCCTAATCTTGACTTTGAATTTCCATCTAGCATTCTGATGTCGGGATCATTGATGTACCATCAGAGTTAATTAGTAACTTCCCTTTGTAAATCTGCTTTGTTTCAAATACGAGTAGTTCACGGCCGTGAGTTAGTATTATTTATAAATTCACTCAATTTGGATCTTCCTCTTGCTTTCCATAAACAGAAGCTAGCGTATTATTAGAATGTGATTCTAAGATACCGTGTAGTAAATCTTTGCAATCTTTTCTTAGAAAAGTTGTAAGTGGACTTAAATAAATTCCTTAAGTGACTTTTGAGATATTACTTTTTTAAGTATTTGTAGGAAACTACACTTACATTTTGAATTAGAAAACGATATTTTTTTGTTTTTATACTATATTTCTATATCGAATATATAATAATGTATTACAGTCAAATGTACCGTTAGACAATTTATAATAAATTATATAATAAATCATAAGTATAAGTGCATTGTAGATGGTAGCTGATATTTCTTGCTAGTAAAGTGCTTTTAAGAACGTTTGAATATAAATTGTTGTAAAAAACTTTAATAATCTATTTGAATTAGTAAGTTTACTTTAAGAATGACTGACACATTTTTATTTCAGCACTATAAAATAGCCTCATATATTAAAAATTCAAAATATTTTATTTATATTTGTATAATTATTTCTAATCATTGTTTATTTATCTACACCCTATCTCTACAGCAATTTCCAGCAATTTCAAAAATAAATCCTAAAAGGTTTCGGAAATTTTGGTTATAAATTGATCCCGGGGTAGGTCAGTCACTTTTGAAGTAAAGAAGAAGGTATATGCTATTTATAAGTTATAAATAATTATTAATATGCTTTTAGTCCATATAAGAGTTTCACAGAAGGAACGTCAGTCATGTTAAAATTAATTTATGACCATTCCTAAACATCCATCAAACGATAGCTTTATACTAAACTGACAGACATACACAAAGTAATATTCGTGTATGACAATATAGACTTAATTTAATGAGCAATACGTTAGCTTCTTCCATGGCTTAATATGTAATTATCATGCAGTTATCTACACCATTGATCTTGAATATGGATATCCGTAGCGCCCTAATTGGTAACAAGCCCGAAATAGGCGAGCGATGATGTTTTAGAGAATTTATGTACCTTTTAAAATTAGTTTTAAAAGCGTTGTTGTGTAATTAATGTATAGGAAGACTTTCTCTTTTTATTTTACGGTACTTTTTTATTTCACAAACAATTTAATAGTAAAAGTAACGGTTGTAGGTTCAAATCTCATTCAGGATATTGAATAATCTCCATTTCCATTTCGCTTATATGTTAGTAAGTAGCGGGGTTGGCATAGAAGCCGTAGGCAGAAAAGAGCCCTAGTGCTAAGACATTCCGTTCGCCACTTTTCGGCCTTTCCGAGGCATTGCGTGTTAAGTGCAATAAGCGCTTGCCTAGTTGCCAGAGCGAAAATTTATCATCCCCAAGTGGAAATTGAACCTACAAGCCGTCACGTTTACAGTCAGACTGAACTATTATAAGTATAGAACTATTTTTAAATAAATAATCGTTAGATTACCAAAAAACAAAACATTTTCGATTTTTTATTTTTTGATAACTAAATTCCTATTTAGAAAATAATACTTAATATTCCTAAAAACTTCTCTTTAAAGAGTCAATATTTGATTCTTGCAATATTTTTTCAACAATTAATATTATTTGAATACTCACATATACTTTGTTTTAATACTGTGTTTGAAAATATATAATGTAGTCATAACATTATGTTTAACTTCACCATCATATCATGTTTGATCATGTGTACATAATAAAGTGTCTGTTTCTTGCACGTGATGGGAATGGACTTTTATTTCTCATACTTATTTAAATTAACATAAACATTTATTTCTTTATTAAGTGTAACTTGCATTATTCGAGGAGAGGACTTTTGTGACGGTTTGTGGGTTCGATTCCCACTCGGGAAGGTGGATTTTTCTATTTCCATTATATTTGCTCAACACGTAATGCCCCGAAAAAGGCGGAAAGCGGGAATCTTAACACTTGGTTCCCACGGTTAGTGCGGTTCTCCCCGTCTTCTATGTTGTAAGCGGGATAAAGTGTGAAGCTATAAAAAAACATAGTTATATATTATATATAAAATCTCGTTTTTGAACTGCTATCCGCGTTTTCGAAGCATTGTGTGTTGAGTGGCGTAACTCAACGCCGCGCATTGTCTACATATAATTATTACATACATTTATTAGAAAGTATTAAATAATATTACTACGTCCTTGCTGTTTTGAAATTTACAAAGTAGGCAGATCTAATCAATGGCGCCACATCTGTTAACGTGATGAGATATGACGAGTGAGGCTGTGGGCGTATAAGTAAGATGAAGTACATATAATTTATCTTGTGTTGCGAAACTTTCAATTTAAGAGAGGAAACTAATTATTGATTATGGTATGTTGAGTTACTAAGTTTATATTTGTTACAATTTTCTACTATGAAAATTTAATACAAAAATTTAATTAGATCTTCTTCTTCTGTTTATTCATGACAATTTAGCACAATTCACTTTGCCAATATCACGTTAAATGAAAAACAAAGAATTATTAAGACGAATAACGATAAAAGCGTTAAAAGACTCATAAAAAATATGCAAAAGAAACATTTAAATTTTTTTTTAGCTTCACGCTTTATCCCGCACATGGCGGGGTAGACAGAGGGAACTGCAGGAACCATACGAACCTAGTGTTAAGACACTCAGTTGCGTTTTAGTCCCTGCTTGTTTCCGTCCCCACTTTCCGCCTTTTTCGGGGCATTGCCTGTTGAGTGGCGGAACTCAACGCCACGCTTTAGTTGCCAGAGCGAAGAAAATGGAAATAGAAAAACCCATCTTCCTCGAGTGGGAATCGAACCCAGAAACCATCGCGTTTACAGGCAGACGCTTACGCCTCTGCGCCGCAACGGTCCTCCAGATTTGTAATTTGTATTAATTTATGGTGTAGGTATATATATGTGATTATATATATTTAATATATACACCTTATATGTATATATGTGATATGGTTGTATTACATTAAATTATTTAAAAGTGGAAAATTGAGGGTTTTCGCACTGAATTCTCTGTGACTTTTTTAATATAAACTTTGAATATTTAAAAGATAACAAAACCCAATAGCACATTATGTATCAAACTAAAGTAAAGTAATAGCTAATTAGGAGGAGATTGGGCGGTGCAAATTAATCCATTTGTTTAAGTAATCGAAACCTTTTGTGTGTATCATCACCTCGCTTAATTTAGGTCACGGACGGTAGGCTTTTATAAGACTTTACACGGGTGGGCTTGGGTAATGAAGGATATTTTATTTTATTTATGTATTTGTATGGTTGGCTTTAACCAAAAAAAATCATGTAATTTGCGTCAAATCTTGTTTATTTATTGCAGCCTTTTAATGTGGCTGTGTGAGCACATGTACAGTAGACAAATTACAGAGGCGCAGCGTGTGACTGTAAACGCCACGTATTGTGGATTCAATTCCCACTTGGCAAGGATATTTCATTTCCATTTTCTTCGTTCTGACAACAAGATAAACGCGGCGTTGAGTTCCGCCACTCTACAATGCCACACAATGGCGGAAAGCGAGAGACGGTGTTTAAATACTAGGTTTCCTGTGGTTCCGTGCTATGAGCGGAATAAAGCATGAAGCTAAAAAAGAAATGCGACATGACTGAAAATTAACTTTATTCTTTTTTGTCTATGGTAAACAGATATTTTAATTATTTTTCGCACTAATACATTTTTCACTTACTAAAAATTTATCAAGAGTGTATTTAACCGTCGTGGCGCAGAGGCGCAACGTCTGCCTCTAAAGCGACGGTTTCTGGGTTCGATTCCCAGTCGGGGAAGATGGATTTTTCTATTTCCATTTTCTTCGCTCTGGCAAACTAGGCAAAGCGCGGCGTTGAGTTCCGCCACTCAACACGCAATGCCTCGAAAAGGCGGAAAGCGGGGACGGAGTAAGCAGGGACTTAAGCAACGGAGTGTCTTAACACTAGGTTCCCACGGTTCCTGCAGTTCCCTCTGAATACCCTGCCATGTGCGGGATAAAGCGTGAAGCTATTTAAGTATTTAAATTAATTATTATAATTATATAATTTGTAAATGGTTTCGGCTTTCTTTAAAGGAATGCCATAATTTGGACTTTAGTATTTTTGAGCTATTATCGTCACATAAAAATTTTTTATGTATATATATTTTTATAGTTAAAATTAGAGCAAAACTGACTGACATTCATTACTTTTATATATACATACATATACAACGGTATTGTATCGTTATATTGCAAGAACTGTGAAGAAATAATAAAACAATAATTTCTCACGAACGCTCGATCACTGATAACGTTTCACTGATCAGATTGAGAAATGGGATCTGTCCAAATGGATAAGATATTATGATGTCATTATTATTTTCTATTAGAATAGTAGAAAATATAATATATAATATTTATGAAGATATAGTGTCTAAGAACACTATTCGAGGAAATTTATAAATGGTAACCACGCAGTATATAAAGCCAGAGTATCGAGTAGCAAACATTATGACCGTAAACAAAAAAAATTACAAACGGAGAGATATACATATTTCTGTATAAAAAAAAAATTAAAACTTGAAGAGCAGTTCCTTCTTTAATGGCAATTTCCCTTCTATAAAATAAACCTCTGCAAAAGTTAGCTACAATTTAATAAATATCTAAGATATTTGTTTTTTTGAAAAGTTTAACATCCGGCAAGATGGATGTTTTCATTTTCATTTTGTTCGTTCTGGCATCTAGGTACCTAAGTGCGGCGTTAAGTTACGCCACTCAACACGCAATGCCTCGAAACAGCGGAAAGCGGGGACGGACTGTCTTAACACTTGGTTCCAGCGTTTACCTTTGTCTATCCTGCTATGAGCGTGAAGCTAAAATAAAAAAAATTAGATACATAACTGTTCTATCACTGTGTTTAAGTTTCAAAGCAAAATGTAAGTGCTTATGAAAGTATAATCTACTTAGATAGCACAAATAGGTGGTATTTCCGTATCTCTCGTAGATTGCGATAACAGTGCCCCAGACACTTGGGTTCCCATGTGATACAATGGAAAATCTCATAGAGATATACTGTCTAAATTTGAAATTTTTAATTCAAATTGTATTTTTCTGTATAAAACTTTAGATAAAATCATGATTTTAGTTTAAATAATATAAGGCTATCTAATTTAAAAATCTTAGGTATACATATTGCCTTTTTTCTCTCTTGTCGATCTACAGTTGCATCAATAATGATAATTTGATGCGCAACACATGATTCATGGATTTAATGCAATCTTTAACTCGTAAGTCATACTTGTTAGTGTATATATGTATGTATGTAAGTATGATGTAAGTAACCCACATCCAGTCTTAGGAAAAACAGTGTGGCGTATTGAGAGAAATGAGTGAGTAAATGGGTATTGACGTCGGATGATTATAGGATTATTTTTTTTTAGTTTTATTATAAAATACTTGCATTTAGAAATACGTTGTTAAATTATGTTTCTTTTTTTCAGGAATATAGCTCAATGATAGCTGCACGGGTATATTGCATATGTACATATGTATACGTACATATACAGATATTTATGAATTATTATAACATAGCGATGACTATACATTGAATTTTTAGCATATCAATAAAATTAAAAAAAAAATAATTTTAATTTTTAAATTTTTCATTTTTCTCCTCTATCGTCTTGAATTTTTGATATTAATTGACATGAAATTTAAATACTCTCAGGTATTCTCCTTCACTAAGCTAGAAAAACAGCTATCTCTTAAAATATTTTGTTAATTAAAACAATAATACATAATAGTATTAAACAAATTGAATTTGATGTCGTATTAAGGAAATAGAAATCTATGACAATAGAAAGAAAAATCTTTTTATCCATGTAGAAACGTATTTTTAAAATACTTCGATTGACTCATGGTCCACTGATTGCAATAGTTTTCTTTGAAATTAAGTTGAAGATAAATGTTTTGTTACATTCATTAGTTTAACCATATTACTATTTACTAACAAAAATAATCATTTTAACATTGCGGGAATTGAACCTCCGTCTCTTGGTCACCGGTTTAGGACTCTGAGCGCTAAGCTATTTATTATTCATCAAGTGTGGGTTCAATTCTCGGTGCGTTGAAATTTTATGTCATTTTAAGTTTTCTTTCCATCTATTTTTAGTGTGGAGAACTGATGGCTGCTGGGGCAGAAAGGTTCTTGAGTGGAGACCGTACCAGCAAGCGCAACGTGGGACGGCCTCCTACCAGGTGGACGGACGATTTGGTCAAGGTTGCAGGCAGCCACTGGATGCGAATAGCATAAGACAGGGCGCACTGGAGGTCCCAGGGGGAGGCCTATGTTCAGCAGTGTACGTCCTACGGTTGACATCATGATGATGATGATGATCTTTAGTACGGCTTCATAAAATACGTATTACTATTTATTTCAAAACATTACCAATAGGACAGTTGAAGTTTCGCGTTTAAAAATGAATAACGATCATACTTTATAACGGCAAATTTACAAAAATAGTTTAAAGAAAATACTCCTTTAAGTACTAAACAATAAGGATCAATATTAAATATATTAATATAACATGTTGCAATGTAATAATTGCGGTTTGATTTACAGCTTGACGTGAGTTTTGTGCAAGTAGATAATTTGCAATAGATTTTTTTTGCAAAAACTGTTACATTACTATCGTTATTAGGACATCTGCCTTTTTGTAACATTCTATATAATAAATAATCTTATGTTTACAGCAAAACCATTGAGATGCTTTTGATCACAATGTAAACTTGTACCATACGTAAGATTCTATTTTTTTTGCTTCACGCTTTATCCCGCACATGGCAGAGTAGGCAGAGGGGGTACCAAAGGGATCATGGGAACCTAGTGTTATGACACTCCGTTCCCTGCTTTCCGCCTTTTTCTAATCATTGCATGTTGAGTGTCAGAACTCTACGACGCGCTTTGTCTAGTTGCCAGAGCGAAGAAAATGGAATTAAAAAGTCTATCTTCTCCGAGTGAGAATCGAACCGACAAACCGTCGCGGTTACAAACTGATGCTGTGCCTTTGCGATACGATCTTAGTAAAAATCTAAGATTTTCTTCTCTAATTAATTTAAAATATTTTTATATTAAGTGTGAAAATTGTTCATTATGCAAAGCAGGTAACGTGTCGAAATATCACTGTGCTAATACGTCGGTATGACGAAAACACTGTAACACGAGCAGTGTAATGGAACGTTTTACCATTGTTTGTTGCCATCAATTAGCTATAATAAGGTATCTACGTAAATGAGGATATACATATATCTACAAATAGAACATGACTATATACGGACTGGTACAATTGTGTTTGCTAGATGTTTCTTTTTTAAATGATTTTTTTCAAGAGAAAAAAGAAATGGTTTCTTTATACCAGAACTAGAATTTTGAAGGAATAAGGAATTTAAAGTTCTTGATTCACTTTTAAAAACATAAATAATTTGTTTTTATTAATTATCTATTAACTTTGCGAAAAGTTATAAATATTCTAGGAAAAAAAAAGACTATTACGTAATAAATTAAAATACGCAAATAGAGTACAGTCAAATTGTCAAATAAACGTCAACGTCACATTTAAAAAAAAAATAATAGCTAAGTTTTTTTATATGTCTATAATAAATGCATGCGAAGACCGCTCATTCACTATACCATGTTGAAATTCGACCGTGGACTGGATAAGTTCACTTGCATATATTGACGTTTTGCAACTAAGAATTATCTTATACGAACGAACAAACTTACAAATTATGATAATTATTTTAATAATTAATATCCAACTATAGTTATTGACTGCTGCTTTTAGCAGAACTGCCCTACGAACCGGTGGCAGTGACACGTTCATTCGACAGTTTTATAAGTGCTTGTAAAAATCTGTTTGGGTTCAAATTCTATTATATATTCTATTTATAATATATTTTAATCTAAATTTCGTTTATTTGTGTTTGTGTTTTCATATCTAGCCTAATTTCACGATTCTAGGGAAGCTGGATGAAGATTATAGTTGATCTTACTGCAAGTGTCAAAATATAAGGCAATAAATAATATAATACGTCATACAAGATACGAATACGGCTGATATCTCATCACACCTCGAAAGGAGGAAAGTCCTAACACTAGGTTTCTTCTACGTACGATTCCATCTGCCTACCCCACTATAACCGGAATATAGCATTTATATATTAAGCGTTGTATGACAAATGCCACTGTACTTAGTATATTACGTACAATTATTACGGAGTATAACACGGAATGTACTCATAGATAATGTACATATATCTTTTATTATCTCAATATTTATTAGTTTAATTAACGAAGAATATCAGGAAGAGTTTGGTTAGAAAGTAGAATGATGTAATTTATATAAGACGGCTGCTTATACGTATACGTATAAGCAGCCGTCTTGTAAGATTTTGTAGATTTAGATCAATAATGTATTTGCATAGTTTTAGTTTCTAGATATTGATTATGAGCTTTGCGTTCCAGAGAAACAGTTGACGGATAAGCCTATAGAGAGACAAAAAATGATTCGATAAGAGTTCGATTGTGTCTGTTGACGCAGAGAACCGTAAAGATTACATTTTCTTATATATTAATAATATTAAGTTAATTATTTTCAACTTCTATTAATCACTCCTTTGATGGGTAGACTATAGTATTAATTAGTACTGTATTTTGTTTGAATCATGAACATAACTAAAGAACTTTGTCCCGAGTGGCACTTGAACCCACGACTATTGCAAACAAAGAGACTACTACACCTACATCGATTGCATCATTAAATATTTAAATATTCACATTACCTAACATATATATTATATATATGTACCTATATATGTACATAATTAGGATTATATAAAATTCAAATTAATATGTAATAAAATCTCGATAAATCAAAAATCGTCGCACCCCATTAATTCAAAACGATGGATATCGAAACTTATATAAATTACATCATTCTACTTTCTAACCAAACTCTTCCTGATATTCTTCGTTAATTAAACTAATAAATATTTAGATAATAAAGATAGTAGTATAGTCTGTTATATGTACATTATCTATGAGTACATTCCGTGTTATACTCCGTAATAATTGTACGTATACGTATACTAGTACAGTGGCATTTGTCATACAACGCTCTATATATATTATAATATTTTTGGTTTTTTTTACCCTATGCTATCTACCGGTCATAGTAGGGTAGGCAGATGGAATCGTACGTAGAAGAAACCTAGTGTTAGGACTTTCCTCCTTTCGAGGCGTGATGAGATCTCAACGCCGCGCTCTTGTCTTATTAGTACAGCGAAGAAAATAAAAAAAAATTGAATTCTAGATGGAAACGAACCCACAAACCGTCGCCACACAATTAAAACAGACCATCGTGGCGCAGAGGCGTAAGCGTCTGCCTGTAAACGCGACGGTTTGAGTGTTCGATTCCCACTCGGAGAAGATGGATTTTTCTATTTCCATTTTCTTCGCTCTGGAAACTAGGCTAAGCGCGGTGTTGAGTTCATATGGTTTATATGGTTCCTGCTGTTTCCTCTGCCTACCCTGCAATATGCGGGATAGAGCGTGAAGCTAAAAAAAATTAAAACATTTGTTTACAGTGTTCATTCCTTGTTGCCTTGGTTGCATAAAACAATGTATGTTACGCATGTGGTGCATTTCAGAATTTTCTTTGTTTATTTGCTGCCACTTAAGGAACACATCCAAAAAAAATTAAGAGTTCTATGTCTTTGTACCGCAGAATTTTCAAATTTATGTCTGCTCGAGAGAGAACTGTATACGTACAAAAAAGCTTCAGAATATCAAAACAATGACGCTAATGCCGTTTCCTGTGTCTAAACTGTTCAACACTTTCATTGTAATTATTGTGGCTATCGATATCTAATGACTACATATATTACAAAGTAAGAACTGCCATTCAATAGACATTTCAAGGAGGATACAGCAAAGAGACCTGGTTATTAAGATCCTTACTCCATCTCTTGTAAAATCTTTGTCGACCGTCGTAGGTAACTTTTACTGAGTTTGTTGGCACAGAAAAAGGTGTTTAGGACCGGTGTATATTTTTATTACCTATTTTAATAGATTTATTATTACCAATGTGTATTTTTATTTTCTGGGGACACATTCGTCCCATATCCAGTGTTGCTTTGAAGACTATTTACGGTCAACAGCTTTACCTAACGAAAAAAAATCAATCGTGGCGGTTGCAAATGGGTAACGGCCCCTACTGTAAGGAAATGTCAATGTCATTTAATACGTTGAATCTCTGTCTGAATACGTTTACAACATATGGTCTACGTGTGTTTGGATATTTTTATTTAAAAACATCTTTGACACCTCAGTATCCTAAATGTATATTAAATGGTGGTAACCCACGACCGTGTCTTTCTTAACAAAATTATTATACATTTCACGTTTCAAGGATATTTTAGACTGGACATAAAAATATTTCTATGTACAATTTTAATTATACACTAATCTACATAAATATTCACGATTCACAAGGAACGTACACGTTTAAGTCTTTTCTTCTGAGAAATATTGTTGTATTCAGTTATGCATTGTCTTGGTTTCCGTATTGCTGTTATGATGTCATTATTAGAACGGTTCTATATTTTATCTTGGCTGGCTCAATGAACACAGTAATTTTGTTTAAGCTCTGTAGGCTTTATATAATCAATAATAGATGTATAGGTTCAACTTGCAGCCCTCAGTGTAAAAGACAAAATGTATTCATAAAATGTAGTTTTATTCCGATCCCTCTGGAATTTTAATATTTTTAGTTATTTCTAATGTCTGTTAAATATTATTTACAATATACGGAAAAAAAAAACCGACTGGGGGACTTGCCAAAAAGTTTTCTCTATCTATTTTATTGAATACAAGACACGTAAAACTAGAAAAAAACATTATTTCAATGTATATAGTGATGTTCAAGATATATATATATATATATATATATATATATATATATATATATATATATATATATATATATATATATATATATATATATATATATATATATATAATATATATATATATATATATATATATATATATATATATATATATATATATATATATATATATATATATATATATATATATATATATATATATATATATATATATATATATATATATATATATATATATATATATATATATATATATATATATAACTGAGTTAAAAGCTTACCTAAAAGATTTGGCATACATACTCGTATATACACGTGTGATGTTTTGATTCAACTAAATATTTGCTAAACACTACTGTAAAACTCAAGGATAACAAGTGCCTTGCATTTGTTGATTCTTACAAAAAACTTTACCAAAGCTTTTCGAATTAAATTTTTATAAAAGTCGCATATTTTTCTAATCTTGATTGGCGGAGAACGGAACTTGACAAGTTTTATTAGATCCTGCCTACCTAATTATACAGGATATAAGCGAAACTAATGTTTTACAATAATAAATGGCAAATTCATCTAAATTTTCACTATAATAATAAATTTTAGCTTATTGATATATCACAAATTATCTATAATGAATCTGCCATGAGTACAATATACAAAATATTTAGTGAAAAACAAGTGGCAAACGCAGTGATAAAATGAAGAATAGTCTTTACAGTATTAAAGATTGTAACGCAACGCAACGCAGAGGCGCAACGTCTGCCTGTAACGCGACGGTTTCTGGGTTCGATCCCCAGTTGGAGATGATGGATTTTTCTAGGTGGAAAGTGGGGACGGAAAAAGCAAGGACTAAGCAACGGAGTGTCTTAACACTAGGTTATCACAGGTCCCTGCAGTTTCCTCTGCCTACCCTGCCATGTGCGGGATATAGCGTAAAGCTAAAAAAAAAAGTATTGTAATAAATTATTTTTACGTATAAATAACATCGTTATTTCCTAAAACGAAATCAAATTTAGAGAAGACTTAAGAGTTCTTTCATAACAACCGAGTATTGAGTTACTTTAATTAACTTATAACACGTAACGATACGGCACATACTGTGTATACATGGTATTTTCTTCCGAGTGTATAAATATATTTTTTTTTGGTTTTTTAATACAAAAGTTATTTAAGTTTAAATCTTGGGAGTATGGACCCGTATATATAGTTTTTAGCGTTATTTATAGAAAATAAAATCATTGACAGAATTTGTGGTATAATTTAAAATATGCTATTTTCGAGGAAGAGCTTTAGCCATATACTTTATTTATTGAACATTGAAAAAGCCAAAAAACACACATGTACACACGCTTTGTATTTTATTTTCGTTAACAAGAAAAGATTTTTCTAATTTATTACTTAAAACCTAACTTCGCTAAGTACGTACATGAAAAACGTATTTAATATCCTAACAAAATTTGTGATTAACGCGATAAGGTTATTTAAGCTACGTAAAAGATAAGCTAACATAAAAAAATATCATAAGCATATTTAAAAGCTTTAAGAATGTGTTTTTTGGATATATGATATGTTTTATTAAAAAAAAATTAGACTACCTTAAATTTAAAAAGATTAAAAAAAAATAAGTCTACCGAGTATATTTGTATTTCTCTTAAAACTTAATGGGGCAGTAAGACAATTACATTTAACGTTAAGCTTACCTTACTTAAATGAGCTTGCCTAAAACTTAGCTATCAAAAATCCTCTAAAATCACGTAAAACACACAAAAAAACACGTAAAAAACGTAAACACTTAGTTTTCTTTAACATATGACGTTAATAAAAACGTCGCGCATCGGTGGCGCGCAATGTAAAACTAAACAGCAAAGTAGTACAGCCGAAGGCAGTTGGATTACAACCTTAAGGAAATGCAAGACTGTTATTATTTTTACAGACACGGGTCGGTAACCTGAGATGTGTTCTGCAATGCACTGCTTGAATTATGTTTATTTTTTAGTTTTATTTTAGTTATTGTTATTTTTTTTTTCTATATTTTGTGTATTAAACATGTAGAATGATTTTTTTTTTATTTTTTTTAGCTTCACGCTTTATCCCGCACATGGCAGGGTAGGCAGAGGGAACTGCAGGAACCATAAGAACCTAGTGTTAAGACACTCCGTTACTTAGTCCCTGCTTACTCCGTCCCCACTTTCCGCCGTTTTCGAGGCATTGCGTGTTGAGTGGCGGAACTCAACGCCGCGCTTTGCCTGAGATGCCAGAGCGAAGAAAATGGAAATAGAAAAATCCATCTTCTCCGACTGGGGATCGAACCCAGTAACCGTCGCGTCACAGGCAGACGTTGCGCCTCTGCGCTACGATGGTCCTCCGAATGATTTTTTATCATTGATTTTCATTGAAATAAACTTCCTTTCTATCCAGTCAGTCAGTTCAACCCAATTCGATATCATAACGCTGTTTTTTTAACGGTTAAACCTGCTAAAAAAATAAAATACGACAAAACCAAAAAATGATATTACATTTATAGTTAAAATGTTGATATATACTTACGGCCTTATTCATAAAAAGTTATAGCACGCTTAAAGACTCGATATAGTACAGTTGTCAAAAAACGTTATTCATAACAGCATTTTAGTGCCAATCAGTTCTATAAACCCTATCATAAAGTTATAGAGCCGAGAACCCTACTATAAGAGTGTTTTAACGTCCAAAGATGGCCGATTCATATAACAGCTGATTATAGCTCATACTAATATGAGCATAGATATGACGTCGAGTCACTTGTCATCAAGAGTGTCAATTTCAATTTCGTAAACAAAACAATATAACAATTGACATTTTGTTCGATATTTATTAACTATATTTAGTTATTAACAAGTTTATTAATAATAAATTCTACATAAGAAAGGTGCACAGAACATAGGTAATACTTGTCCACGTCTAAACAATTTCTCTCTTTTTAATTCTTTGTCGTTTTACTTCTTTTGACTTAATTTTTTAAAAATTAAGTAAGTTTATAAACTAAAATAAATAAACATTCGTGTTTTTGTGATAACAACGACGTAAATCAAGCCGGTATATGTCAAGCCAGATCCAATAATATATTTTTGTACGTAATATTATCTGTGGTCATACTATGTCAGTGCGTTTGTCACTTATCATCTGTGGATTTACTGGTATTTTCGGCAACAAGTCGACCGACTTCAGTATAGTGGCAACATTGTGAGCGTATAAATCAAATTAGTGACACTTTAGTTATAGAAGGCTTATAGAGCGTTTATGAATACAAACATTTATCGAACGTTCTATAAGCCTAAAGAGCGTGTTAACTAAAATATGCTTAAAACGTTCTATAAGACTTTTTTATGAATAAGGCCGTTATAATCTTCCTATTATATATGTAAGTATGTATAATTAAGTATATTTTATATATATTTCTATGACATAGTATCAAGTCATTTATGAATAACTCGCTTTGTTATAGCCTTTTTCTAAGTGAACATTGACAAAAAAGAAAAAATGTTGATAAAGGTAAGGGGGGGTATTTCTTACCCCGAAGGTTACAACATGGAGCCAACAAAAATGTTATATAATAATAATCTACATATTGTGGGTACAATTTTGGTTACGACGTAAAATATCTGATGTCGTCTGCCTGTAACGCGACGATTTGTGGGTTCGATCCCCAGTCGGAGAAGATGGATTTTTCTATTTCCATTTTCTTCGCTTTAGTAAACTAGGTAAAGCGCGGCGTTGAGTTCCGCCACTCAACACGCAATGTCTCGAAAAAAGGCGGAAAGCGGGGGACGGAGAAAGCAGGGACTAAGCAACGAAGTGTCTTAACACTAGGTTCCCACGGTCCCTGCCATGTGCGGGATAAAGCGTGAAGCTATCAAAAAAATTTTTACACATCCTTTCCTTATCTTGAGTACCTTAAGGTATTAACGTTAAAAAAAATGTATTGTTATCTATATAGGTAATTAGGACAATATTATTAATAAAATATAAGTAGTAAATTTTATTGTTTCTAACAAAATGTTAACAGGAAAATTAAGGTGTCTCACCTAATTCAAACATACTTATATGTATATACTATATTAGGAATCGCTAAACTACCTCTGCTAATAAAATAAGTAACAGTACAAGTTAGATTTTAAAAAGTGAAAATTAATTAATTAAATCAAAAACCTGTTATTTAATACTCTTACTATATAAATAAGTCTAGACCAAATTTGTAACAGTTCCTAGGAAACGAGTGAGTTTCACTAAACCTAGGAAATTATCTCCAGCGGTTGGTGCCAGTCTGTCAGATCACTTTCTAATGTAACTTCCTAAAGGGACCTGTTTTGATACGTAAAGTGTAATTTAAAAAGACGTAAACCGGATTCAAGTTGCTATTCTATGTTTATTAACAATCTAGGCCACGATTAATAACTTGATCGCATTGACAGAAATATAAAGCATTCCTTTCATTTTTCCACACTTATATTGTCATTAGTTGACGACCTTGGTTCCCTTTGATTAGAAATAGTAACAATTTATAGAATATTTCAGTATTTAGTAAATTTTTATATTTTTTCTTTAAGTACTCTAGTATTGTGTAAGGATTTTGCGTATTAAATGGCAGAGGTTAACGCCATAATATGTCAGTCTTCTTGAGGACAAGGAATTAGTTCATTGCTCTGAGTGGTAATTGAACCCACAACTTTCGTATGTACAGTTAGAACTACTAATTATGAATATTCATTAATATAATAATATAGTCAAAAACCATCTTTTACTGGCAATATTATTGTTAAATTTTATTTGTTCAATAAAAATAATATTTTAGTTAATTAACTAGAGTTGTAGTTGGCGTACTAATTACAAGTAAGTACTTTGGGAAAATTTAAAAATATTAATTATAACAGTATACTAGTTTTAAGCTCTACCATCAAGGTTGCTCAAATACTTTCTTTTTTTTTTTTTTTTTTTTAGCTTCACGCTTTATCCCGCACATGGCAGGGTAGGCAGAGGGAACTGCAGGAACTATACGAACCTAGTGTTAAGACACTCCGTTACTTAGTCCCTGCTTACTCCGTCCCCACTACTTTCAACTACTCAAATACTTTCTAACTTCATTAAATCAAAGTTAGCCAAATTTTTAATTGTATGTCGCCGCAAAATGAACTTGTTATTATAGTACAGATTTGAGCCGCGAACTAATTCTATTATTATCTATATATAATAAATGTGAGAGCTTGTGAGTTTGTTTTGGTCTAACGCAAAAACTGCAAAACAGCAGGTGCAACTTTGAAGTAGTATAGCTTTAACTTTATAAAAAAATAAATGATACTTAAAACAGGCGAAGCAATGTGCAAGTCCTGAGTGTAACTATAATTTAGTTATTTGCCAATTTATTATTTAATATTCCAAGGAATATTTGCTTTACGTTAAATTTACTTAAATAATACTTTTTTTTAGCTTCACGCTTTATCACGCAATGGCAGGGCAGGCAGAGGGACCTGCAGGAACCATACGAACCTAGTGTTAAGACACTCTGTTGCTTAGTCTCTGCTTTTCTCCGTCCCCGCTTTACGCCTCTTTCGAGGCATTGCGTGTTGAGTAGCGGAACTCAACGCCACGCTTTTGCCTAGTTGCAGAAGCGAAGAAAATGGAAATAGAAAAATCCATCTTTTTCGAGTGGGAAACGTACCACTGTAATTATTAATTAATCTTAAATTAATTACGATATTCAAAGTTATGTTTAACATATTAAATTTAATTTTATGTATGTTTTAGACTTACACTTGCTTAGCGCGGAAATGGAACATGTGACCTCCGTTACTTTAAACAATTCTTAGGCAGTAAAATTTGAATTGGGCAAAAAACGTGTGAACGTGAAGATTATTTTTATATATATTTTGTTACTTGCATCCAGATTGCTAAATTTTACTTCGTTTTTGACTAATCTTGACGATTTAAAATTTAAAAAGAAACGATCTATATCTCACTGTGGATACAAATAATTTATAAAAAAATAGTGTCAAAAAAGATGTGTCACGACGTTTTTTGTCTTCTTTGAAATAATAAGCTGAGCTGAACCAAGGCCGAGGCTAGGTTAGGTTAGGTTAAATGGAAATTGAACTCAAAACTATTACGTTCACACGCTGGCCCATTGAGCTTTGACGTCAACTACAAAATAATTATATATAGTAAATTTTTTTTAAGGTTTACGCTTTTATCCGGCGCATGGCAGGGTAGGCAGAGGGAACTGCAGGAACCATAGGAATCTAGTGTAAAGACACTCCGTTGCTTAGTCCCTGCTTTCTCCGTCCCGCTTTCCGAAGCAGACGTTGCGCCTCTGCGCCACGGCGGTCCTTTTGTAGTTGACGTTAATATAAAAAACTCATCACGCTTTATTCGCTGGCTGAATGCCACAGATAAAAAATAATGTCAAATGTTAAAAATTAAATAAAAATATATGATTTTTCGTTTTATATTTACCATTTTAAAAAATATATCAATTATTTTTTGTTGATAACAGACTGTGACCGCATTCAAGAAATAATAGATATAGCAAAGAAACGAAATAGGAAATAAGCCAAGGTCTACAAGCGCTGTGATGTGACCTGTGACGAAGTGATTTTATAACATACGACTACAGATCGCTGTACGATATATCGTATGTTTGGCATAGAATTATCATTTTTTTAATATATAAATATATTTATATAATAATTTACTTTATTTTTCATTTTGAAGTTAATTTGCATTAAAATGCCTGGAGATTATCGTAGAGGCGACGGTTTGTTGAATCTTCTATTATAAACTTAAATGTCGTATATTTTAAAAGTACGTGGAGAGGTATCACCACTATGTAATTTACTGTTAGGAATTTAGTGATCTCTACCAAGTTCCAATACATTGCATCACAACGATAACGGATGCGCGTACGACCTCATTTTAGCACGTATAATAGATTCTTGTTTAAATATCACGATAACGTAAGTCTTTCTTACGACTTGCATGTTGAATGTGAAATAGTACGGGATGAATGTAATTGTAATTTAAAGAATATGCGTAAATTAGCCTACAAAGCGATAGGATACAGGAAATGTTAAATTATTTTGTTTCTTTAATTGTGGTGATTATTTTAACAATATTATATTTTTACACTGTATAATATTTTTTCTACTGTCAATTGATTCTGAACTTTTATTAAAAAGAATCCAAAGGTTAGAGGGAAGATTCCGCATTTCGCCTAACTTAAGATGTTGCATGCTGACAATTACATTCCCCCATTTGGGCATCGAACCTGCAATCATCACTTTATCAGTCACACTTTGTTCCACTGCGCAAATACGTTTTCTATACCTTGTTATTATATAAAACATAGTTAGATATATTTAGGCAATTTTATTGACAATTGAGGTTTACCGTTTATGTTTTTACTATACCTATATAAACATAAACTTAATTATTAATAAAAAATATTAGATATTTGTCATTACTGTTGTGAACAGAAGGAAACACATTGCTTTTAAGTTTACTAAGTAGGTTCTACATTGTTGAACATGCTGCTCAGTCGACCTCGAGACAAATTGAGTTTTAACTTAGTATCCATGTAACGACATTTTAACCTGAAATTTAAAGGTACCCTACAAGCTTTCTATTAAATGGTTCAGTCAATTTAATTCTTATCAAAACAATGCATTACTATAGCGTAAAGCATTAATTTGTAAATAAAGGAGAAGAAACTCCTTAGTATTTGTACTATAAGATGATAATCTCAGCTCCTTGCTGAACCCGAGTCTTGTGAGACAAGTGTTGGCATTACCTTGCCGTCATTGTCTTAACTTTTCTGTCAATCTCTTCTTATCTAACCAAATCTGAATTCGTAACACTACAAATAAATGACCTAAGATTATAAAATGACTCGTCTTTAGAAATCATAAATCTAATATTAAAATGATTTATTGCTAAGCTAATTTCCAAGCTTTGTACCCCAAGATGCAGGATAAGCAGAAGGAACCTATTGGTAATACGTACCGTTCCTCGCCTTTTCAGTTATTGCATGTTAAGGATAATTCAATTCTCCCCAAGTGGGAATCGAACCCAAAACTAACACATTCAAAGCTATATGCTGCGCATTTGTTCCACGACGGGTTGTCGACGACGGCTTATGAGATTTTAATTAAAAACTACGATATCGCAGGAAATATATTTAATTAAAACATATTACTGATGGCACTGCGGTCAATAGTTTTTAGCTCCGTAGAAAACTACGAGATAAAAATTAATAATAAATTACTTACCGCTCAAGTTTGCAACACGGCGTGTAAAGAGGCGGATCTTAACGACGCTATTCCTCTTACTAGATTGGAAATCGAACCCAAAACTTTAGCGTTTACATTCAAGCTTTGCAATACTGCACCACTATAGCTTTTACAAATTACTAAAGTAATATTTCTTAACATTCAAATCAAAACATGAATCAAATTTTGTTTATAACATAGAATTATTTATATAGTGTAATTGTTACGATCAATTAAATTACTTATATTGCTGGTTCGCCCTTGGCGTTGGAGGTTGGAATGGCAGTTGCTTTTTAATAGGGTGATCAAACGTGTATCGTTTTACAGATAGATATGTTGTATACCCAAATATTAATTATATCATAAAAGGTCTTAATCAACTTAAAATTAACGCTGTTGTTATGTGCTTTAAAATGAAATAAAGGTTTAATTTAATTATTACAGAAAAGTAATGCTAGTTTAAACTTTTAAGATTCTAACATTTTATCTTTTAATTTTTAAATACATATAACCTATGACATACTAAGCCTATAAGGCTTTTGTAGCACAGTGGCATATTCAACACAAAATGTTTAAAAAATTGAGTGGAACGAGAACGTGTCTTAACATTAGGTTCTCTCCAGCAACCTTATCATATGTGGCGTAAAATAAAATAAATCATAAGTATCTTGTACGGATATTAGAACTAAAAGAAACTTTAAAATATATCCCATTTATTAAGAATTCAATTAACGGCTATACATAAAGAAAGTAAAATTTATGGCATGCTTTCGAGTTTGAAGCTGGCTATCTCACGGTTCAACATTGGCACATATTTTAATATCCTATAATTATGTTGCAAATAAACTTTAATAACTATTATTACTTGGCAGTAAAGAGCGTTTAAGGAGAAAGTTCAAAGCTTTTTGCGAGTCGATTCAAACTTATGACGGAGATAAGCTTATATATTGAATTCCTTTGTGGCCATATTTTTTTTCTTCATTATTCGTTATGAGGCAACATTTTTGATAAAAAATACAACTATATAAATTAATCATATAAAATAACAGCATTTTTAACTAAATCAGCTTAGTGTTTTTTTCTTTATAAGAGATCTATCCTCTTACGATAACTATTGTTAAAACACTTGCTATATAAAAAAAATTACGTAGACGTGTGTCTCTACACACGTCTACGTAATTACTATTACGCTACTCTTAGCGTAACTCAAACGTTCAAGCATAACCAAGCAATGTCAAACATGCTAGGTAATAGACTTATTTCAAAACATGATATGCATTTGCATATTTTATTTATTAACTGTAAATATTTTTATGATAAACTATTATAGAACAAATTTTATGTGTAACCTTCTTTTTGAAGGGTTCGTACTTCAATAAAATAAAAAGGGAAACTCTCACTTTGTTGTCGGTATGTCTATCACTCAAGTCTACAGTTTGCCGAAATCACGTACAAAAATAAAGTCAAAATTATACCGTATATAGGTAATATCTAAGTCGATGATCTCTTGACGCACAGAAAAAATTAAACTTCTAAGTCAACGCAATCAGACGAATAAGCATAAGGCTTAATTTTTTGCATTCTGTTTGAAAATTGCCATGAAGTCATAATCTATAGAATTCTGTCGACCTAGAGCTATAAAATTTGCCAATAAGTTTGAATTTATAGTAGAAACAGAGGAAAATTCTGAAAATTGTAATTTCCTAAATATGTCTCAAACAAAAAATCATTATATACCTTGTAGTGTAGTTCATTTCAATCAATAATTCATTCATTGCATAAGATAATACAAATGGTCATTATTTAGGCAGTGTTATCCTCCGGCTAAATTTAAAATCCTACAGTTAGTGTTTAGTACGAAAACCTCGGGACGTGAACACTACTTGCACTTGCCTGATATTTTTTATAGTTTCACACTTTATTGCGTATACAGCAAGGTTAGTAAAGAGAATTTAATGTTAAGAATTAAGTGTAGTGTGTGTTAGTGTTAAGGATCTCAATGCCGCGTTGTATCTTCTTAGAGGAACAAGAAAATAAAAATAATATATACCCCAAGTGGGTATTGAACCCATAACTCATTTCCAATTAGGCTGTGCCGCTGCGCCACGACGGCCTCAACATCATAAACTTTTATTGAGCCACAATATCTCACATAAAAATATTCGAATCGAATGTTGAAATAAAAACTTCATTTCGCTTTCATAATTTCATGCTTGTTTACTTTCGTCTCCCATAGCATAGTTAATTTGAATTTTTATCATTAACAAACTGCACTTTTTTATTAATATTTGATGTAGATCATTTGGCACTTACTATGAAGTTTTTTCTTAGATAATTGAATTCTTACGACCTTATTCATAAAAAAGTCTTATAGAACGTTTTAAGTATACTTTAGTTGAAATGCTCTATAACGTTATAGAACGTTCTATAAATGTTTGTATTCATAAACGCTCTATAAACCTCCTATAACTAAAATGTCACTAATATGAGTAATAAGTTCACAATGTTGCCACTAAACTGAAGTCGGTCGACTAGTTGCCGAAAATATTAGTAAATCCACAGATGATAAGTGACAAACGCATCGACATAGTATGACCACAGATAATATTACGTACAAACATATATTGTTGGATCTGGCTTGACATTACTTGATTTACGTCATTGTTATCACAAAAACACGAATGTTTATTTTATTTTAGTTCATAAACTTACTTAATTTTTAAAAAAATTAAATCAAAAGAAGTAAAACGACAAAGAATTGAAATTTGTTTAGACGTGGTCAAGTAATACCTATGTTGCGTGCACCTTTCTTATGTACAATTTATTATTAATAAACTTGTTAATAACTAAATATAGTTAATAAATATCGAACAAAATGTCAGTTGTTATATTGTTTTGTTTACGAAATTGAAATTGACTCTTGATGACAAGCGACTCGACGACGTCATATCAATGCTCATATTAGTATGAGCTATAATCAGCTGTTATATGAATTGGCCATCTTTGGACGTTAAAATATTCTCATAGTAGGGTTCTCGGCTCTATAACTTAACGATAGGTTTATAGAACTGATTAGCACTAAAATGCTGTTATAAATAACGTTTTTGGACAACCGTACTATAGCAAGCCTAAAGGCTTGCTATAGTAGGGTTATAACTTTTTATAGTATGGCTATAACTTTTTACGAATAAGGCCGTTAGAGTCTAGAGATTTATTTCTGATTGAACTGTAGTATCATAAATCGAAATTTCAAGCACATAAAATATAAATAAAAATTAAACCTAATTCACAGTAACATTTTTAAGTTAATAATTAATATAACACCTTTCTCACAACCTTTCAACCCAAGTACTCAATTACTTGTCATTTCGCGTCTTAAAGTTTTTATAATAACATAATACGAAAGTAAATTTTTGTTGATCGTGAAAGTACCTTTTAATAATAGCTTACTATCTATTAGTTATATAAATTTACACATTTTGACATCTTTCAATGTAATTCAGTAATTAAATTGTTTTTATAATTAATTGTTAATTAGTTTATTAATAGTTCGCTTTTATTTTGTGGTATTTTTTAAACGAAGTTGAAGGGAAGTCGACAGTGAATTTTGAGTCTGTCCTGTCCGGTTCCAATCTCATTATACAAGACTTGTCGGAAGAAGAGAGCAATGCATAAATATGGGTAATATTATATAATATTATGTGATTCTTTATTTACAAGTACGAAACTATTGTTTATGTTACAAAATTACAAAAAATATTTTTTTTAGCTTTATCCCGCATATTGCAGGGAAGGCAGAGGGCATTCAAAAAATAATCAAAAGTATAATATATTTATATTTTAATTATTGATCAATTTGGGCTTATAAAACTCAACCCATAAAGTGTTATTCCTTTAAAAGTATATTGATAAATGGTCGTTTTTATTACATATATTAATTAAAAAATATCCCAAGCAATAGTGTGCACGCAGGAAAAGATCAGCAGAATGTCAGTTTACAAAACTTTATCAAGATGACGCTTCCAACGCCATCTGTTAAAGGCACGTTATTTTATGTAGTTCGCTTTTTGTATATAAACAGTCCTTTGTGGTGTAACTAAATGTATTTTTTCTAAAATAATATGATATATAAATTTCACTTAAGGCAATTCTTCAGGTAAATCAAATTTACATACATACATACATACATAACTTCACGCTCTATCCCTAGCGGGGTAATCAGAGAGAACGGAGCGCCAAACGCTGCGGTCCCTGCATACCTCTTTCGCCTCGTCCACTGTCATTAACCTCTTCATGCATGCTCTCCGGGGAGTCCTCATGCTTTTTACGTGACCTTCCTCCAGTATCTTCGATACTGTGTTTTCCAAAGTCAACCGAGGTCTCCCCTTACCTCTCTTACCACATTTAAAATTTACTTTTATATAATAAAAAATGCAAAAATAGGTAAATATTTAGATCTATAATCAAAATCTAAGTATATAATTTAGCTGACAAAGATCTAAGAGACTAATCAGCTCACCGAAATTTACGGCTTGTATATTTAATGTCAATTTAATTTAAAATGTAAATATTAAATATGTATACAACACGATTAACTCTATAATATAATTTATTGAATGTCACAATTCTTGTTTCATTTTAGGAAGTGACGGACATATTAATATATATTCTATGTGCATGCAACATACATATACAATGTTACTGATTTTTTACTTTACAATAGTGTTTTAAATTCCCATTCAAATTTACATTGATTTTGTTTATTTTAAATAAATTTGAATGATTACTGAAATCACATCATCTGTGTGTTTTAGTCACTAGTTTTATAAATGCGTACTATTTATTTTTGCAATTTTACTCCATTTTCGAGTTAGTCCTGCACAGTAGAGTAGTAGTTCTAATTAATTGAAGCTTAAAAGTGTTTATACTTTTTTGACATTTTAATATCGCATTCTTCGTATAAATGTCAAACTCTACATTCTACGTATATATCAAACGTTAAGGTAATTTTATTGGAAGAAGTTCAATAACTATATCAAGTGGATAAAGATGTGTAATAAAAAACATTAGTCAAGTACTATAATGAAATGTCACAACGGTGGATGCAGTTACGCAACGGGGCTTTTACGCTCTGTTTCTCTGTGAACCTTTGTTTAAAACTAGTGTACTACTGCGGCCTTACTCCCATCTTATAAGTCTAGTTAACAATTATATGACTTAACGTCGAATTTATAATATTTCTCAAAATAACTATAAATGACGATTATATTTTTAGGAATTTCAAGATATTTAATAACTTAATGATGAAGAAAAACAATGTGTTGTATTTTAAAGTTTACAAGACTCTATGCATTTTAGATACATAACATGTTGTTATGTATCTATAGGAATAAAGTTACAAATGAAAATATACGTGAAAAAAAATTATATCTTAATATGTATGAAGCTAACCCACTATTTTCTTTTAGTCAAAGAATATGGTTACGATATTGTGAAACCAAATAGTTTGCGCCACTATGAAATTTCAAAACACGCTGTCCATATGTAAATGATTTTCACACTTCGCAATATATACTAATTAGAATACTTAACTTTACAGCATTGACTGTTATAAATGAGGCGTATGTAGTTGGGGCATGACGGAATTAAGCGATAATTGCAGGATCTATTCCAAATATTAGCAGATAATACCCATTTAAGGGTTACATAAGCTAATATTGAGAGAGGGTTATCTCTGTTGTCATAGACTGTATAAGACGGCAATCACTCTCCTTCCATACATATTGATACATTGTCGTTACCATACAGGTACTTAGACCACGGTTGCTTAGCTTTGTGTGACCTTGAGGCATTGTGAAATTAACGGTTATATCGACAACCTTTGCTATAACATAAGCTTAGATTAAATCTAACATTATTTCACTATATTTTAAGAATCTTTGAAATATAGAACATAGCGGACTGTACGTTAACTCTATTTGAGGTAGATAAATACCATCACATACATTATTGCAACGTTTAATGATTACAACGATCTAAAGATCAATTCGTGAATTTATAAATTGATTTATAGATCAGTTTACCATTTTTGGTTATAGCAGGTTGCAATAGTACAGTAATAATGTGTTCATTATAATTCTATTACATTATGCTGTAAGACTTACGTAAGGTTTTAATGTTATTTACTGTCACAATTTGATAAATTATGTTTGCTTCCATTATATTTGTCTTTTCTTTACAAATTAGTAGTTAACGAGGGTAACAAGTTGAAGTCTCGAAGAGTAAAAATTTATATTATAGGTAGGTAGGTAGGTTTAACTACGGATAGAATATCTAATTAATTACTTTCTCCTCTGAGTTATTTGAAAATAATAGTGATATATAGACATATATTCCACTAGGATTTCTTTATGTTTCTAGTATATATGTCTAGTATATCTAGTGTATTTGTCTTTATAGTGGTACATTTACTGTAATTTGTGAATTAAAAAGATTAAGCGTTGCGGCGTTGAGTTCCGCCACTCAACACGCAATGCCTCGAATAAGGCGGAAAGCGGGGACGGAAAAAAGCAGGGACTTACAACGGAGTGTCTTAACACTAGGTTCGTATGGTTCCTGCAGTTCCCTCTGCTTACCCTGCCATGTGCGGGATAAAGTGCACATGGTAAAGGTAAAAAAAAAATTTTAAACAAAAATTGGTTCTTATTTTACGCAAGTAAATTACATGGTTAATTTACTATTGGTACATTGCTTTGCGTTTGCTGTGTGCATTTTTTAATCATTTTTTGCTGCAATAAGTGAAATTAAAAGTGTATTTATATATTAGAATTAAAAAGCGAACTATTCTTGATAAAGTAAGATTTAATTAATTACATATATAATTACAGTAATATGTAATACCAAAAATATTTTATTATGGCTTATGTTTGAAAGGTAGCGGACGCTTTTGTCTATGATTATTAAAAAGGTATACGTATTGTAATACGTAATAATAAGTTTACACAGAATCTAAATAAATAAGTTTAAAAGTCATACAAGTTGTTGAAAACTGTATAAAAATTCGTTCAGTACCTTTTGAGTTTATCGTGAATAGAGTGATAGACAAACGCACCTGAGTACTTTGTTTTATTAGTGACACTCTGCTCCCCGCTTTCAACGTCGGGCTTTACTTATTTGGCCGAGTGAAGAAAAGAGACATGAAAAATCCATCTTTCCCGAGTGAGAATCGAACCCACAAACCGTCGCGTTTACAGGCAGACAATATAGCTCTACGCCATGACGCGGTCCTTGCGGTCATAGCGGGGAACGGAGTGTCTTAACACTAGGTTCCAACAGTTCCTGCAGTTCCCTTTGCCTACCCTACTATGAGCGGGATAAAGAGTGAAGCTATTATTAATGATGATGAAGTCATCACCAGCTTTGACAAGCAAACACACAAACTACGCATTAATTTCAAAGATTTTGATTGAACAGTTCATTATAACAATATTGTCATTGAAATACGTGATAGGAATAAATAAACTATAGCATGGCCTATGATTGGCATTACGAGGTCGCGTGAGGCAATACAATTCTCACGCGTTTACGATTATAAATTATGTTTTGCACCTGATTCTATGTACCGTTGATAATGTTAGGATTTACTATAATGTGCTATATGTTAAGCAATTGCATATGCAACTACATGTTTTAAATGTATGGTTTTACTAATATTATTATTTATTTAATATATTATTATGTGTTAAGACACTCCGTTGCTTAGCTCCTGCTTTCTTAGTCCCTGCTTTCTGCCTTTTTTGAGGCTTTGCATATAGAGTAGCGGAACTCACCGCCACCGTCTTCATCAGCGGAACCATCTTCCTCGAGTGGGAATTGAACCCACAAACCGTCGCATTTATAGGTAGAGGCTTACGCCTCTGCGCCACGACGATTATTTAATATATAATTATTATTATTGTAGTTACATTTAACACTTCGGCTTGATCTAGAATCTAAATTTAAAAAAATAGTTTTTTTATTTTTAATGAAGTGACACTAAAACAGCCCAGATTATATATTTTTTTTATGAAATGTAGCTAAATCAGTAAATAATTAGAATTCGGTGAATGAAATTTAAAATACATTTATTTACTTTGAAAATATTATGCAATTGTTTTACTTTGACAATATTACGCAATTGTGTTATCTGAAACCAAAATCTGAGAAGAAAAAAGGAACGAGAGACTTAAAATCGCGCTGCGTTCAATTTATTATGTTTTTTTTTTATTATTTTTTCTATTTTTAGTGTGGATTTTTTAAAAATCTTAGAAATTTACAATTTTATAATCAAAACACGACTAAAAGGTAAAAATTTATCAAACAAATATACTATATATATATGTAAATTACTCTTTATAATTTTAAATTTCTTATTTTATTTTATAAACAATAAAATCATATATATCGTGGCATAAATACGAAATAGTCGCGAAAACTTATTCGTAACTTATAGTATCTCTTGCTGGAAGATTGTGTCTATTTGTATAAAACTTTGTGATTGTCTTACGTAATCCAAAAGTTAAAGGTAAGGTCTATGTTTATTTAGAAAGTGTGATGAGTACATCTCAGAGAGAGAGCGCAACGAATATATTACGCTCTCTCTCTCTCACATTCTCTCTCTCTTTTTACGTCACTTTTTCGCTTTTCGCTTTTCTCCGCAAGTTCTCGATTCGTAAAAATGAAAAATATTTTTTTCATAAAAGAAATATTTCATAAATATTTCAAATCGTGTGTAGGGAAATAAAAATACATACGAATTCCGTAACCGTTACATACCTATATTTATACATATTTTACCAAAAAGCTATATACTTAAATATATGTTATTTACTTATTATAGCTTGGTTAGCCTTAATAGGATGTGTCTAGTAATTACAACATAAGCCTACATAATTGGTGACATATACATTTTCTTTGCAATACAGGATATTTCTAATACTAAATGTTTATGAAATGTTATTAAATGCTACCTAAGGACCGCTGTGGCGCAGAGGCCCTGCACTTGCCTGAAACGCGACAGTTTGTGGGTTCAATTCTCATTTGGGAAGAATTATTTAATTTTCATTTTCTTCGCTCTGGTAACTAGGCCAGCGCGGCGTTGAGTTCCGCCACTTAACATACAATGCCTAGGTAGGCGGAACGGAGTGCCTTAACACTAAATTTCCAGCGGTTTTCTCTATCAGTCCTGCTATGAGAGGGCTAAAGCGTGAAGCTAATAAAGTTATAAAAAATGCTAGCAAATTAAAATATAATTGTAAAAATAATCTTCTAAGGATTTATTGTTCATTAAATGGTGGAACTCAATGCCACACTACATCAGTATCAGACCTGAAAAATTAATATAAAACATTTGCCTCTAACGAGAATTGAATTCATAATTATTGCGCTTACAGTCACAGTAGCCTCTGATTATTTTTTTTCTTTTTTTTTTATAACATAGGTGGCAAACGAGCTGACAGATCACCTGATGGTAAGTGAATACTGCCGCCCATAGACATTTGCAACACCAGAGGAGCTACAAAATGCGTTGCCGGCCTTTTAGATGGGAATACGCTCTTTTTCTTTTTAATAACGTACCCTTTGTTTACGTTGTTGCCAGTTTGTTATAACTAGGAAGACTAATATTATATCATTGCTTATAACAGCGTGACAAATAAAAAGAAAAATTTAAAATTTAAACACGCATCATATTTATATAGCCAATTAAAGAGAATAAAGAAAATTCAAAACATTCATATATATATATATATATATATATATATATATATATATATATATATATATATATATATATATATATATATATATATATATATATATATATATATATATATATATATATATATATATATATATATATATATATATATACATATATATATATATATATATATATATACCTTAGAAATGTTATAGTTTACAGTAAAATTTATTCAAATAAAAAACTGAATTACAAGCAAGAAAAACTTAACTATGCATAACTTACGTAATATCGTATCGGTCGATTATAAATATAATGTGGTGTGTTTATTTAATTTGTTCACTGAAGCCGCGAAAAGTGAAAGTGACTTACCTCGAAATCGCCACGATCTCGCACCACCATTACCTTTTTAAAGAAAATCTGGGGCATAATGTCACCTCCGACCTCACTTCGTTATTATAATATCTAAATCCGTCACACTGTTACAGAATAACAATAAACAAAAAGCAATATCTTAAAACTTTTTACATTTTTCAGTCAATTCACAATGTCACGGTCACTGTTTTTCGTGATTAATTTATTGGCGCGAAATACTTTTTAAAGTACAGATAATTAATACGTCGCACAGATAATATTTTTTATAGATAATCCAATAAAATGGACGCGGATATTTTTATTAAAGAGAACTTTGCCTTCTAACACTGTATAGTCAACTAAGCCACCAAACAAGTATAATGTTTATAAGTATGAAACATTGACTGCCTCGACAACTGGCTGTTGCAATATGGCGAATTCCAGCTGTTTCTGCGCCTTCTGCCGATTTAATAAGACTCAAAGTCATTTAACTATTATATAAAATATTCAATGGTTACTATTTGGCCTACGTACAGTGCAATACACGTAAACGATATAAGATCCAATCTTTATTAATTTACTTTATAACAAGAATGCATTATTTTCTTGTATATTTTTTAATATACTCGCTTCCCTATGTAACATATTAGGTAAGTAACTAAAATAAAATGTATACATATAGTTTACATACTAAATAATTATTACGTAATAGTTCAATATAACTTAAATGAAACCTGTTAAACAAATGACTTCTAAATACTTAAAAATATTAATTATAAATAAATTGTAATTTAAATACATATATATTTTAATGAAGATTCAGATCTTTCGGCGAATTTAAAGCAATGCAAAAAAATATGTTTAAGCAAATTAAGCTGACATCGAAATGCCATTTATAGAATAGGAATGCTTTGGCGCTTCAAATACCTATACCCTATAAATAGTTAGCCTTTTGGTTTGTGAAGAGTCGCCGGCATGCTATTATTTTTGATTAATATTTGTATTCTATATATATACATTCTATTGTAATAATTTTATTTTCCTGTTCTTAATCTTCTGTTAAAATCCTTATTAAATATTCGAATAAATAAATTCAAACTAAATTTTTACAGTAAGCTATGACATTACTATTTATACTTTGCCTGAGATACACGTACATAGAAAAAGAGGTCTTGTAAGGTATGAGTAAAAAACAATGAATTTTCTATAAAATTTCAAAACTTCATATAAGTAATAACACTTAAAGAAAACATATAGAAATTTGAAAGCAACAGAATTAACAATGTCCAAGGTCCAACAGATGCGGGTTTAAATCCTGCGTTCAAACTTTTCATTAATCGACGCCAAGGAAACAAAAAATAGTTAAAGAGACTATTCTTTCTATTCATAATATGGATTCTGCTATAACTAAAAATATGATGTAAAACAGGAGAATACACTAAAAACTAATTTTATAATTCCTTACGAATGCTTCAGTATGTCAAATCGATTACATCTTCACGTTCAGTACGCGGCCGGGTTAAACAAAAACACTGATATAACTAAGTTACGCTATGTACGTACTATGTACCTATTGCCTACTTAGAAGCTTATTGCATTATGTATCTGTAGTAAATTGTGTTAACAGAATGTCCAAGTATTTAAAAGTTAAGTGCTACAATTTCATTTGTATGAAATCGTATGAGGAATGTATGAACAACGTCGTGATGCAGAGGCGTATTAAAACGCGACGGTTTGAGGGTTCGATTCCCATTCGGGAAAGATGGATTTTTCTATTTCCATTTTCGTCGCTCTGGTAACTAGACAAAGCGCGGCGTTGGGTTCCGCCACTCAAAACGCAAGCAGGGAACAGACATAACTCAAGGTTCCCGTAAAGCTAAAAAAATCGAGAAATATTTTATACTACAGTACATTTTTTTAGATATACAATCCCTAGCCTGCTTTACAGCTGCTTAGAGACAAAGTTTGAGGCCCACAGGTGCCAATAAGCCACGTACTCCTTGTTTTAAGGGACAGGCATAGTACCATCTTCCCTACTCTACCAGTGTAGCTGTCAAAGCCAATAGGGCAATTAGAATTAACTTCACAACCAAAAAAAAATTATTAAGACACTGTCCTCATTTCTTTTTCATCTCTGCTAATTTTTGCTTTGAACTCAACGCCACGCCTTTAGCTCTACCAGAGTGAGTAAATAAATCTATTTCTTCCAGAAAGTATAAAATCCAAAATCCAAAACACGATAGTTTACAGTCTGATGCTGTACCGCTAGGCCAAATAATTTAAACAATAAAAATAATATTTTTCCTACAACGATTCGAACTGCAATATATCATATTGGTTAGACATTTGTCTAAAGTATTCATTCTGATAAATACATATTAGAATCAAATTCTTGAAGCACGTGCTTAACGTCATCTAACCTCTACGTCACCTACAAAACAATATGAAACTGAGATATGGATATTATTAAACCGTCGTGGCTCAGTGGCGTAAGCGTCTGCCTGTAAAACGGTTTGAGGGTTCGATTCCCATTCAGAGAAGATGGATTTTTATATTTCCATTTTCGTCGCTCTGGTAAGACAAAGCGTGGCGTTAAGTTCCGCCACTCCATACGCAATGCCTCTAAACAGGCGGAAAGCGGGGACGGAGAAAGCATTGACTAAGCAACGGAGTTTACATTTGGTTCATATAGTTTCTGCAGTTCCTTCTGTCTACCCTGCAATATGCGGGATAAAGCGTGAAGTTAAAAAAAAAAAAAAAAAATAAAATATTGAAAGGTATTTGTCACGAAAACATTCGTCGCAAGTCGTAGTTCGTAACGTATGCAAATGTTCTAAATAAGGAAGCGTGTTGTCACGCCTCGATACTTCGGCTATTCCGAATTCAGAGTGCCTAATGTTTGTACTGGCCTGTGGGTGAAAGTGACGTCTTGTTTAGAATTATAAATTAATTTATTTAGGCTTGTACGTACTCTTTTAGTTGATTTGTGTGAATTTGTCACGTTTTTTTTCTTTAAATGGATGGTGCGTAACGTATATGGAAATCAAAACAATATTGTGTATTTTGTAGATTAATTAGTTGTGTTTATTATAATACATGTATATGCATTTTATATAGTATCATTTAAAGTTCTATATAAATGTTGCCATTTCAGTAAAAATATACAGGTTTTTGTGCTATCAGAACTATAAAGAGAGGCGGGTACGCCATAGAATATTCAATATTAACGCATATATATATATATATATATATATATATATATATATATATATATATATATATATATATATATATATATATATATATATATATATATATATATATATATATATATATATATATATATATATATATATATATATATATATATATATATATATATATATATATATATATATATATATATATATATATATATATATATATATATATATATATATATATATATATATATATATATATATATATATATATATATATATATATATTATATATATATATATATATATATATATATATATATATATATATATAATTTCTTTTTTTTCAATCTATTGATATCTAGGATTATGTTTAATTCCACCATGGAGTGATCTGATATTGTATATCAGATACAATATCAAGTTCAAATAAAGCAAAGATAAGTACTACACAAACAGTGAAAGCTTTACTTATGAAAAATGAAAATTTGTTTTGGGATTATATCAGATTATATAGTGAGTGCATACAAGTTTTTTCAAATATATTTTCATCTATTTTTGTGACTTAAAGTTAGAGCTCTATAAAAAAAATTTACTCAATCTTGTTAGTAAATCTGCATTTCGCAAAAATATGCCAATAGTTCAACGCTGCAAGGCAAAAAGTATAATAATAAAAAAGTGACTTGTAAAACAAGATCATGGACAAAAAACTTGAATTAAATCTATGTATATTAAAAAAACTAGTCATGCCCAAGTAAATAATTACGACACTTACATTCAAATCATATCCACTGCTGATCCATGCGTGTTTATTTAGTAAGTTACTGACATATTTTTTTCGCCATCTCGCCAATAGTCCGTCATTACTTTTCCGGCGCTTAGAATGCCGGTTAATCACATATCGTTCCATGGTCCAAAACACACACAACACTAAAAACGTAAGACTCGGCCCACAAACGCGCCAAAACTAAATGCATTCACAAAAACAGATTAGAAATAATGTTATGTTATATAAAAAAAACCCACGAAGCATTAATTACTTATGAATACATTACTCTAATTTTCTAATATTTAATCTGTATTTGTTTATATAGAAAGTTTATATTTAATCTGTGGTAAAAACGTTTTTTAGTTTAAATTTCGCGCGCTGTCAACTCCCAGGAGACGTCGTCCTGTGAATAGAGACGCGGGTACAATAATTCGTGTGACTTTGCCAGTTTACGGTATGGTGGAACGAATACATACGTGATATGAATGCACTTTATATATTGAATTGTCGCTCCATATATCGGACAATAGACGCTCAATATGCGACGTATTGATGTCCTCCATTTTAGTAGGTAATTTTCCTAGCCTAAATACTTGATCAAGGACGGACCAGACAACAATCAGACAAATAAGAAGAAAACACTATATTATACATAAATTGATTTATTTTTTATTACTTACAAATATAACTGAGGTAACCCTCATAAAATATAAAAGAGTGATACTAAATAAATTTTCAGCATAAGTAACTTTATTATATAAATCTAAGCTACCGTATGAAAGAACTATAACAGGCAAAACATAATATAAACCATAAATAAGTAAAAGTGAGGAATATATATCGGTCAATGTGTTCTAGGAATCGATATTGCCTAAATAAGGGCTCGAATGTTAAAAAGAAAGTGGGTTTTATGTAGGTTGGTTCCGTTATTGTACTTAAAGAATTCATTATGTGTTAAACTTAGAAAGCATTCAATGTAACGTGTGTTATTAGATTGGACATTTGTTTGTGGATTTGAAAGTGTCTGACAACGCCTACTCTATATAACAATTGTAGGTTCAAACCCATAGAAAAAATGTATAAATACGACAATAAGTCATGAGATAATGTTATTTTATAGAAGGCAAGTGAATTTATTATTAAAAAATAATTTTAATATGCTGTTCATTATGGGAGACCCAGGTGGGATTATATACAAATCCTTCCAATTAAAATAGTCAATTGTTTTTAATTACAATGAGGAGGGGAAATTAAAAATTAGATAGGTACTAGAGGAAGGTCTCGTAAAAGGAATTCCCGGAGAACATGTATGAAGAGGTTAATGACAGTGGACGAGGTGAAAGAGGTATGCAGGGACCGCAGCGTTTGGCGCTCCGTTCTCTCTGACTACCCCGCTAGGGATAGAGCGTGAAGATATGTATATATGTAAGTAGGTAGATTGTATATTTACTTAAAGAAAACATAAAAAAAATTGTACGCAGCGGGATCCGAACCCACGCCCTGAAGTGAACCGTGCAAGTACTCTCACCAGTGAGCCACGTGATGAAGAACGCATGGCTCAGTGGTAAGAGCGCTTGCACGATTCGCGAGAGGGCGCGGGTTCGTATCCCGCTGCGTTCAAATTTTTAAATGTTTTCTTTAAGTATTTTTCCTATACTCAGTGTGGATTAACACTTTAAAAATCATAAAAATATTTAGAATGTATATTTACTACCCCAAAAATCTGCTGCCCTAGGCCTAGGTTTGGGTCTTAGTTTACTCTTCGTTCAGCTGTTTGCTAGTAAATGTCTACATAAACACATACGCAACTAAGAAAATATTTATGAATTACTCCATTGTATATCAATATACTCAATTCTTTGAATGGCGCTGCGACCTTTCCTCCGACCTTAGTCTGTGACTTCAACATAATGTTATTATGCTAATATAAGATGACCGTTCGTGTAATCGGTATGTTGCAGGTATATAATTATATATGAAATTATATTACGATGAAGATAAATACATTGACTTTTTAAAGTGTGTAGACATATTTTTAAGGTTACTTCTAGTGCTTTAAAAAAATTTAAGTGTTATCTTAATATTTTTTGTATATATAGTGTAAATTTAGTAAATGCAGTCTGCAAACCTACAAAGTTGCCATGGCAAAGAAAAATCTATCCTCCCCGAGTGGAAATAGAACCCTATTCATTAAGTTACGACCTGTAGACCGTAACAGTTCTCAAAAAAATATCTATTCTTTTGTAAATTGTGTAAAAATAAATAATTACATCAAAACTATTTAATTTAAACCAATTTTTCTATATTTTTACAAATAGAAGAACAAGCAGAATGGTGGTAGCATCTAGAACCCTAACGTCAAATAAGTAATATGGTATTTTTTGTTTAAATGACTTTTTCAAAGCTATGTCTATGTCTTGTATATGTTATTACAAATAATATATAAGAAAATAATTATATGTATGTTTTTTTATACAAATAAATATTGTCCGATTCAATTGGAATAGTAAATACAATGGCATACTAACGGTCGTTGACGGTCTACAATATGACCGACCTGATCTGAGGTATTTTTGTTGAGTAAACTTTAAGTAACACAACATTACCGCTAGCATGACCTAAGGAATGTGACAAGACTTTAAAGTTAATATTTCTGCAAAGTAAAAAATAGTTTAGTTTATGTCGTATCGTAAGAACACAGAGAAGTTGAGTAAGTGCTAATACACTCCGTTCTGCCACTGTTCGATTTCATATATTTGTCGTATAAATGGCATAACTAAACATCGCTATTAAATATTGCAAGTAACTAATTTTTTTAGCTTCAGGGTAGGCAGGAACATTACGAACCTAGTGTTAAGACACTCCGTTGCTTAGTTCCTGCTTTCTCCGACCCCACTTTCCACCGCTTTTTTCGAGGCATTGCGTGTTGAGTGGCGGAACTCAACACCGCGCTTTGCCTAGTTTCGAGAGCGAAGAAAATGGAAATAGAAAAATCCATCTTCCCCGAGTGGGAATCGAACCCACAACCCGTCGCGTTTACAGACAGACGCTTACGCTGCGCCACGGCGGCCCTCAAACTTAACTTATTTAAAATGAAATATTTAAAAGTGTTAAATATGTACTGTTATAGTAAATAAATAAATAAAGAAACAAACTATGATAAAAACAATTAAAAAGAGCCTTATATAGGGTGTGAGGATATGATAGCCAATAGACTAACCACTGTGGATGTAGAAGACCATGTAAAATCGAGAAGATTTTGTCGTAAATCAAACTAAAATTATGCAATTTGTAAAGTTTTGGCCAATTATAAATTGCAAAGCATTAAGAGCAAATTTCAACGGTCATGGATAAAATATCAGAGAGTGAGTTGATAGTTAACGCTATCAACCACAAAATGCTTTAGTTAAAAAAATAACTTTTAAACAGGTCTTTATCTGCTAGATAGTTGTATCTGATAGTTTAAAAACCAAAGTTGTTGCTTAATATAAGCCAGATAATTAAAATATATCCTATCTAGTATTTTATCAGCAAGTTGTGAAACCGGTCCTAAAAATTCTATATGAGTTAAAAATAATTATTTACTAAACAATGTTTCTGGATATTTAATGTATTTCAAATTATTATTATTATTATTAACATCACGCACCAGTCCATTCTAAAATGCATAAACAGTAATAGATAGTACTCTACTTTTACCGAGCCATAAATTAGAAGTATAGCCAAGTTTTTATTTAAATTTGCACAAAATGTTCCGTACTCGTATATTTATGATAGTTTTCATTATTAATTTTATATTTAATTGTAAAACTTATTAACAGATTTTAATAGGACTTTAAATGTAAGAAACATATTATCTTAATAATTTTTTTTTCAGATAATAGAAGTTTTTTGGAGAAAGGCAATTGTAGTTTTTTTATTGTTAAATAAGCCACTATAATAAAAAGGATGTGTGACAATGATTTACCAAAGTGTCAAAATCACTATTTTACAGAGATGGTATTTCATAAATTCTACAAAAGCGAGAACTACAGATTTTTTTAGCTTCACGCTTTATCCCGCACATGGCAGGGTAGACAGAGGGATCTGCAGGAACCGTGGGAACCTAGTGTTAAAACAGTCCCTGCTTTCTCCGTCCCCGTTTTCCGCCTGTTCCGAGGCATTGCGTGTTGAGTGGCGGAACTCAACACCGCGCCTTGCCTAGTTTGCTAGAGCGAAGAAAATGGAATAGAAAAATCCATCTTCTCCGACTGTGGATCGAACCCAGAAACCGTCGCGTTACAGGCAGACGATGCGCCTCTTCGCCACAACGGTCCTCAGAACTACAGATCAATATAAAAATATGTATATAACGTACGAAACTCTAAAAACTAAAACCATACAAACAGTATGGTATATCGTATATCATGGCGTCCTTAATTTCACGCATTCAGTCACATATAAAATATTTCAAGTGAAACGTGCTTGTTTTTCTCTCAAGTCGGCTTTAATTAGTTAGCAGCTGCGCTGTAACTAATGTTGTCTCTTTAATTTTATTGTTGCGATCGATTCATGTAGCGCAGCGGCAATGTCTTATTCCAATTGCAACGGATGTGGGTTCGAATTCGGTTCCCACCCGGACAAAAATTATTTCCATACTTGATCTCTTAATAAGTTAAAGTGCGGCGTTGAGTTTCGCCACTTAACTCTTTATGTCTTAGAATTGGGAAACGAAGTGTCTTAACACTAGGTGTCCTCTGTCTATGTATGGGAATTGCGTGAAGCTATTTATTAATAAAATTTGATGTCCAACTTTACCAATCAAAGTTTTCATATATATTATGATTCTTGGTTCAATTTTACTTTGGGCTTATGTGTATTAAATTAAATTAAATACCATTTGGTCACGCAAAGCACATTGAAATCAGTTATAGTAAAATAGTTTTATTTATCGAATTTAATATGATATTATATTTCCTGTTGAAAATGAAAGTTATTGCAATTAGTACGAAACTCTCAGCAAATGGGACTAACTCAAACTTGACCGATATTAATTTTTAATTTCACTAATACAGACTTAACAACATGCATTCATATAAATTAGCCCACAATTTTATATATATATCTAAAATAATCTTCTAAAAGTAATAAAAATTAAAAAAAAAACAACTTAAATCATTACTGACATAACATTAATTAAATTATATATTCAAATATTATGCTTACAACCATATTTAATTGTATTCGTCTTTAACATCGCTAGACATTCGTTTAATCACCTACGTGATGTAAATTTTTTAACAGCTTATTAAATCTTAGTCCTCGTTAAGGCAATGACTTGAATTTTGATAATTCTTAACTATATACAGTAAAAGGATTACACAATATTATATATTATTAAATATTAATATATTTATGACTGAGAATGTTGAATATTTATAAGATGGTAGCAAATTAATTTGTTTTTTTTATAAATTAGAAAGTGGCCGATTAAGACACTTTCCACTTATGGTTTTGTTCTAATTAGCGAATAATTTATGTAATATATGTAATAAATTTTAATATTAATTACTATTTAATTCTTTATAATTTTTAATGAAGCTTTGCACAAACCTTAATTTAATTAATAGATTTTTTTAAGTTGGATAAAAAATAATTGAAAAATAAAGAAAAGTACTAGAACAAAGTATTATACTTTCCATGGAATCATCCTTAATCAAATCCTTTATCATGGAATATAACTTAATATATAAATGTTTAATATTTAAAGAATTTTGATTTTAAAGAATTACATTAGTAATAATTGTAATATTTTTAAATGGACGCATGCTTGCATTATAAAATAACTAATTATAATAAAACTACTACACTCGAGTGGCAATGATTTGCCAAAATGTCAAAACCACAATTTGACAGTGATGGTTTTCAAATTGTAACATCGAAAAAATCTACAAACAAAAAGACAACCAAATTACCTCAAGATAAAAATAATTTTCAAAAGCAAGAATTAAAAATTAATATAGAAAAATCTTTTAGGTAATATAAACATTTAATATAAATAATTTTGAGGTTATGTTCAAATGTCTTCTAACTTGATCATTTATTTTTAGACATATACAAGAAGCTGAAGAAGAAGTATACACTTCTGAATATTTCAAAGACGTTATAAAAGCTGTGAGTAACGTTTTAAAAGATAGAATAATTGTAGAAATAGTTTGTTTTGGACTCGGTCATATAGGAGATTGTCACATATCTAAATATCAACTAGCACTGTTATTATGTTTAAAGAAACACTTTAAACCTAAAAAAGTTTTAGTACACGACCCTATATTTTATACAGATGAATGTGAAATTTTAAAACAATTTGAACTTGATATAATAGAGAAGAACACAGAAGGAAATTATGTAATAAGTGATCAGGATATAACTTTAGTTTATTTACCGCACTGTCCAAAACAACTGACAAATAACTTTTTATGGAGTAATTGGGGCTTAAATTTACAGAATTGCCTATTAATTTGTAATAGTTTTACTTCTCTCGTAGAAAATCATCCTGCTAGAGTACTAAAAGAAACTGTCCCATACATACAAAAGATTTATCCATTCACTACTGAAAGTAAATTGTGTAATAGTTTTATATATAAAGATATTTTCAATGATACTTCATTACATTACTTTTTAAGGGAAAATCTTGAAAGAGTGTCCCTTGATTTTTGGTCAAAACAAAGCAAGCCAGAATATGAGAATACCGAAGAATTTATAACATCATTAATGTTAGAAAAATTAAACATTGAAAAATAAAAACACCCAGTTAAATAAATAAATTTCTTTGAAGGTCACAAAATGGCTTCTATATCAACCAAGCCAGCTTTAGTCACTTTAAGACAAGTACTCTCGGAAATTAGAAAGCAGAGTTCCACAAAAAAACTAACTGAAAACCAAATGGCAAGATATGTTCTAAGTCAATACAGAAAATATCAAACTACAGATCAACAACTTTGTAAGGCAGCTGACGAGATGCACTTTAAAGCTAAAACTTACTATCAATATTTACACTCATCTAGAAAATATAAGGAAATCAATGCGGAGTTCAAAGGGAAAGGTGAGAGGAGTGTGGAGGACACAGCAAGAATGGTAGGATTTAAACTACCGCAGGATCCAAAATGAAATTAAATTGTTATAGATTAATCGAATTGAATTAAGTCAGCCATGTATATTAGATATATTGATCAATAAAGTGTTTTAGCTTTTTGAAGTTATTTTAGTTAACATAAGGAAAAAAATACAGAATATTGTTTAAATAAACCATATTTTTAATTTTGTCACAAATACGTAAAATCCCTTAATTAATTATGCTTTGTCATAAAGATTAAGGCTTAATTAGAAGAATGGAGAATCTTGACACTAGATAACCCTGTTTTATGGATACAGTAGGTAGCTTTTTATTTTTTTTTATAAATGAACACTATGGAAACCTTATTAGTAGAAAGTTATTTATTATAATTATCAAATAAATAGGTAAATGTAATTAAAAACAAATAAATTTAGTTCTATTGTTGTTTCAAAGTAATCAAATAAAAATACAAAATATTTTTTAATTTCTTTGTATACTTTGCAAAAGCTTGTAACTTCATGTTGCCTGTCTTTCATAAATGGTACCAAATTAATAACTCTGAAGCGATAAAAGTTTTATATAAACACCAACAACTTATAACTAGATACAACTAGATTTTGTTAACAAGACCTAAAGGCCCCTGAAGTGTTTTTAAGTAAAAATAATATAATTTCATATTTATTATTAAATTAACAAACTTTATAAGTGCATATTACTGGTTCCTTCACATATGGTACCAAATATAAAAGTAGATTAAAAAATATATTAACATTTGTACAAAATATTTTTAATTATTTTTCTTTTTATTTAATTCTTTTATTAAAATCTTTGTAATATTTAAAAAAAATACATTTTGGATGGAAAATAATGTTTATATAGTTAATTTATTATTAAGAGTATTCCTTTTCAATAATTTTGGCAATGGTTTGTAACTGCATATTGCTGGTTCCTTCGTAAATGGTACCAATTTTGGCATCCCTGAAGAATTTCTCCTGTGGGAAGTCTTTAGTGAAGCCGACTCCTCCCATGAAGTCTATGCATTTAGATGTTAGAGTTTGGGCTATTTCTGGAATAATAATAATAATAGTTTTAATATTATTAATTAAAAAAAGTTGTTTGTTTTAGAGGTGTTAGGAAGAATTAATTATTTTTATTTAGCTCTTTTTGGTTCTCTTTTCATTTAAAGTTGAGGTGTTGAGTTGTGCCATTCCATAATCAAAGTGTTAAAAGGAAAGCTAATAACAAAGTTTCCTTATATTTATTCACTTTTTGGGTCTTTGGTCAACTTAAGTTATACATAGCAGTTTGAAAATCGTACATTTAAAAAAAAAAGATGTACTATTCTAAATATAAATGTGTGTGATTTATTTTAATTATAGTTAGCTTATTACTTTTTATTTTACACCTCCGCTAAAAAAATAGAGTAAAAATAGAAAAAATATAGATATGACACTTGCTAGTTAGCGATCTTTCTAGACAATTTTTGGGTTAGATGTTAAAAAATATATGAATATATAGATATATAATAGTTCTACCTTATAAGATATTATAACAGTACAAATATGAACCATTGTCGCGCAGAGGCGTCTACCTGTAAACGGTTTGTGGGTTCGATTCCCACTTGGGGAAGATGGATTTTTCATTTTCTTTATTTGTCGAGGCATGGCGTGGCGTAGTTAAGGACGTAGGAAGGAGGGAAGTAGGGACTAAGCAACGGAGTGTCTTAACACTAGGTTGCTATAGCTCTAGCAGTTCCCTCTGCCTACCCTGCCATGTGCGGGATAAAGCGTGAAGCTAATAAAACAGTACATAGCAAGACAGATAAAGAACACAAATCTTTATTAAATCATAACATATATAAGGTAATTAAGCTTATTACTATATAACGTACCTGATGCGAAGTACTTGGCCATGGCGGCCTCCTTGACGAACGCCAGCCCGTTCTCCTTGAGGCGCGCCGCGTTGTAGGTGAGCAGACGCGCGGCTTCGAGCTGTGTCTGCAGGTGCGCTATTTGGTAGCTTATGCCCTGGTTGTTTAGTATAAAAATAATCAAAATTTATAAATATATATTTTTTTATGAATATAATTAATTTTTGTGATAGGTTTTTTTATGTCTTCACGCCTTATCCCGCATATGGCAAGATAGGCAGAGGGGACCGCAGGAATCGTAGGAATCGCTTTCCGCCTTTTTTCAGTGTTTAGACACTCCGTTGTTTAGTCTCTGTTTTCTTCGATGATGAACGATGCAACGTCTGATTGGAAACTTAAATCAATCGATTGTGAAACTGTCACTAAGAAATTATTATTTTCCCGGTTTGTTAGGAAAAAGAATTTCGACATTGCATCTGTCACAACACACTGTCTCGATAGTAGCTGGAAAAGCTACATTTATATGTCTAGGACCTGGTAGGCGTATATCTTGTTCCCGAACTGCTTGCGCTCCAGCGTGTAGGGAATGGTGGCGTCCATGCAGCCCTGGCACAGGCCCAGCATCTGCGCCGCGATGCCGATGCGGCCCTCGTTGAGGAACCCGGCCGCGTACTTGTACCTACACACACACATATTTTTTTTTATATATTATCCGGGTAGGCATATGACTCCACTCCACCTGATGGTAAGTGGAAGTGGAGTCCAAACGCGAAGACGACTAGTACTGACAACAAAAATGAGCTGCACCAGTCACCCTCGCCATGCCGGCCCGCAAGATGCCTCTTCACGCCTCGTTTAAAGAGACGTGAAGTGAGCGACGCTTTGCCATGCGACATAGCTCGCTCAGGCACTGGTTGTACGCTGGCTGATCTCGAAACGCGGTTGTATAGCCACTTCACGAGTTTTTCACCATGCGTACGGTAGTAACAAACCAGGCGGATGATTAACATCCTACCATCAGATGAGCAGTTGGTCGCTCAGATATCCCTTAGTCGCCTCTTACGACACCCATGGGAGGAAGGGGCAGCTTACACATTCGCATTCGTAAAAATTTCGAATCGAATATTAAATGTCAATAAATTAAAATTTGACGATGGTAATACGTTATTAAAATCGAAATCATTTTACTTTTTGTGTTTGTTATACAAAAAATATAGATATCTACTATTTTTTATATAATAAAAACACTTAAGCTCGTAATCCTATTATCAGTCTTAAGTATATCTCATGAAACAATTTCTTTACTGTACTATAAGCAAACAAAAACAAATTCTCTCTCTTCTAAAAAAGTGTTATCAGTTATTACATAGGTTCTTCTCTATCTGTATATTTAATAAAACAGTAACAAAATTGTAAGCAAAATAAGTAGGGTTGTTAAGAAATGAAACAAGAGTAAGAATTTAAAAAAAATCATCTGTTTGTATGTCTGAAAGTTTGTCTATTTGCACACGCTAATCCCAGGAACCACTGGTCGGATATTTAATAATTTTTTTTTCCTCGCTAATACATAGGCTATTTATTTTAGAAATTCGCTCTTTAATATGGTAAAAGTGAGGAGAAGCTAAGTGTGTGTGAAACTCGATTCTAATTCGATTAAAAATAAAATTTGGCTATTTGGTTACAAATTCGTAATGACTCAATAAAGGTTTTTGGAAATTAACTGCCTTAACGGGGTTGAAAATAGGGAGGCGAGAGTTTCCATGAAAGTGTCGTCATTTATGAAGCTAAATCGATGAAAATTAAAGCTGTTTACGTGAATACTAAGCTTTTCTGACCTTCGTTTTGTGATGGTTACCTGTTTAAAGATTTATAACGAGAACTGTTTTTTGAATAAAAAACACAAAAAGTAAACTGATTTAGATTTTTATAACGTATTATCGGAGTAAATTTTTTTTATGACATTCATTATTCGCAAAGCAGATTTTTTGCGAACGCGAATGCGAACATGTAAAAATGCGTGAATATTCGCGAATGCGAATGCGAATATTCGTTACATCACTAATGAAAAGTAGCTTATATTATTTTTTGGTAGAATACTGTCCTCGGGCACTTTTAATTTTACTATTTTAATTTTATTACTTACTGTTTTTTTTTTACTTTCAAAATTTAATGCAATAGTTAGAACTTGCATTGACAAAAGCTACTATTCCTTAATATGTTAATTCTTCTTCCTTATTATGTTAATATCAAGTATATTATACAACAATTAAAGACATGAGTGGATGAAGGAGTTTTTGTAAAAAAAAGATTTTTATGCCGAATTAAGGAGCATATTTTACTTAATAAATACTAATATGTAAACCTTTATCTTATTTTTCCACTTCATTATCATATACATTATCTCCATATTTTCAAATTGTATCATACCTCCTTCATTCACTCATGTCTTGAATTAAAACGATAAATAAATTTATATGAATATAAATAGTCTAATTCAATTGAAAATAAAAAAAAATACGTAAAAAAGTTTAAACCTCTTCTCCATATTCTCCCAGAATATTTTCCTTGAACACTTTTATTTTCATAACTAACATTATTTTCTTGCTTTCAAAATTTAATACAGTAGTTACAACTTGCGTTGATAAAAACTACTATTCGTTCACAATTAATGTTAATAGATAAAATATTTTAATATATTTTAAAGAAATGTTTCAATAAATAAAAAATAAAAAAAATTACTAAAAATCAAGATAACTCACCCTTTCCCATATTCTCCCAGAATATTTTCCTCTGGCACTCTGACATTGTCAAAGTGCACCATACAAGTGCCCGAAGCACGTATACCGAGTTTGTTCTCGGGCTTAGCGACACTAAGGCCCGGGGTTTCCCGTTCCACAATGAAGCAGGTTATTCCCTTATAACCCTATAAATAATCATAAAAAATTAGATTTAATACGAAATTAACTATTTTTAAACAGATAAGTTGTATTTTTTTATGAATTATATTGTAAAATCTAATTTAGCTACAATAATGATTAAATCGGAACCGGAACCGAGAGAGCCACACATAGTATATAAATATAATAAATAGGGAGTATTTGCTTTTTTATAAAAAATACAAATATGAAGTAAATTAAAAAGTAAACGTAAATCAGATACTTATATATAGGTAGTACGTAAAAGATAAATTTTAAGTAAACTTTGACAATCGTTGGAATGGATATCTGTTGATAAGTTTGCCCTTGGTAGGTCACCTTATAATACGTATAATAAAAAAATAATATCAGGTCTATGGTAAATCATTTCGAAAATACTAATAATTTGTGAAATATTTAATGTCATTATGCGAAGAAACTATTTACTTCGCTCTGGCAACTAGACAAAGCGCGGCGTTGAGTTTCGCCATTCAACACGCAAAATGCCTCGAAAAAGGAAACGGTAGGAAGAGGGAATTCTGTCTACCCTGCCATGTGCAGGATAAAGCGTGAAACTAAAATGTCTTAGTACTGTGACGTCATAGAAGACGAAATCAATTTTCCTCTGTCAAGCAGATGAAAGTTAAACTGATATAACAGAACACATATCAAAACTGTTATTTCTTATAGAATCAAAGAAATAACCTAATGAGGAAGGGATATATCTCTGTCCCGCTCTGACAGTACAGTGTACGCTCGCATCATACTTGAATAATTTAATTATTTATTTTGTTTGAAAAAAAATCTTTCCTTGAATGTCGCGGTAACATTCACATCCTCGTCCTGTATATATACAGGGTGTATCTGACACTACGGCCATTATCAAAACTATCTATAGAGAAAAATAGTTCGAGGGCATATACAAAAAAGTATTTAATAATTATTAATAGTTTAGGTACAGCATCATTTTTTTCCATTTCACGATATTTATACAAGCTGTGTAACGCGTGATGTAGACATCATTAAACACGAATGACATACTACAAAAATATCATTAAACGTTGTCAAACTTTCACCTTTCATTCAAAAAAATAACCTAATGAGAAAGGGATATATCTCTGTCCCGGTCTGACAGTCCAGTGTACGCTCGCGTCATACTTGACAAATGGCGTTATATTTTGGAACAATAATTTAATTATAATAAATAAATTGTTTGAAAAAAATATTATTTATTTTTTGAAAATTTTACTTGTTTTATAATTTTACCAAGTATATAAGGGCTAGTTAATACTATGCTTTAAAGGAAGGTCGCGGTAACACCACTCCCTGTATATATATAATAAATCGTCTCGATATATATGTATATATGATTCCTTTTATTCCCTTTTCGGCTCTTTTTCATAATGAAAAGTACCTTACATTATTTTTAAGGTTAAGATCTCTTAGATCTCTACATTTTAAATTTTGTTAAAATCGGTTTAGTAGGTTTTTGAGTTTATTTAATACAAACAAACATACAAATCTTTCATCTCTATTATTAATATAGATTTATACAGATATGTTCATTTTTTTACTAAATTTTATTTAAATTTATAAAAAATAGGTTGTTTTTATTTAAAACAATATTTTGTTTAAAAAGTAAAGTTTATTTATTGTTTTTTAAACTTTGATTGTCACTGTTTTACTTTTTTAATGTAAAACAATAGATTTTGGGTAATTTTTTTATTTTGTAGTTTATATAATAAATAATATTATATTTAGATTGATAGATAAATGCGTAAAAAAAAATTTCGTCTATAAAAATAAATTCTTTGTTAATAAACATTAATAAATTGAACATTTTAATACAATTAAGAAGTTGTGACGAACTTAATAAGCTTTGTCCTACATCCTCTAACTTACAACTATGGAATTAGCAAAAAATTATTTAAATGAATATAAGCAGTCTAATTTAACAGAAAATAAAAAAATAATACCTAAAAAAAGTCTTAAAAAGAAATCTTACCCTTTCCCGTATTCTCCCAGAATATTCTCCTCGGGCACTCTGACATTGTCAAAGTGTACCATACAAGTGCCTGAGGCACGTATACCGAGTTTGTTCTCGGGCTTAGCGACACTAAGGCCGGGGGTTTCCCGTTCCACAATGAAGCAGGTTATTCCCTTATATCCCTATAAATAATCACAAAAAAATAGATTTAATACTAAATAACTTTTTATTTATCAGATTAGTTGTAGTTTTTTCTTAATTATATCTTAAATATAAGTTATATTGAGGACCGTCGTGGCGCAGAGGCCAGCGTCAGAGAGGTAAGCGTCTGCCTGTAAACGCGGCAGTTTGAGGGTTCGATTCCCACTCAGGGAAGATGGATTTTTCTATATCCATTTATTTTTTTGTTCTGGCAACTAAGGCAAAGCGCGGCGTTGAGTTCCGCCACTCAACACGCAATGCCTCGAAAAAGGCGGAAAGCGAGGACGGAGACAGCAGGGACTAAGCAACGGAGTGTCTTAACACTACGTTCGTATAGTTCCTGCAGTTCCCTCTGCCTATCTTGCCATGTGCGGGATAAAGCTAGCTAGTGAAGCTAAAAAAATATATATTTTTTATTTTAGCTACAATAATGATTAAACTGAAATCGGAAGAGGTCCAAATACAGTACCTATAATTAAAAATAGTAGTAGTAAAATTAAAAAAAGTATTTGCTTTTTATAAAAATACAAATATGAAGTAAATTAAAAAATAAACGGAAATCAGATGCTTATACTATAAAGGTAATGCGTAAAAGATAAATTTTAAGTAAACTTTAACAATCGCTGGACTTGACGATATCTATTGATAAATTTGCCCTTGATAGGTCACCTTATAATACGTATAATAAAAGTCTACAGTCAATAAAAATACTATGATACTTCTTTATCAAAAATACTATTATATTTAGAGGGCCGTCGTGGCGCAGAGGCGCAACGTCTGCCTGTAACGCGACAGTTTCTGGGTTCGATCCCCAGTCAGGGAAGGTGAATTTTTCTATTTCTATTTTCTTCGCTCTGGCAATCTAGGCAAAGCGCAGCGTTGAGTTCCGACACTCAACACGCTATGCCTCGGACAGAGAAAGCAGGGACAACAACGAAGTATCTTAACTTTAGGTTCCCACGGTCTCTAGATTAACTTATAATATAAAAGGGAAAGTTGAAGGTCCCTTACTCTACAAGGTAAGAGGACGTTGTTGCGTTACAGGAGTCGACGGTTATGAATTCGGTTCAAGAATTAAAAATTACTTAATTACATATTGTTCTGAGATTTAACACACTTTTTTAACTGTCGGAACTATTTTTAATTTATACTATATATTAATATCTATCATAATAATCTTTACATTTCAAAGAAGACGAAATCAACAGGTTCAATTTTCAGTTAAGTAAATTTAGAAAGGAAATTGACATATCTGATAAAGCATAAAATATAATAAAATTGTTATTTCTTATAGAGACAAAGACATAATAGTCTTTAAGCAACATATAAAGATGTCGTCGTCGACAACTATTGGTTAACCAGTAGAGAACCAAATGTAAATTTTTTGTGTATTAAAAATACATACTGTCGAAAATAACCAGCAATGATTGGGTAAACTTAAAAAAGCGGCACTAAAAGGACAATTAAAGAATACGCAATATTTTCAAATTTGTACGGAAAACGGAGTGTCTTAACACTAGGTTTATTGCTTGTGCTATTTGCTCGAAATAGCTTGATATTCGTGTTTAATTTTCTTTTTTTATGGCTTCACGCTAAATCCCGCTCATAATAGAGTAGGTAGGGGCGTAGAAAAACCAGAAATCGTAAGAATGGCAAAAGGGACTGTAAGCAGAAGAACCCTAGTGTTAAGACACTATCACTCACTCTCCGCTTTTCGAGACTTCGCGTGTTAAATGGCAGAAGAAAACGGAGAAAGTAAAAAGAATTCACTCTGCCCAAACGGGAGTCGAACCCACAAACTGTCACGTTTACAGACATACGCTGCATCACAACGGTCTTTTATCTTTTATTAATTATTATTATTGTTCTTTATAACTAAACAATATACATTCACAAATATTTTCTTCGCAATTGTAGATAATGTTTATAATTAGAGTGACGTATAACCGTCAACATGTTATTTACATCGCGTATTTTCGTTGTAGATAACTTATACATATATATTTATATATTTATTTATATATTGCATCACAGTTTTATCTAAAAGGGTCAACAAAATGTTTTCATGTAACAATATATTTAACTGTTTTCGCTCTACAATTATTTTATATATACATAATATATTTTTGATAATCATTAATCAAAATTAAAATTTATCATTCCTTTTCAATTTTCAAATTTCAAATTTATCAAATCATTAAAATTTTTCCTAAACGTAACCATTTTAAATTTTTCTTTTATAATCACTATACATAATAATGATATGTAATATTTTTTAGCTTCACGCTTTATCCCGCATATTGCTAATTAGGCAGAGAGAACTGCATGGACCATATGAACCTAGTGTTAAGACACTCCATTGCTTAGCTCCTGCTTTCTCCGTCCCAACTATGTAATTGTAATAATAATTTGTTTATATCATGCTAAATATATAATTATAAATATATTATTAATTATTGCTAAATATATTATTAATTATTAATTAATAATATTTCATGATTATTTAACAGTTTCCTATGTGTTTTTAATATGTAATTTTTATGAAATTGTTTTTATGTCAATGCGGAATTTTTACATATATTTATCTTTGCTTCAAACTATGTTATAGAATATGTGTATTGTAATGTTATAAGTGCATGCTGAGACTACCTTTAATTAGTAGAACATTTTGCATGTTCAAGTTCAAGTAGTTATATTATTAAATGTATTATTATATCTACTGTTGGTTGTCCTAATAAATAAATAAGAGAAAAATAAATCTCACCTTAGAAGGATCTGCGTTAGCCATCACAAGGAAAACTCCAGCGACATCAGAATTCGATATCCACATTTTAGAGCCATTTATAATGTAGTCCTTGCCATCTTTTTTAGCCACTGTCTTTAAGGCGAACGCGTCTGAACCGGACGTGGGCTCCGTTAAACAGAAACTACCGGCCTATAATTTTACATTAAAATATATATTAGTATTATTTTTTAAAGTGTTTTTACTTTAAAAAATAATATGTTTTTATTTTTTTAACGCAGTTGGATTTGAACTCGTGCTTCTTAGTAGGCGTTTAAAGGCTCTAATCACTAAACCTTACGTTCTTGTCCAGCTACGTTGAAAATGTCATACTTTCATTACAATCTATTTATAAATTTATTTATTCATACTATATATTTATTTCTCTTATAATAAGAGTTCTCTAGAATGTGTATATCTACATACGCTGCGACCGCCGGGTCTACCCTGGATATCTCCTCTATGACTAACATCATTGTAAGGAAGCTACATCCCGATCCACTGTACTCAGCTGGCGTTTCTATACCCATTAGCTAGAATAGAAAAGAACAATAGATTCACGTTCTAGAGGGAACCGCAGGAAATATGGGAAACTAGTGTTGAGACACTCCGTTCTTTGCTTTTTGCCTTTTCGAGGTATTGCGTGTTAAATGGTTGAACTAAACCGCATTCGTATACACATATACACTACTACAAAAGTTTGGAATCACCCTAATTTTCGTCGACAGAAAAACTATACTGCAAAAAATCCATCAAAAAACATATTGTTATTTGCAATTAGTATTTTTACGACCGTACTAACAACAATATTAAACAAAAACACTAATTTCTTATCAACCATCCATTGTTTTAAAAAAGACACACGTGTTTTATGACCACTCAAGTTGCAGCACCGCCGTTTGAAAATTTCTTAGAATAGGCGCTTTTAAGCATTGTTGTAGTAATAAGTAATGAATAATCTTTGGAACATGGATGTATTATATTAATAATTATCAGTTTAGAGGTTAGTGTGATTTTTGACGTTCATGTGATAGTTACAAACGTTTGCAAGCTCATAAAATTGTAAAAAGGAAACAGATTTTGATTAAACAGCGGAGTGCTATCTGTACTTTGAGTGAAGAAGTCTATTCTTTGCGCCGAGTCGCAGAAAAGGTCCGTTTTTCGGACAAAGGTGTACATTATACTCTTGTACGAAAAAAAGCTACTGGAGGAAATCAAGACCGAAAGAGATCTGGAAGTCCCAAATCTACAACTAAGCAGGAAGATAACTTCGTAGTGACTTTATCAAAACGAAATCGACGTTTGACTGCACCTCAATTGCCGTTGTTTTAAATGAAACCAGAGGAAAGTCAGTTCAGTCAGTCAGTCAATAACAACTGTAAAAAAACGTTTGCTATCTGCTGATCTAATAGGATGTGTAGCAGCGAAAAAGTCCAGATTGACTAGTGTCCATAGAAGAAAAAGACTGGAGTGGGCTAAAACACATAAAAACTGGACAGAAGAAGACTGGACAAAAGTCTTTGGACAGATGAGTCCAAATTTCAAATTTTTGAAGAAAAGAAAAAAAAGAGTGTTAAGCACGCTGGTGATAGTGTGAAGGTTTGGGGATGCTTTGGCAAAAATAAACCAGGTCATCTGATCAAAATCACCGGGAAACAGAATAAAGAAGGCTATCTAAAAATACTTAAAGAAAATGCCATTCTCTCTGGATTTAATGTGATCGGTCGTAATTTTTTTTTCAACAAGATAATGACCCAACGCATTCATCCAAATTATGCCAGGGGTTTTTAGAGCAAAAACAATGTGAAAAAGTTTTGCAAATTATGAAGTGGCCCTCACAATCGCCAGATTTGTCTCCGATTGAATTAGTATGGGATAAACTTGATAGAAAAGTGAAGGACCGGTGTCCATCGAGCTCAGCACAGTTGTGGGAATATTTACAAAGCGAATGGAAGTCACTGGACTCCGAATACTTCAACAAAGTAATCTAAAGAATGTGCAAAATTTGTGAACAAGTAATAAAGAATAAGGGTGGCCATTTTGACGAAGCTAAATTTTAACGAAGAGTGTTACCTTTTGGTCTTAATTGTCCTAAGTATATTAAATTAAAAGCTAATGTATGATTTGATTAAGATTTTAGTGTAATAAAGTACACTTTAGACATATTATAGTTGTTTTAATTAAAATCACCCTAGTGATTCCAAACTTTTGGACGGTAGTGTATAGGATATCCAAAAAAGATTTTGATTTTTGTAATGACTTCTGATTTATTCTTTTTCATTAATCATTTAATAAAGTATCATTAATAATTGAAAATGCTACTGTTTCATCTATTGCGGATTGAATTTTCGTATCATATGGATGAGCAGCAGTCTTTACAGTTATTAATTTCTAAGATTACACTAAAGCAGGAAAAACGTAATTTGAAACATAAGTTATAACTATTTTATTTCGAAATTACTTTATTTAATACAAATATTTAACCTGTAATTAATTTTTTAATGGAGATATTTTTCTGATATTAATATAATATGCTTGACAAAAAATTACGGCTCAATGCCTCTTCGGCATACACAACATAATCGTCTAAAGTCTATATAAAATAATACGTTGTTTTGCATTTGGGCACTTAAATAAAGAAAAGTAGAAACGGAGTGTCTTAGTGTTAAGGTTCCCGCGATGCCTGTAGTTCCCTCTGCCTAACCTGTTATGTACAGGATAAAGAGTGAAAACGGAAAAGAAAATTTATATAACTTACACCATTATCAAATAACATTTTCCTGACGCCTTCATCAATTTTGTGTTCTTCGTCCATTTTTCTTACGAGTGGTGCTATTTGCTCGTTTGCTAGTTTTCTGACTGAAAGAGAAAGAGATTTAAAAGAAAAGCTCAAACTAGAAGCAATAAAAAATAATTTTATTATAATCCTTTGAAATTAAATGTACTAATTTTAGTATTTGCAATTGTATCTATAGATTTTGTATGAATTAAATTACATATATAAGGTTGTGATTCAACGATAGAGTATGAGTTTTAACGACACTATTTTATCTTATACATGAAAGTCAAAAATCATTTACATAAGAATAGTTTGTATTTCAAAATAACTAATAAGACTCGTGCGTATTAATTATCTTTTCGAATTTTCCCTTTATTAATACTTTAATTTCTACCTTGTAAGCTATATTTCATAGCTCTAGATCAGCAGGAAGTAGCCTTATAAAAAAAACGCAAATATTTTAGAATCGTATACTTAGAAATTTGATTCTTTCTGTGCTTTAAGCTTTTTATTTATAGTAGATTACACCATAAAATATGACCGACAGATAGACAGACGATTTTTTTGATCTAACCTCAAAGTCATTATACTTATAAAGTAACATTTGCAACTACATTAACTAATAGAGAGAATAACTACAGAGAGTTAGTAATTTGGAACATAGAAACCAATCTTCTAAGTCAACATAATCAAACATAAAATTTTCATTTTTACACTATTTTGTATAAAACTTCAATCCTAGTCAAAACTTATATGTGGTAAGAGAGTTAAGGGAAGACCTAGATTGACTTTCGAAAATACTGTATCGAAGATACTGGAGGATGGTCACGTAAAAATCATAAGGACTCTCCGGAGAAAACTTATGAAACTAATGATAGTGGACGAGGCGAAAGAAGTATGCAGGGACCGCAACGTTTGGCGATCCGTTATCTCAAACTGGGGTATGTATGTATGTATGAATCAAAATTAATAATGTAGTTTAAGTTTGTCAATATTGAGAACGTAAATTTTCCGTTGACCTACAATCATGAAATTGTTACGGAACCATCGAACGCGATTTTCATATTGTTTTTCACTTAACGCTACGGATAATTACCATAATTTAAACAATATTTACGTCATTATAGCAAAATATCTTACAATATTATATATATATCATTAAGTTAGTGATGTGTTTTTGTTTACAAGTTAATTCTAGGTAATCGAGTATTAGTCGGTAATATAGTAAATAAGTGTATAACATACCTACTTATATCATACACATATACATATTTCTAAATGTTTAACATATATCAATATTTGTATGAGAGGAGAAAAAATGTATATAATAAGTATGTTACAACTCTATTTTAAGTCCATCAAATTTTTTTTGACTGGGCAAGGCGCGGCGTTGAGTTCCGCCACTCAACACCCAATGTCTCGAAACTGGCAGGAAGCAGGGACGAAGAAAGCAGGGACTACGCAATGGAGTGTCTTAAGACTAGGTTTCCAAGATCCCTGCAGTTCCCTCTGCCTACCCTGCCATGTGCGGGATAAAGCGTGAAGCTAAAAAAACATTTTTTTTTGAAAGTTAGTGTAGTGTTGCCATAGCATTAACTCTTTACAACTTAAATTGTAGTATAAAAATATTTAAGCCTTGAGATTTCTTATCTGAAAAACGTCAAATTGTCTTTTAAAACAAATATTAAATATTATTAAATAACACCCAAATGAAGAATTATCATTTATTATCGTAGAAATTACGATAAACATGTCATGCTATCAATGTATAAGCAGTTTGTGTTTTTTTTGTATTTATCTGTCTGTCATCTGTATTTTTTATCAATGACAATTCATATGAATAAAACACACGTAATATTATTTTTTTTTGCTTCACGCTTTTATCCTGCACATGACAGGGTAGGCAGAGAGAACTGCAGGAACCATAGGGACCTAGTGTTAAGACACTCCTTGGCTTAGTCTCCGCTTTCCCCGTCCCCGCTTTATATTCGTATGTAAATATATTTCCATTGAATTTTAATAACCTGATAATTCCCTAGGTACACTAAATTCCCCCCCGATTTAGAGTCTTGAAAAGAATTTTGTCAAGTGGCAGAATACGTGGCCTTTCGCCAAAATAAATAAAATTTAAATGTATATTCGTAATATCAACACTACTATGTTTTTTTTAAGTGAATACATATATAACATATATATATGTCACTAAAAATAATTCTATCTATGTCTTCCAAAATTGAATAAGCGTCCAGACTAACCATCGGAAGGGCGAAACATTGAAGAGATTGTGGAGCAAAATATTACAGGTTTATACGGGAAAAATTGCGCCTACCATAGATATATATTTATTTTATAGAAATACAATACAAATACGTAGACAAAGTAATTGATATACAAAAAATATCATTTATACAACTATTTTCTATTATTTTTCATAAACAAAGAAAGAAATAAAAATATTATATGTATATCAAAATAAATCTGTGAACAGCCGCAAGCTGGCCGCTAATAAATTTAGGTACTTATTTCATACATGTAAATTAAAAAAAAATATTCATTTTAAGTTTACGACGGTTATATAAAAAATTAGGGTTTATACCTTAAGGCACAATTTATTGTGATTTTTTTCCTATATAGAAATTTAATTTGTAAATAAATACTATTTCTTTGCACTATCACCAATATCTGACATACGTCAGACATTTTATAACTGCCACAAAATGGCGCCAATTTGCACCAAATAAACATAGTGACCAATACTAAAACCAGAATAAGAGACGAGCCTACAGTTTATGTAACATTTACATAGCAACATATACAAACTTAAGTCTATTTGATAAAATTTACCAGCGAGATAAATAGCTTGTTTAAAGTAAATAGCTGACTGCTCGCATACCTACCAGCAAATTAACAAATTCTTTCTGTCTTTACTGATGACAAGAATATTTTTTCTAAGAACTTCCCACTATGCGTTCTATAATATATAAAAAGTCATTTTTAAATGTAAACTAACTGTAACTTTAACTAACTATGAACATTCATAGTGACATAGTATTATGTACATGCCACAATGGAGGAGATGAAAGTTGTATGGACCGCAAGGTATTTTTTTACAAGGTCTTTTTGGGGTATAGGTAACAACTAACAACTAAAATGAGTAATTCATTATTTTATTTTAACGTGACGCTTGAAGTGTTACAAAAACTGGTATTATAAAGCACTTAATCCTATTTCTATCCTATTATATTCAATAATTGTAATTATTCATTTCAAGCTTCTATATAACTAAATTGCCTTAGTTTGTTTTTTTTTATATCCATATTTATTCTCCAGTCCCAAACTTGAATATCTAGCAATTTAAATTTAATTATTACGTACACAAATATTATTATATATTAGTATGAAACACTCGAAAAAAAATAAGTACATAGGAAAAAAAATATATTTATTCAATCTGTATGTGAAAATGTGGATGTTAAAAAAATATTTAATGTTTATTACTTAACATTTGCCTCGGAAACAAAAGTCAAGGTCAATAACAGCCATTTATAACGAAGTGATAATAACGTTTAAAATAAAGATATACAAAATATATGTGATAAATAATATTTTTTTTCAATTATCAATTTCATAAAATGCTAATTTTTTTTACTATAAAATAACTTATAAAGTTTTAATACTTGTTATAAAACCTAGCGATTAACTCTTTTCTTCTTTTTCGATACTAAGAAAAAAATATAAAAAAGCTACGCATAATGGGTGGGAACCTCGTATTAGTCAAATAAGTAAAAATTATACACAAATAATAAAACCTTTTAACAGTATTATCAAAATTATACCATTGATAAACAGTGTCACCTATTTGTTTTAAAACAGATAACATAAGTGAGTAGGTACTATTGTGTTACAAGGAATTTCGAAATTTAAATTCATATGTGACCTATTTGGTTAAAAATTTTCTTATTTTTGTACTGAAAAGAACTTTTATGATATTTTGTACTTTAGCATTGTAACTGCAGCTTTATTATAATAAAAAAGAACCATTTTAATTTATTTTATATGAAAAATCATGAACTTCAAATAGTTTAAAAATTAACTTTCAACATATATATTACAATTTGTTTTAAGTAGAACTTATATAATAAAAGCTGTATAACTCGTTTGGATTTTATATTTTTAAACAAATTGACAAAAGTGAATATGTTTGAATTTTTTAAAATAATTACGTATGTCTTTATTTTTTTTATTCTGTTCATTAAATTAAAAAAATTGGATTTTGCAGCCATTCTTCACATAATTATGATCGAGCAGTTCACGGACAAGCTATTAAATATCATTAGAGTATCAATTTGTATACCGACTGCAACATGTAGTAATAATATGAAGAAAGAAATAATAAAATAAAATAAATTTACTTGTGTCCTTCATTGCCAATTCATCCTCTGTCAAGACAGATAAAGGCCGTGGAGCTGCCGAGCTAAAATTCTTCTTTTTTGATACCGTATTTAAAGCGACCGGTGCCCGCCATTGTTCTAAAATCTGCAACACATTCTTCAATAAATATATTTTTGTAATGACACTAAAAATAGCGCGAATTATTTACTTTTTTTTTAAGAATTAGATTCCACACCTTACAGCCAACGCGACGTACTGGAAACATTTTTTTTTTATTATTTTTTGCTGTACACTTATGTAGTTGTACGCCAGGAACTTGAATACAAACTGGTTGATTTAATATTGCTTGCCGGTTAGAACATAGTTATTTATCTCACTCGCACGAAGATAATGTGCTACCAAATTCAAAATAGTGTAATTATATATTCAGTATAGTTTCTCATTTGCTTATTATTATGTATGACTTTTAGATCACATACATATTTCTATTTTAATGTAATATTTTAGAAGTATTACTTTTTATAGCTTCATGCTTTATCTCACACATGCCTACACAGGCAGAAGGAACTGCAGGAATCATAGGAGCCTAGTGTTAAAAAACCCGGTGCTATTCTTTTACTTGATTTAATTTTATTATATTTATTAAGTTTACCAACGGTTGCTATATTCTTATCAACATGGAACATTAATTTTCATATTTAAAAAAAACAATAAATGTGCTACTGCGTTACTTAAACACTGCACACAAGGAAAATATAAGTGTGAATAGTGTTAAAGAAATAAATTAAAATAAAAATCAAGTTGTATATATTGATTATTATTTTATGATATGATTTTTATTTTATTCAATTTACAAGTTATGTCTGATTGTAAGTAAAACGCACTCGTAAAAAACATAGCAATTATTTTCGTGAATTTTTGCTTTTTAAATGTTAAAGAGGCTTAATGCATAATTTTAAGCGTTTTTAAAATACTGGTTGCAAATATTCTTAGTTCAACTTGTTATTATTTAAACAATGTGAAAATTATTCACGCATCGAAGGTTTTGTACTCATTCCGTAAATGTAAGTTTTTCGCTAAGGAAAATGTAACATTAACATTGATAAAAAATGTGTTTTATTAATTTGAAACTGTTTAAATATTTAATCTGTAGAGATTAAAGATTTTAATAGTTTCTTTCTGAATTCAGTTTCTTTTATATCAATTATCAATTTTGAGATTTTCTTTTCTACTGTAACTGCTTACTTTCCGTAAAATGAAATGAAATATAACTAATAACATTCGACAAATTTAAATTTGTTGTCATAGGTATTGTTTACATGAACTACAATATAAGTTTGTGACGATTTTATTCTTCAGGGACATAAATTTCCAATTTTTAGGTAGGTTTTGCATATGCGGAGATTTCCATTTAAAATGTAAAAGAAAGTAGCATTTCTTTTGATTGCGTTAACTTAGAAGTTTGAGTTTGCTTCAAGAGATTCACATGATTTAGATAAATTGATCTAAACACGGTACGAAGCCCTAAAAAGAACGTTATCTTTATTAGAGACTCAAATACATAACAAAAGAGATAGAGAGACTCAAGACATAACAAAAGAGATCCAAAATCGTATAACATGATAAAAAGGATTGCAATATGAAAGTATTTAAGAAAATAATAGGTTAGTTATAAATAATATTTTATATGGCTTTTACTTTATATTTTTTTTCACCTTTACAATATACTTTAAATATTTGTGTGAAATGGAACGTAGTTATGACAACCGGATAAGTATATATGGTTAGGTTGGTATGAAAGTTTCTAGAAACTTACAGAAAATGCAAAGATGTTACCATATTAATAGAATTTCCCTACTATCTGTACACTCTTGATAACGCAGCACAAAACTTAATTTTATTAAAAGTATATTTAATAAATTAAATGACGTTCAAATGCGATTATTTCAGACTTTTATGACACAAAAAGTATATTTCTTTGCTATGTATATAATTTACTTAAGATGTTCAGGCACTCTGGTGTCAATTTCATTTATAATAACAATTTGACTAACAAAACAAGTAAAAAATGAGTAAATAAGTTTTGAATAGAAAACATTATTATAAATAGAATATATTTAGAGTAAATACTTTCTGTATCAAAATAAAATTAATATTTCGAAATATTGTGGGTTAAGATACAATATTGGTAACAAGCCGCTTAATCATAGCAACACAACTAATGTCATTCAAACTGGCACTGCCATTGTCTTATTAGACGTACGACGTTTCTCGAATGATATAGTTACTTACGCAGAATTGAAAACGGCGACGACGAATTATTTAACGCTTGGTGGTACTAAAAACTGCGTCAAATAAACTTATTATAAGTGTATTAAATAATAAAACATTTGCTTGTGTACGAATAATACAGAAAACATCAATATATTTCGCTAATCTTAGAACCTTGAGCATTAGATCTGAAAAACGCGGATCATTCGGCACCTCGTGTTAACGTTTAGTGGTGAAAATGGCAAAATGGGGAGAAGGAGACCCTCGATGGATAGTCGAGGAACGTCCAGATGCAACAAACGTAAATAACTGGCATTGGACCGAAAAAAATGCCGGGCCTTGGTCAAAAGATCGGTTAAAGGAACTATTAACTAATTTAAAAATAGCCCAAAATGGAATAGATTGTAAGATTAGCGAAGTAGAAAAAATAGATGGAGAAGCTACAGCGAATAATAGGAAAGGAAAACTAATATTTTTCTATGAGTGGGATATTAAGTTGAAGTGGGAAGGCATGTTGGCTGGTGGTAAGGACAAGGTGAAGGGAGAGATCCAAATTCCAAATCTATCGGAGGAAAATGATGTCAGTGAAGTTGATGTAAGTAAAATAATTTTGATTTATATTTATTTAATTGATCTTTTTAATTAAATTTCGTTTATATCTAATAAAAATATAAATTAATAATCTTGTTTTGGGTCTCTGTTAATAATATTCCTTGTACTTAATTATTTTAGATATTATCAATGTCACAAATTGCAATTGGAGTAAAGCCAATAGTACCACACCATTATAACTGAACTGTTTATATTCATTAATCTTACAACACATTTCATACTTTTAATTATGAAATAATTAGTATTTCATAGTTTAAACATGTATTTATATACAATGTATATAATTCTCATTTTCAGATGACGGTCACCATTAAAGGTAGCGGTGATGAAGCCCAACGAGTGAAAGCCTTCATGCATAATGTGGGCAAAGATGAAATCCGTAAGCAACTAAATGAATACATAAGAAGTTTAAAGGAGGAATTCTCAAAAGGCTTGATTTTACCCAAGAAAGGTGAAGCTCCCGTTAAACCAGACAATGTTTCAACAATCACCAGTGGTTTCAATAAGAAAATAAACATGGAACCAGTTATCTCTACTCAAAATAAACAAATTGGACTAAAATTAGATACAAAATCAATTGAACTATCGGAAAGTTTTCAATGTAGGGCTCATGAGTTTTATGATGCTATGACTAGAATAGAAATGGTCACAGCTTTCACTCAGGGACATGTAAAAATGGAAGCTGAAAAAGGTGGTAAATTTTCATTATTTGGAGGCAATGTGAGTGGAGAATTCAGAGAATTGGTGCCGGGCAAGAAGATAGTTCAGTATTGGAGATATAAGCAGTGGCCAGACCAACATTTCTCCGAAGTCACTTTTAATATTGAAGAGAAGGTATGCATATTTTTTATTAAATTTGTTTGGTTGAATCATTTGTAGGGTATTTATTTTTAGTTTTTTATAATGTTACTATGGAAATATCTTTTAATAAGTTAAGAGGGCTGCACTTAGAATGTGAAACTAACAGAAAATACTGTGTTTGGCATAATTTTAGTTTTATAACTAACACTAATACTCTCTATTAGAAACAAAAGTGCTAGGGATTGAATCTCTGCTTACTCTTCTTCCTAGTTATGGTGCCGCAGGTTCGTCCAGCCCAGTATCACTGCAACCATTGTTGATTTTTTGTGTTTTCTCCACATACTACAGTTTACAGTTGAGATTGGTCTATGCAAGGAATTGTAATAATATCTTGGCTGTGAGCATCTTTATTTCTTCTGAGTTTTTGATGTTTCTCCAGTATAGTATAATATGTTGTATTAGTAGTAGACATTTGGTGCAATGAAGAGGGTTTTCTTTTTCATAATTGAATTTTTTGTGCTTCTTTGTGCTGCTAATATCTGAATTGTATTTGTGTCTATTCAGACCACATTAACTAGTCAGCACCCTTTCAAAGTACTTAGACAAATCTTACTAAGGGTTAACGCCACAGTGGCAGCCTTGTTGAATGTTAGTGAGTGCCTTAGCTTGGTATAATCCAGGTCTATTCCTCCATAGTTGAATAGCCTCATCGTGGTTGTATATCTTCAGGGTAAGCTAAGTTAAGGTAACATTAAGTTTCAAAGGTTATGCTAAGGTTGTATTTCAGTTTCATAGGTTAAAGTTTTCTTTGATTCCAATATTTCCCAGGGTGTTTTAGGTTGTTATAGTTCTCAACTAGCTTCAATTGGATGCTAGAGCCGAGTGTGCTTGATTATGTGTTAATATAGATAGTGTGACAGAGGTAGTTGTTTTGAAGATTGTCTGTCATACATTCTACGAGGGTCAAACTGAAAGTTCTTAGAAAATCAAAAACTAAGCATTCTAGCAAGTTATTAGTTTTATTATAACTTTTCAAAATAGCGTCCGAAAAGCACCTTGAAACCACCACCACCAGAAAAGCACCTTGCCCACTCGGCCTTAGGGGTCTCTTCAACGACGTTTTGAAACGCAGCCACTGCTCCTTCGGCGTTCATAAAATGTTTTCCTCGAAGTTTTTCTTTTATTTTCGGGAATAAATAAAAATCGCAGGGTGCGAGGTCGGGGCTTTACGGCGGGTGACCCAGTAATTCCACGTCTAAGGTCGCCAAATAGTCGATCGTTTGCCTGGCGGTGTGCGACGAGGCATTGTCGTGATGAAGGAGGATCCTGCTGCGAGGTCGTTTCTCTCGAACTATTTCCAAGACAAGTGGCAAACAGTTGTTAGTGTACCACTCTGCATTAACCGTTTTCTGATCCTCTAAGACAACTGTCGCGTAATGAGCTGTCTTTCCGTAGAACGAGGCCACCATCGTTTTTCCAACACTTCGACCTCTCTTCACTTTAGTTGGCAACTCTTCGGAAGGAAACACCCACTGAGCAGACTGTCTTTTGGTTTCCGGATCATAACAGTAAATCCAGCTTTCGTCACCCGTTAGTATGTCGAACACAGCATTTGAGTCACCTCCGTTAAATTTTTGAATCATTTCTCGGCACCAATCAACACGGCGGAGTTTTTGAGCCTCGGTCAAATTATGCAATATCCAGCGGGCACAAAGCTTCCTGACCGCTAAATGTTCATGGAGGATTTTGTGCACTTGACTCATACCTATGCCTAGACTTGTCTGAATCTGCTGATAGGTCACTCTTTTGTCAGTCTCTATCATACGCCGCACAACACTGATATTATCTTCAGTCGTCGCTGTAGAAGGCCGTCCCTCACGCAAATCATCGGTGAGATTAGTTCGACCACGTTTGACTTCATTAAACCAGTTGTAAACTGTGGCACGAGATGGGGCTTCATCGTGAAAAGCCAATCGAAGTCTATCATAACTTGCTTGTTGACTTATATGACATCGAAAGTCATAAAAAATCATTGCACGAAAATTTTCTCGGCTTAAATTCATTCTGACGTGCACAGACAATTTTCAATTTGCCGCCAAATCGTAAAACAAATGACAAATGAATGAAATGTATAATCAATATTATTGGTAAAGAGTTCTATTTTTAAAATTTAAACTTATTTTTTTAATATAATGCTTTTAAGTTGCCAGTTCTAAAAACTTTCAGTTTGACCCTCGTAGAATGGCAAATTCCAGGGCCCGGAATACTGAATAGTGTTATCCCATAGTTAAACGCCTTAATGGATATCTTAAAATATAACTTGTTTTAACTAATTCTTACTAAAATTATGAATCAACATGAAAACCTTAAGTAAATCAATGAGAAACATTTTCCTATTAAACCAATGTGTTTAATATATTATAATTTTCATCTTTAAAATTGTGTTCTGAAAACTATATATACCATTTATAACTAAATATCAAATTATATATTTTATTTTACATATTTATAAACAATAATCATAATGGTATTGTAAAATTTACAAAATTATAGTGGTTTGTTTGTGGAAGTGGTTAATAGGATGTGATAACTAGTAAATATTTGAGTAAATTGAATTTATAAATATCTAGTATAAACAATATGTGAAGCAAATTGTGACAAATTTTCTACATTATTTTTTTTTGTCAATATAAAATATGTAATTTAAATATTATATTGGAAATATCTAAATATAAAAGTACACCCATAGTTTGAAAGTAGGCTCCATCAAGTCACAAACTAGTATTGTACTGACTTGATGGAGCCTACATACGTTTTTAAAAAAAATAAAATAGCGGCCCAGGGTCTCCTATGATCATAAAATAATATTTTTCGAAATGAAATTAGGCCACTCATAACAATTGCAGGATAAAAAATATATTAAAAAAAATATATTAGAAATAAAATCCAAATTAGAAATGCTTTACTAAATAATACATTAACTACGAGGGCCAAACTGAAAGTTTTTAGAACTGGCAAATTAAAAGCATTATATTAAAAAAATAAGTTTAGATTTTGAAAATAGAACTCTTTACCAATAATATTGATTATACTTTTCATTCATTTGTCATTTGTTTTACGATTTGGCGGCAAATTGAAAATTGTCTGTGCACGTCAGAATGAATTTAAGCCGAGAAAATTTTCGTGCAATGATTTTTTATGACTTTCGATGTCATATAAGTCAACAAGAAAGTTATGATAGACTTCGATTGGCTTTTCACGATGAAGCCCCATCTCGTGCCACAGTTTACAACTGGTTTAATGAATTCAAACGTGGTCGAACTAATCTCACCGATGATTTGCCTGAGGGACGGCCTTCTACAGCGACGACTGAAGATAATATCAGTGTTGTGCGGCGTATGATAGAGGCTGACAAAAGAGTGACCTATCAGCAGATTCGGACAAGTCTAGGCATAGGTATGAGTCAAGTGCACAAAATCCTCCATGAACATTTAGCGGTCAGGAAGCTTTGTGCCCGCTGGATACCGCATAATTTGACCGAGGCTCAAAAACTCCGCCGTGTTGATTGGTGCCGAGAAATGATCCAAAAATTTAACAGAGGTGACTCAAATGCTGTATTCGACATACTAACGGGTGACGAAAGCTGGATTTACTGTTATGATCCGGAAACCAAAAGACAGTCTGCTCAGTGGGTGTTTCCTTCCGAAGAGTTGCCAACTAAAGTGAAGAGAGGTCGAAGTGTTGGAAAAAAGATGGTGGCCTCGTTTTTCCGAAAGACAGGTCATTACGCGACAGTTGTCTTAGAGGATCAGAAAACGGTTAATGCAGAGTGGTACACTAACAACTGTTTGCCACTTGTCTTGGAAAAAGTTCGAGAGAAACGACCTCGCAGCAGGTTCCTCCTTCATCAGGACAATGCCTCGTCGCACAACGCCAGGCGAACGATCGACTATTTGGCGACCTTAGACGTGGAATTACTGGGTCACCCGCCGTATAGCCCCGACCTCGCACCCTGCGATTTTTATTTATTCCCGAAAATAAAAGAAAAATTTCGAGGAAAACATTTTATGGACGCCGAAGAAGCAGTGGCTGCGTTTCAAAACGCCGTTGAAGAGACCCCTAAGGCCGAGTGGGCAAAGTGCTTTTCTCAATGGTTCCATCGAATGCAGCGATGTATTGATGTAAATGGATGCTATTTTGAAAAGTTATAGTAAAGCTAATAACTTGCCAGAATGCTTAGTTTTTGATTTTCTAAGAACTTTCAATTTGACCTTCGTAATACATTCTGTAAATTGCCTGTAAATGTGATGATTGGATGTAACAAGTTCCACCAATTTACTTTGGGGTAGGAGAATTTGAAAAAAAAAACATCTGTACAAAATAGTATAGTGTTATTAAATTTTTTTAATTAGATAATAATCATAGTTTAATAATAATTATAAGAGTAAATCTATTAAATACTCCCTTGGTACATTTAATATACTTCAGGTTTTTTACATATATAACATATGCACAACACAGGCTATGGGTTCCATTCCCAAATGGGAAGATTAAATTATTTTATTTTTTTGCAATACGAAAAAAAAGCAACTGCGGCGTTGTTTCCGCCAATCAACACACAATGTCCGTCTGCGTTAATTTTTTTAATGTTTTAATAGATTATTTTCCTATCCTTAGTATGGAATAACACTCTTAGAATATTACTCTCTCTCGCTAAACGATTGTTCTTTGAAATAATCTTTGTGTAGCGGAAATTTATAGAAATCTTCCTATACGAGGGTCAAACTGAAAGTTCTTAGAAAATCAAAAACTAAGCATTCTAGCAAGTTATCAGTTTTATTATAACTTTTCAAAATAGCGTCCATTTACATCAATACATCGCTGCATTCGATGGAACCATTGAGAAAAGCACTTTGCCCACTCGACCTTAGGGGTCTCCTCAACGGCGTTTTAAAACGCAGCCACTGCTTCTTCGGCGTCCATAAAATGTTTTCCTCGAAGTTTTTTTTTTATTTTCGGGAATTAATAAAAATCGCAGGGTGCGAGGTCGAGGCTATACGGCGGGTGACCCAGTAATTCCACGTCTAAGGTCGCCAAATAGTCGATCGTTTGCCTGGCGGTGTGCGAGGAGGCATTGTCGTGATGAAGGAGGATCCTGCTGCGAGGTCGTTTCTCTCGAACTTTTTCCAAGACAAGTGGCAAACAGTTGTTAGTGTACCACTCTGCATTAACCGTTTTCTGATCCTCTAAGACAACTGTCGCGTAATGACCTGTCTTTCCGAAGAACGAGGCCACCATCTTTTTTCCAACACTTCGACCTCTCTTCACTTTAGTTGGCAACTCTTCGGAAGGAAACACCCACTGAGCAGACTGTCTTTTGGTTTCCGGACCATAACAGTAAATCCAGCTTTCGTCACCCGTTAGTATGTCGAACACAGCATTTGAGTCACCTCCGTTAAATTTTTAGATCATTTCTCGGCACCAATCAACACGGCGGAGTTTTTGAGCCTCGGTCAAATTATGCGGTATCCAGCGGGCACAAAGCTTCCTGACCGTTAAATGTTCATGGAGGATTTTGTGCACTTGACTCATACCTATGCCTAGACTTGTCCGAATCTGCTGATAGGTCACTCTTTTGTCAGTCTCTATCATACGCCGCACAACACTGATATTATCTTCAGTCGTCGCTGTAGAAGGTCGTCCCTCACGCAAATCATCGGTGAGATTAGTTCGACCACGTTTGAATTCATTAAACCAGTTGTAAACTGTGGCACGAGATGGGGCTTCATCGTGAAAAGCCAATCGAAGTCTATCATAACTTTCTTGTTGACTTATATGACATCGAAAGTCATAAAAAATCATTGCACGAAAATTTTCTCGGCTTAAATTCATTCTGACGTGCACAGACAATTTTCAATTTGCCGCCAAATCGTAAAACAAATGACAAATGAATGAAATGTGTACTCAATATTATTGGTAAAGAGTTCTATATTCAAAATTTAAACTTATTTTTGTAATATAATGCTTTTAAGTTACCAGTTCTAAAAACTTTCAGTTTGACCCTCGTAGAGATGGTAACAACGAAATAAGATGTATAAAGCATTAATTAAATTCTTTTAATTTTAAATTCTTATAATTTCGACGTGGCGTGATGAAGAACGCATGGCCTAGTGATTTAAAATCCCGCTGCGTTTAATATATTTATATGTTTTCTTTATGTATTTATCTATCTTTAGTGAGGATTACACTTTAAAAATCATAAAATGGTATGTTATATGTCTATATTATAATTTAAGGGTATAAAGCGGGAAACCGACTGTCTTAAACCTAGCCCTCTAAATTCGCTATAAACTTAGTTCTAAGTAATAATAAATGTAAAAATATAAAGATAAGAGTTTATTATGATTAATATGAATTCTATATATTATATATTAATATTATAATTAATATTTATGATAAGAACACATATGAGTTAAAAAAGGGTACGGACAAAGTGTCTGTAGTGTCGATTGCATTACAAAAAATATACCCTAGCCCTAAATATAGTAAAGAATTAATATATATTTCCCCAAAAATAAATAATAAGATAAGTAGTAAAGAAGTCCCATTGTAACTTTCTAGGATGACCACACTCTAGTGAATCTGAAGCAGGACCTCGTCCCGGCGTCGGAGGTGGATCAAACCAGGGAGAATTGGAAACGTTATTACTTCGACAGTATCAAGCGTGCTTTCGGTTTTGGGGCCTTCCTGTGATCAAGTTTTTTGGCTTTATGAATTAGGTAAGTATAAACAGGGTGTTCTGACATGGCGGCCTTTGTAAAAACTACCTATAGGGTAAAATATTTCAAGGCTATATACAAAAGATAGTTAACAATTATCAATAGTTTAGGCACAGGATCGTTTTTTCCCATTTTACGATATTTATACGTGCTGTGTAACGCGTGAGGTAGTCATTATTAAATACGTATGACGTATAGACCTCGTACTACAAGAATACTAATGAACGTTGTTAATCTGTCACCTTTTTTCAAAAAATAACCGAATGAGAAAGAGATATATCTCTGTCCCGCTCTGACAGGATAGGGTACGCTTGCGTCATACTTGACAATAATAATTTAATTATTTATTTTGTTTTAAAAACATTTTTTTTGTTTTTTGAAAATATTACTTATTTTATAATTTTACCAAGTTATATTTTTTAGTAAGGCTTGTTAATACTATGCTTTAAATTATGTTCGCGGTTCAACTACATACTGTATAAGTTAGTTTAAGAAGTCAATCAAGATAAAAGGTGTACAGTTAATTTGTGGAGAGGTTTAACAAGGAAATCTTTATTGTAACATGCTAAACGATCTTCGCCTATCTAGAATAATCATGAATTAGTTTCTAGAAAATAGAATTTTAGCCGAAATTAGATTAGGTATAGAGAGGAGCTCGGGCAGTGGAGGTTAGTGCTGATGCATGTGTCAAGGGAACCTCTAAACCAAAACGAAACCAAAGAGTTGTAAAACCACTAAGCCAATTTACTAGAGCTTTTTGCCAATTTGCCAATTTACTAGAGCATTCTGCAAGTTGAGATTTAAGCGTTCCGTAATACTTTTGATGTATGCTCACCTAATTTCCCTAATTTTTTACTATAATTGACTTCGTCATCTAAAACTACCCTCGTTTTACAAAAAAAAAAAAATTAACTATTAAATACAATATATTTATATTTGTTTCCTACAATTATTTCCAGGTTATTCTCCACCAATTCTCGAAGATTCCAACAGTTTTTTACCAATATATACCTGTGATGTAGCAACAGTACGCGGCACCGAGGGCTTGCTTGACTTAGTTAGTGTTCAAAGTTTAACAACTGAACGTCACGCTTAGCACTTAATGTATTGTGTTGTAAACAAATTTAATTTATCGTTTACCAATAAATTATGTAAGGAGTTTGTGATGTGTTTTATTTCACCTGTTTTTATTTTCATATTGATATTGTAATGTTTATAATATCTAAAGCAACGGAGTGTATTAACACTCAATCCTATGGTTCCTGCAGTTCTCTCTGCCTACCCTACTGTGTGGGGGATTAAGCGTGAAGCTAAAAATAAAATAATATCTATGAGAAAAAATAAAATAATATCTATCTAGAGTGTTTATATAAATATATATGAGACCGTCGTCGCACAGAGGCGTAACGTCTGCCTGTAAACGTGACGGTTTGTGGGTTCGATTCCTTCTCGGGGAAGATGGATTTTTCTATTTCCATTTTCTTCGCTTAGGCAAGCGCGGCGTTGAGTTCCGCCACTCAACACGCAATGCCTCAATAGTCGGAAAGTGGAGAACGGAGTGTCTTAACACTAGCATTCCACAGTTACTGCGTTTTCATCTGCCTATGCTATAACCGGTATAAAGCTAAAAAGAAGAACAAATTTACATTAATGTTTAAATAGTAATGTATATTTTTTATAACTATGCCATATTTAACTGTGGTAATGTAAAAAGTCATTAAAAACAGATTATTAAGGAAATTAATTGCAAAATACTTTCACTAAATGTGAATCTGCTAATAAGATTTTTTTTAAATTAATAATCTGTTTAATTTGTTATATTAAACAACTTAATAATAGTTGTTTAATATAACAAATTAAACGTTATCAAATGACCCAAGCTGTAGAGATCGATATATTATCAGTCTTTATTGTGCATTCACTTAGTGAGATCGACTATGCGGCTTTTGTGTTTTCTTGTTCTACCTTTGGTTTGTTTATTATTATTTTTTTATTTATTTTAAATACTATTTTTATTAACAAAATATATTTTAGTAATTAAATTTTAATTATAAAGTAAATTCAAAATAGTAATTCTATTACTGTATTGTATAAGAAAATCAATTATATATTTTAAAATATTTATATATTATTTTAAAACGTTAAAATTTCTAAGCGGGAATCAAACTCGCACTTTTTAGACAATTATTTTATACTTTAGACCTAAAACTTTAAAAAAGTTCTAAAACTTTTATTTTATTATTTATACGGTATTTCTAAGATAAGCTGTTTTAATTAAAAGTAATGTATTTGGAATTGTTTTAACACTGTAATTTGTTTATTTTGCTTGAATCTTATCGTAAACTTAATAGGGTCATTACAAACATACATTACAAAGATAGTAAAGGTCAAGTTATACAGGAAGATTTCTTCACATTTTCAACGTAAATTTAAATATAAAACGTTTATAGATTTTTATATAGGTATTAGGTATTTAAGTTAAGTGTTTGCTACCCATAGTTAAGACTTAAGCTTATAATTTCAACATTCTCGAAATAGATTTGAGAATTTTTTCTTAGAGCTTCTCTGATTTTGTCAAATTTGAAATTTCTACGTGTATATTTATATAGATTAAAATAAATGTTGGTTCACTTTACTTGTTATAAATTAGATATGTATTCTTTTTCTTTAACCTCTGTTCTTTAAAAATGGTGTTTTAAGGACGTTACCAAGTCTATTCTATTGTTTTAATTTTTGTTTCCAAATTTTTTTAAATTTTTTTTTTAATTTAACTGTTCATTATTAGGGCCACTGACAGAGTAAAATGTTCTCTACATTCACATCTTTCACGTCCAAAGTCATAGAGCTAAGAAGTTGATTTTTTTTAGCTTCACGCTTTATTCCGCACATGGCCGGGTAGGCAGAGGGAACTGCAGGAACTATATTAACCTAGTGTTAAGACACTCCGTTGCTTAGTTCCTGCTTTCTTCGTCCCCACTTTCCGCCGTTTTTCGAGGCATTGCGTGTTGAGTGCCGGAACTCAACGCCGCGCTTTGCCTAGTTTTGCCAGAGCGAAGAAAATGGAAATAGAAAAATCCATCTTCCCCGACTGGGGATCGAACCCAGAAAACGCGACGGGCGTTACAGGCAGACGTTGCGCCTCTGCGCCACGACGGTCCTCATATTTTTTTTGTATTTTTCGAAAAATGATATGATAAAAATTTAAATTACAATTACATATTTAATCTAAATAGCTGATGCTAGTAAACAAATCATTACCCTAAGTAATTATAACGAAGTTACATAACCCTTTGTTAGTGCTTTAATTAGAGCTAGGCAGCGAGACAATACATCTTGAATTCAATAGATTGTATTGTGTAAGTGAAGATATTATTATGGTTCGATACATTGAAAGAAAATATGAAATCCTTATATGATTATTTATTTGTTGTAATCTTCTATAACTACAGAATATAAAATTTTACAAGTATTACGTCTCGTTTGACTTTTACGTCTTGTTGTAATAAATAATTGTGAAATTGAAACAAAACGTAAAAAAATTAAAACTAAGAAAAACTAAATGTTAGTAGAAGTGACCTACTTCTACTCTTACTATACTTTTTTAATAATTAAGTGTTGAGAGACAAAAATAAATAAGTTTAAAATTTAAAAAAAACACAAAAGGACATTTATTTTATTTAATTATTATCACAATAAAGAAAAACATTTAAGTAAACGTTGGAAAATATTGCGGGATTTGAACCTGTGCTTTTCAGATGCCGACCAAGCGCTCTATCAAATTAAGCCATACGTTCTTATTGAGCTACGTCGATATAAAATAATTATCTTTTTTTTATTAGCTTCACGCTTTATCCCGCATATTGCAGGGTAGGCAGAAGGAACTGCAGGAACCATATGAACCTAGTGTTAAGACACTAAGCAACGTAGTGTCTTAACACTCGGTCCCTGCTTTCTGCGTCCCCGTTTTCCGCCTTTTTCAAGGCATTTCGTGTTGAGTGGCGGGGAACTCAACGCCGCGCTTTGTCTAGTTTCCAGAACGAAGAAAATGGAAGTAGAAAAATCCATCTTTCTCGAGTGGGAATCGAACCCACAAACCGTCGCGTTTACAGGCAGACGCAAACGCCTCTTCGCCACGACGGTCCTCAAATTACTATCTAATTTATATTTTGTTTCACTTTCTTTTTCAGGTGGCAGCCCATGTGGCCTCTAATAACTTACATTCAGAAAAAGTTCAATTAGTAAGTATAACAGAGTTTCAACCCAATAACTCTCTTGCTCTCTTGCACTCTCCTAGTTTTCGTCTTTAATAGGTTATTAAATAATTTATGGCACAAGGTAGGCTACCTAGGTAGGTAGGTACCTACCTACAGGTAGGTATAACAAAATTCCAGAAACAATATCGGACCTTGCATTCCACATCCACTCTTAAAAGTGAAGTCAATTGAAATATTTAAAATTAAACATACATTAATAAGTAAAGCTTATTATTCTATCCAAGAATATTATAATAACAGTTGAGCGTGGAATACTGTTCATACTCCTTCGGGACGCTTGCTTTGTAAATGATATTGCAAGGGAGCAACTGTTGAGTTTCTTGCCGGCTCTTCTAAGCGAAATTTGCCTTACGTGAAGCTACCTGAAGCTACTATTATATTATATAAGTGACGATTCAAAGGTGCTTTTTATGGTCTAATTAAAAAATCTACAATTGCTATTTTATTCTTCGTATATTAAAAATTAAATAGGTTTAAAATTTCGATATATGTAACATAGAGCTTTGTTTTACCACACGGTTGGATTTATATTATGAGGACAGTCGTGATGTAAAAGAACATTGCCTACCTTTAAACGCTGGCAGTTTGTAGGTTCGATTCCCAGTAGTGAATAAGTATTATATTCATTTTCTAAGTTCTGACAACAAGGCGAAGCGCGGCGTTGAGTTCCGCCACTTAACACGCAATGCTTCGATAGGCTGAAAGTGGGGAACGAACTATTTTAACACTAGGTTTTTTTGGTTTCCTCTACTTACCCTGTAAAACATATATTGAAATGTATTATCACTAGTGATAATTAATTAATTTTAACATAAACGTTTTACGAATTGAAGACATGAGTGGATAAAGGGAATATGATACAATTTGAAAATGTTTAGATAATGGACATTTTATTGTTAAATATATACATAACTATTTGCGCTAAATTGTACTTAGTATAATGAACTACTAATATGAAGTCTAAAAATTAGATAAAGATATACGAATTAGTATTTATTAAATAAAATATGTACATAACTTTAAATTCACCTTAAAAATCGGTTTTTACAAAAAATGTTACATAACTCTTTCATCCTCTCATGTCTTCAATTTTATTCAATTTTCAATCTTCGTTTGTCCAAAAAAAGGCATGAATTAAAAAACCATTTTCATTTTTCGCTTGATTCCTTGTACGAACTTTCCTACATATATTTTACTAAAATTAACCTTTAACAGTGTAAAAAATGGAACTGCATAAATGAAAAATTGAATTTACTAGAAGATCCAATATCTAAACTTACCAGCTTATTACCGTTGCCTGATGATTGGAAAACTACATGCAAATAGAGCAGCAACTACGTGTGAAGAAAATAAATACAAAGGATCTACGAATATATGTCCAGGGCAAGGACTGTTGCATTGTTTTATAACTGAATTGAATAAGGTAAGCTAAACTTTGGGACGGAGAAAGCAGGGACTACGCAACAGAGTGTCTTAACACTAAGTTTATATAGTTCCTGCAGTTCCCTCTGCCTACCTTTCCAAGTTCAGGATAAAGCGTGAAGCTAAAAAAAAATTTTAAATGACATTTACTTACCTTTTAGGTAAGGTAAATATTTAGCTATATAAAATTATATTACAACGTGTTACCTATATGGTCAGATTTATCTCGAGAACTTAGCATATAATTACCTTAGCATACAGTTTTATATTTTACACAACTGTCAGTTGTTGCCCTAGAAAGGCAAAGTCGCTAGTTAATTCTATATAAACAGATATATTGATAATTTATTAAATGATTTTAACATAAATAAATGACCAATATCAAACAAATTGATGAAAAATCAAATTACTATTTCATTTTCAGAATTGCCCTGAAAAATATTTAAAGACCACTGATTTTTGTTCCCCGCCTTTGATTCGAGCTTCAGCGAATTCTACATATATGTTTCGACAAAGGTAATGAAATGAGATATAAATATATACGTATACTATGTAGTTGCCGATGCCATAGTGTAATATATTCAACATATGGTACGATTATGGTACAACATACGATTTCTCGCATAATACGCAATTTTTCGTCAATTCTTATCACTTGTGAGATTTGCTTTTAAAAATTTCATAACAATTTATTTATACTATCGATTTTTATTTGATCGAATTTACAGAAATCGTTGGGAAGGAAGTAACCATGGTATATGTCGGCGCTAGGCCAGGGTTTCGTTGTTCAGAGTCCATTTTAGTCCAGAGATCTTTTATATATGTATAATTCAGTCCAATTTAATTGAAAGCTGATATTTCTGTTTAATATCATAAAGATCTTTAAAAATAAGTTTTACTGACTTGAAAAATTGAACATTAATTTCAATACTAAATACTTTTGAAATAATGAAATCACGAAATATATAAATTGATTCGATTTTGATATATTGATAAAGAATTCAATAATATTTCTTTTTTTGCAGTCGGTACGACGATTATGAAGAATATGTAGCAATAGAACAGCGTCCAGAATGGTTTATGAGAAATGTAAGTAATTTCACACAAAATTCTATAAATCCATAGAATATCTCTATATGATACCCTCAATCCATTTTGCTACGAAAATATAACCTACCTATTTATTATTTACCTACCTATTTATTATTTACCTACCTACCTACCTACCTATTTGCAAAAGAACAATTTCTATTTTACTTATTTTATTTTGAATTTACATTTTTATTTTACTATTTTATTTTATTTATTATATTTAAAAAAAATACAATTAAGTTTATTAAATAATTAGATTGATCAATAAATAAATCGATATATGTTGTCTAAATTTCCAGTACTTATCAAACAAATGCTGTGATATACCAAAACTGTTCAATAACAGTGTTCTAGATGAATGTGGCTTCGAAGAATTCGTTCACTATCATAAATACGTACCTTTAAGAAAATATTTGGAATATGATACCGACATAGAGACCACTACACAGGTAATAAATTCTTAATTATTTTTCGTTTTAATTTAAGTTTTTCTTAATAAGTTACTATTAGCACGACGATTTAGGGTTCGATTCCCATTTAGGTGTCATTTGTCTCGAATTTTAGTAGAACTGAGTATGTCAAAGTCATTTTATGCTTTTTAAATTTGGAATACGTAATAAAATATAAAAGTAAAAAAAAACAATGTTTAAAATAATTAAATTAAATTATTTTCACTATATTTACTTATAAGAAAACTTAAATTATAAATAATTTTTATAAATTAATTAATATAGTAGTTTGTGGAATTTTTTTAATAAATATTCTTGATTCTTATTACAGTGCTATTTGAAATCCCTATTAATACTTAAATTTATTACAGGAAACCAATAAATTGAATTATGAAGAAGAAAACAGTAATGGAGAAGATGGCAATGAAGAAGTAAGTATACATTATTTTACAAAGAAAATCTGTTACTTAAATAAGCTGCGGTTTAACTCCGTAGAGTGAATGCTAGTGGTCCTTTCAGTATCAACTCAATATCAATGTTTAGGATGAGAATGATATCGTTTAAAGACAAAATTAATTAACTAGAAGAAATGACGTATGGTAAGTGCCTTTATATATATACATAGTGTTTGATTGTATTTAGTGACAGTAAACACGAAAGCGTAGGCTCGATTCCTATTTGGGTTAATGTATTTCAATTTGCGGCGTTGAGTTCCGCCATTTAGTAAATAATGTCTCGAACATTGGGCAAAAAGGGATTGTAGTGTCTTAACACTAAGTTTCTCTCTACATTTATTATGCGTGATATGATTCACGCAGAGAAAGAAAAACCCAGTATTAATACTAAAGTAGTGATTACTTATAAAATATTATAATAATTATAACATAATTAAAATTAAGCCTTATCTAGCTTTATTCAAGTTTAAACATTATTTTATTATTGAAAATATATATATATATTTAATATTGTGTACATAGTAACATAGAAATGGCGGGATTGACTTAAATACTACTAAGAATTTATACAGGTTAGGCAAAATAAGACAACCTGTATATTGAAATATGTTGAAAACGTTATTTAAATTTTTAATTATTATTTATTATTAATTAACAAAAATAAATATTCAAACTTTTCCAGGACTTAGATCCATTAGACTGTTGTATCGTAGATGAATTCATTCGACCGAAATGGCGGTCGGATTGTGATTTTAAATTGAAATGGGATGATGTAAATCGATTGACAATAGTCAATGAAAGTGATGTAACAACTACTACTAAAGCGCCATCTTTGAGAAATAAAGATGTCAAAATAGTGCCGCTTCCGGTAAGTTTGTAGTTAAAAGAATTTATATAAAAATTAAATATTTTTTTTAATTTAGCACTACATATATGTACAAATTTATTATGAAAAAGTTAGTAGTAGTGTTTTTCTTATATTTATTAAAAAAATATTATTAAATAAAATTAAGAAAAATCAAAGACATTCAATCATATTTATAAAAAAAAAAAAGTTTCCCGTACCGGGAATCGAACCCGAGCCTCCTGGGTGAAAGCCAGGTATCCTAGCCACTAGACCATACGGGATGGTGATGGTAAAGTTGAAATAGTTATTCTAATAATAAATTGTATATGATTATGTCGTAAGTAGGCTCTCATTTCGTTAATTTATGTGATTTAAACTTCATATGGTCTATATATTAAATATAATTATATAAATATATATCTTGAACTAAAATATCCATTTATACAAACTGATCAGTTCCAAGATTTTTTAATATTCCTTTAAATTTTAAAATCAATTCGGCACAAATTATAATTTTGTTAAATTGTTTCTTCTTAATAAAAACTTAAAACGTGTTAAAATGCTTAAATAGATTAAATTTATTATAAAAATTGTTATGTCTCATATCTCATGTAGAGTTCATAACACGTTATGTAGAGAATGTCGTTCTTCAAACGACAGATAGAGGGCGCTGTTTTAAAAACATCTTACCAACATAAATAAAACATTTTTACAGAAACTTTTGTGTAAAATTTTTAATTTGGTGATTTTTTCTAAGTAAATTTAAGATATTTTTTTTATTTTTTGAAAATTATATAATTATTTTCAGTGTGACAAACAACACTGTATATTCACAAAATTAAACATAACAACCGACGGTGTTGTAAATAAAGACGCTTATTCAAGGTTATTGGACTCAATGACACACAGACACACGGAATGGACGAGCGCTAAAGCCAAAGTTGTCACTCAATGTTTAAATAAACCTCTTTTAGGATATGAGGGAGATTGTGAAATTAATAAAATATTGTCTTGTACTTTTGATATTCTTACTGAGGTAAGTAGTGTAATAAGTTTATTTCTATTTTATTATACATCAGCTATTTGTAGTTCCATCCTCAACTTTTCCTCCACATTCCCGATATGGCGAGAGTTCCCCGTAGAGCATGTATGAAGAGGCTAATGACAGTGGACGAGGCGAAAGAGGTATGCAGGGACCGTAGCGTTTGGCGCTCCGTTCTCTCTGACTACCTCACTAGAGATAGAGCATGTAGATATATATGTATGTAAATTTATTATACATCAAGAGGTAGAGGCTGTAGCAGTGCTCTGCAGCTCTGTGTTCGAATGTAAATGTGACGGTCTATGGGATTCTATACGCTAATTATTTAATTTAAGAGGACCGTCGTGGCGCAGATGCGTAAGCGTCTGCCTGTAAACACGACGGTTTCTGGGTTCGATTCCCACTCGAGGAAGATGGAATTTTCTATTTCCATTTCTTCGCTCTGGCAACTAGGTAAATTGCGGCATTGAGTTTTGCCACTCAACACGCAACGGAGAAAGCATGGACTAAGCAACGGAGTGTCTTAACACTAGTTTATATATGGTTCCTGCAGTTCTTTCTGCCTACCCTGCCATTAAAAAAGTGCGGGATTAAAAAAAAAATATTAAATTATTTTTCACACTCTGATAACAAGTAAAGCTCGGCGTTGAGTTCCGCCGCACAATATCATAAAAAAAGTGGAAAAGAAGAGCATACTGTTCCTTTTGTCTCATTGTCCCGTTTCTTAAGGCTATATTCCCTTGTACGAGGGTCAAACTGAAAGTTCTTAGAAAATCAAAAACTAAGCATTCTAGCAAGTTATTAGTTTTATTATAACTTTTCAAAATAGCGTCCATTTACATCAATACATCGCTGCATTCGATGGAACCATTGAGAAAAGCACCTTGCCCACTCGGCCTTAGGGGTCTCTTCAACGGCGTTTTGAAACGCAGCCACTGCTTCTTCGGCGTCCATAAAATGTTTTCCTTGAAGTTTTTCTTTTATGTTCGGGAATAAATAAAAATCGCAGGGTGCGATGTCGGGGCTATACGGCGGGTGACCCAGTAATTCCACGTCTAAGGTCGCCAAATAGTCGATCGTTTGCCTGGCGGTGTGCGACGAGGCATTGTCGTGATGAAGGAGGATCCTGCTGCGAGGTCGTTTCCCTCGAACTTTTTCCAAGACAAGTGGCAAACAGTTGTTAGTATACCACTCTGCATTAACCGTTTTCTGATCCTCTAAGACAACTGTCGCGTAATATCTGTCTTTCCGAAGAACGAGGCCACCATCTTTTTTCCAACACTTCGACCTCTCTTCACTTTAGTTGGCAATTCTTCGGAAGGGAAACACCCACTGAGCAGACTGTCTTTTGGTTTTCCGGATCATAACAGTAAATCCAGCTTTCGTCACCCGTTAGTATGTCGAACACAGCATTTGAGTCACCTCCGTTAAATTTTTGGATCATTTCTCGGCACCAATCAATACGGCGGAGTTTTTGAGCCTCGGTCAAATTATGCGGTATCCAGCGGGCACAAAGCTTCCTGACCGCTAAATGTTCATGGAGGATTTTGTGCACTTGACTCATACCTATGCTTTACCTAGACTTGTACGAATCTGCTGATAGGTCACTCTTTTGTCAGTCTCTATCATACGCCGCACAACACTGATATTATCTTCAGTCGTCGCTGTAGAAGGCCGTCCCTCACGCAAATCATCGGTGAGATTAGTTCGACCACGTTTGAATTCATTAAATCAGTTGTAAACTGTGGCACGAGATGGGGCTTCATCGTGAAAAGCCAATCGAAGTCTATCATAACTTTCTTGTTGACTTATATGACATCGAAAGTCATAAAAAATCATTGACCGAAAATTATCTCGGCTTAAATTCATTCTGACGTGCACAGACAATTTTTATTTTGCCGCCAAATCGTAAAACAAATGACAAATCAATGAAATGTATACTCAATATTATTGGTAAAGAGTTCTATTTTAAAAATTTAAACTTAATTTTTTAATATAATGCTTTTAAGTTACCAGTTCTAAAAACTTTCAGTTTGACCCTCGTATACGCAGGATACCACCACAAGTATAAACACAACAAAATTACAATATACGAAAGCTCTAAAAGTGGTCCTATCGCTAGTAGATGAATTATTCTAAAAATCCAAAGTTATAATAATATTTTAAGTGTTTTAAAATAAAAATATTTATAAGTAGGATAGTTTTACTTTTTTGTACACTTCCCCTTTCCTTTTTACTATTTGATGTAAATATTGTATTATTTCAGAATTGTCCGAATACAAATAAAAATGATCCATGCAAGTAAGTATTTGGAAAATCAATATTTTACTGCTTTATTACTTTAATTTTTTTTTAATATTTTTTTTTTAAATAGAGTCATTTATTTTAATAGTTTATTTTTATTTCTTTATATAATCTTTATATAAAAATATAAATCTTGTTTCAATACATTTTTTCGTTAACAGGCATTCGACTTCAGTACTCGACGGTTTGATTTGTCAAATAAGCTCTTCTAAATATAGACCTGTAAGTTATTTTCACTTGTATTTCAATTCTTCTATGGAAAAAAAGCTTTTAAAATAAATGTTACTACGTAAGTAGTACTTTCAACTTATACTTCAACTTAATCAATCATAATGAATAGTAAAATATTCATAAATATTTATGTGAGTGAATTGAAAGCTATGTTATGGGTATATATATATATATATATATATATATATATATATATATATATATATATATATATATATATATATATATATATATATATATATATATATATATATATATATATATATATATATATATATATATATATATATATATATATATATATATATATATATATATATATATATATATATATATATATATATATATATATATATATATATATATATATATATATATATATATATATGATATTTTTATTTCTCTTAATTATAACAATTTTATGAATTTTTTTTAATTATAATTGACAATAATGGCTCAAAAATAATCTGAAAAAAAAAAAAACAAAACGCAATATATACCTAGAATTTTAGCAGAAAAGTGGTTGTCAGAGGGCCATGACATGTTCTAGGTTCAAAATTCTCTCTACCCACCCTTCTATACTATAGTAGCATGTTCTAAATGCGGTATAGTGTGTAAATCTATTAATACAAAATGCTTAATTATAATTTAAAAATCCAAGAAAAATAATATAGAGCCATTTTAATTTTAGTTCTCTTTACCTATTTCACAAAACTTCATGCATATATAATAACTATATATGAACTATTACTTGTAATTTCAGAGGCATCGTCGTCAATTCTGCAATGTAACTGATTTTGTATGTGCAGAAGGTGCGCGAGGAGTGCGGCGTTAACTTGATATATAAACTGGAATATGTTTCTGAACCTCCAGTGAAAAGTAGCAAGTGGAGTCCGGTTGTTAATGTAAGTGTGAATATGATTCAAAAGTAATATATAAGAAATTGGCGTTGAGTTTCGCCACACTACACGCAATGCTTCAAAGGCGGAATGCGGAGAACGGAGTGTCTTAACACTAGGTTCCTTTAACGGTTCTCTCTACCTACCCTGCTATGTGCGTGACACAGCGTGAAGCTAACAAAAATGAATAATTTTGATATCTCCACTTTAGTAAATCAAAGTACAAATTTGGAAAGGAAATGGAGAATGGAGAATAATAAAGCTCTTTCCGCCTACATTGTGAAATAATTTAAACAATAATGACTCAAAAAATAATTTGAAATAAATAAATAAAACAATAACTGGCAACATTAGAATTACAACATTAGAATTATTACTGGCAAAATTAAAAATCCCTCTGTCGTCGTCTTTCTATGCTTACAATGATAGTTTACTGCCAAGGGTTTTTTAGATCTAAAATATACATGAGTAAAATACTTAAAAATTTCTTATTTTCAAATACTAACAAGTACTTAAAATTTGTTTTTCAATTTGTTCTTAAATTTTCTTATTTCCAGTGTAAAGACCTCTCCCAACAAACAACATGTCTCCTAAACAAAATGAATGTTCTAAACAAATACGGTTTCATTGATCATTTCAAAATGCAAGACAGTATATCCTTTTACGCCGAAGATTTTCCTTCAAATTTGCAAAATACGTACAAAAACGCTTTTAACAATGGCGTTTTATATCCACACGAAGTGCAGTTCTAATAAGAAGCTTTTAAATGTCATTGACTCTATGATAAGGGTGAGTTTTTTAGTTACTTTTATTGTTTCCACATAAAATCTACATAAATTTTGAATGTAGCTGGATACGAACCTGTATTTATTGGATATTGAGAAATGGTAAACATAGTTCTAAAAATAATTTTAATACATGTAATTAAGTATAAGTGTATGTAAAAATAATTTAAGCCTATAATAAAAAAGTATCCTTGCTAGTAATAATAATAGATAAATAGATAATATATCTATATTATCTATTTATCTATCTAGATATATAAAATATATAAATATATATGACAGAATGAATTAAACTTCTTACGTCAAGAATTTAATGCGAAATATTTAAAAAAAAATTCTAACTAATTAATTTTTAATTCGTAAAATAACTGTAATGCTTAAATTTGGATCATTTTAATAATTTTTATTAACAAATATCATCTAATTGTTCCAGACATGTCCATATTCACAATTGAAACAACAACAACAATGTTTAAAATTAATAACAAAAATTAAAAACGCCAAATTACACGAGAGATCTCAACGTAACATCAAACTTGTGCCTACAAATCTAAATCTACATAAAGCAACTAGAAAACCTTATTCTGCATACAAAAGTAATCCTCTATACAATTTCGGTATATTTGGTAGTGAAGATATACCAAAAGTAAGTGTCATCGATCTGAAGAATTATGCCAAGACGGAGAAAACGTTAGTTCTTTTGCCAGTATACGAAAATTATAAGAAACCGATGGGACTAAATTCACTTCACAATGATGGTATTTTAAGATCTTGAAATATATATATATTTAGAAAAAAAAAGTGTTTTATTTGTATATAAAAATTGCAGAGAAAAAAATAGTTTGGTTGAAATTGACTCTCTTTTCGATGGCTTTCCATTTGTTGTTAAAGGAAAATAACCAATGTACATGTATAATACATATGTATATTTAGTTATATCTGAAGTACAGGTAATGTAAATTATTAATTATTTTCATATTATTTTTTTTATTTTTCCACATTCAAATTTTTGACTTTATAACATTAGTATCTATAGATATTTTTTGTTTTTTTGTATAATTAAAAAAAGTCACTTCTGAACTGAAGTAATTAAGTGACAAGGCAACTTATTAATAAGGTCAAAATAAAAGACAAGAAATCGAAGCAATATGTGTAATTTATTTTATAATCAGTATATACTGTCAGAGCTATTGTACTTAATAATACTTATCGCTATACAAAAAAAAAACTGTTTAAGTTGCGAATTTTTCAGTCTTTCCAATAGATGCTTTGTTGATTTTCTATTCACATCGATAATTCGCATCAAAATCGATTTAGCAATGTAATGTTTTTTTTTCATAATAAATATTTTCAAACACGCTATATAATGTTTATATAAAACCACACAATTTTGATTGAAATTTTAAACACCATGTATTCGTTTAAAACCTAAAATTTAATAAATTAAAATAAAGCAAGACAATGGGCACTCGAGTTTAACTCAAAAAAATATTTTTAACAACAACAATTATAATTAAGCTATTTCTTATGTATTTTATATATAATACTAATAAAATGTGCACTTTATAGTGTATATATGTCATAATATATACATACATATATATATATATATATATATATATATATATATATATATATATATATATATATATATATATATATATATATATATATATATATATATATATATATATATATATATATATATATATATATATATATATATATATATATATATATATATATATATATATATATATATATATATATATATATATATATATATATATATATATATATATATATTCAGAGTTTTTGTTAACATGCCAGTCAGTTGCTTGATGTGTTATCGATAACGATATCGATAATGTCATCGATATTTATTCGAGTCTATGAAAACATGGACCTTAAAATCTATACATTAAATGAAATAACTTATTTACAGAAAATTTCATCACAAGGATTCTGCTAGTCTAAAGATCGATAAGCTTAATATTATTTTGTAAAAGAAATATTAAAACAACCTTTTTATATGCACTAAAATATTATGAATGTGCCAGCACTAAAATTAATCCATACATACAAACAAACATAAACAAAAAAAAATTAAGTAGTTAAAAAATCGGGTAAAATTAAAAACTAAATGTTACAAATTGCCTCGACTGCAATCGAATACGCATTTATCGATATTAATTAAATTAATTTATGCTTCAATAAAAACCATAGTATATAAGATATTTTTTTTTAATAATGATCATACCATTTTAAAATACTATTTAAATAAAATATATTCCAATACATGTTTTACATTGATTACAATAATTTAGGGATATAAATTTTTTGATCATTTTTTTAATTTTTTTTCTTTGAAAACACAAAACAAAACCTAAATGCAACAATCACAATTTACTAAATGTTATATTTCTATCGCCATTTTAAAGGAACAAATATTATAACACAGATTATATAGAAATTATATAATACAAATGGCGCTCATATTCTGTCAATAATTTTAATATTTCAATTGTTAATAAAGTTAATTATTATTTTACGTATTATTAAGGCTGTATAAATACTATTCTTCGTCAATATTTCCATACTAAGGCATGTTTAAGCTAATGCTGTCATAATTTCTCATAGATCGTGTATCACTATGTGTCCCTGTGTTGATTCTCGTCAGAATTTCCTGCTGTAAAGCTTTTAATGTTCTCATTGCTGATAAATCAGTTGACGGTGCCAGTAGTAAAGCTCGTCTGGCATGAGGTAAGGCATCTGATGGTTTGTTAAGTGCCAATATAGCTCGTGCCATAGAATAAGCGCATTCAAATGCATTGGGACGTAAAACCGACGCTCGAGCTGCCAAGTCTAAAGCTTCCGTAGGTTCCTGAAAACAGAAATTACAATTTTACATTAAATTAATGAAATCTATTATTTCAATAAAATAGAAAAACTTATGCTAGTAATTAAATAAAACCTTACATTAAGCTTTCGTTTGCATCTCGACAGATTCAACAACAAATTAGTCTTCAACTGTACGAATGCTGAAATATGTTCGTGTGGCAGTGGCTGTGTAGAGGGTGTGGTGAGGCCTTCATCGCTGATGAGAGGATTAACCTTTTTTAGAGCGTAGTTGTAGCGATGTGCGGCTTCAGACGGACGATTCTTGCGATATAACATATTCCCGTCTTCAAGCAACTTGTTTAGGAGTATTAGCCTGTGAAAAGTATGAGATAATGTTTAAAATAATGACTCTAATAAGTTTTTAATATAAAAATGTCATTTTAATTAAACTTACATAAATTCTGGTTTGCCTGATGCCATTACCCATGTTGTAGGGCCTAGTTTAGCCCCTTTTCTCAAAAAGCAATTCACTACCTGTTATAGAAATGATCAGATGAATATAAAACTTTTAAGAAAATTATAGAAAAAAATAAGATGCAATGAGTAACCCAAAGAATAAAATAATGTGTTAAGAATTTACGGGAATATTTCGTTGTCCGATCGCTCTGTCCAATGGTCTCAAGCCGCTGTGATCAACTCTTTCCAAGGAAGCTCCGCGTTCTAGTAGCAGTTCTACTAAATCTGCTGGACCGCCACATGCCAGTCCTAATGGAGTTCTTCCATTGCCATCTGGTAGATCTGTAAAAAAACAATAATTTTGCATTTATTTAAAGAATATTAATTTTCTTTATTAATTTACAATATTAATGTTAGACTGAAAATGGCAGAATAATCTTACCGATCGTAGCTCCTTTGTCTAATAGAACTTGGATTGTTGGTATTCTGGACCGTAAGCTTGCCCAGCCCAATGCAGAAATGCCATCTCCGTCCACAGCATCTGGGTCGGCTCCTAGTAAAAGTAAAAAAAAATAGTTTTTGTATATTAATAAAAATAGTTTTTGTACATAAAAAATAGTTTTTGTTTTTGTAAATCTACTATTGTTTTATTAATATGTTCCTATTTTTATGTGTCCATATTTTCTAGTGGTATTTGCTATTTACTAAATTAGTTTGTTTTTTTTTTAATGGATTTATACAGCAGACGAGAGAAGACCCCTAGTAACGCCACTATAAGATAAGATATTAATCAAATATTGAAGAAATTACAATAACTTACCATGAGCTAACAGCATTTCAACTACATCAGCATGACCTTCCGCAGCAGCTAATATTAGCGGATTTTTCCCGCCTGAGCCCATTACATCAGCTCCTGAGTCCAATAACCTCAAAACTAGTGCTGATCTCCCGTTCTTAGAAGCTAGTGTTAATGGCGACATTTGTCTTGCATTTAGAGAATATGGAGTTGCGCCTCGTATAAGTAGGGCATCGGCTATAGCGGCATTACCAGTAGAACAAGATGCTGTGAGAGCAGTCTCGCCTGTCACTGGACAAATTCCATCAGGCTGAAAGAGAGAAATATAGGAGTGAGTAAGTAAGTTAGAAATAAGTAAGTGTTTAATTAGTATACAAAAGTCGTAAAGAATTAAATTTTCATATTATGATCTTTTATTAAGTGATTTAGATTTAATATATTCAATATATAGATAGATTGCTAAAAAACTTACAATTAACTCGGCAGTATCCAATAGATATTCTACAATATCTAAATGCCCGTTTTGTGCAGCCGCTATTAGCGCATGTCTTGATCCAGGAACTAATTGTTCAATGTTGCCTTCGTCTATATCTAGAGAATTCCTATCATCTTTTCCAGTTTGACATCCTAATAAATATATTACAGTGTCTCTGTGACCATTTTTAGCCGCGTGAACTAGTGGCGTTTGTTCTGCAGTATCAGAGTGGCTCAGCGAAGCACCTAAAGAAAACACAAAAACGTATCGTATTTTATAATTACATCTTTTAGAATAACTATAAAACACTATTTCAAAAATACAATATTTAATTACCTGATGCTATCAACATTCTAGCGACATCAGTGTGCCCTCTTTGGCATGCCAAAGATAACGCTGAACATCCTTGAGAGTTAGTCATTTCCAAATCAGCACCAAATTCAATTAATAATCCAACCATCGATATAATACCTTGATACGCATACATACACAACAACGGAGCGTTTCCTAAACATTCTGTTACTTGGTTTGGCGAACCACCATGCTAAAAGCATTAGACGTGATACTTTCACGTTTGGTGTGTAAATATTTCTTAAGTTAGCGACCGCCTCACCAACGTTAGCCGAGCTAGTCGCAACCATCATTGCTTGGAGATCTCTTGGACATAGCCCTAATTGAGCCGGCCCCATATTTCTATACATGTGAGCTTTCAAAATGTGATGCCCCAGTTCCATCGATTTCTCTGCATCCAAAGGCGCTTGTACTCGAGATAGTCTAAAAGCGATTCCACAATGCCCCGCTCTCAAATCGCATAGAAACTTAGAACTCTCATTATCATCTCTACGTATTAACCATTCCCTAAATGAAGGGTGAAAAAACATATAAGTGTTGTCAATACGTTTCACCAGAAAATCTGAGAGGCTTTCAAATCTATGGCAAAACTCCTCCCATGGTAAAAATTTATCTACAAGTAGAGCATTTACCGAATAGTAAATTTCCACTAACGTCAGAGGATATAAGGCAGATAAGCATACACTTAGTATATGCGTGACTTTTTCAAATGATTGTACTGTAGGGAACCTTAAATTGAATTGTAGTAGAAATATTTGTGCCAAAGATATAGGAACAACTTTATAGTTTGTCGATTTTACCACAATGTGGCTTCGTTCTAAAAGATCGAGTATCAATTTCAAAAACAAAAACGAGCCTTGGCTTAGATGAAGTACATATTGTGCGAACTTCAGGACCGAATTGTGTACACCTTCAGTTTTTCCAGTTGAGCTTTTTATATTTGTTTCTATTATAGGTGCGGCTTGGACTCGAGTGTTGAAGTATTCTAACAAATCTTTATTAACATTTTCCGATTCGTCCAAACTTAGTCTTGTGTAAGGCAGTTGTTTTGTTAATTCCAAAAATTGAGTTCTGATTGTGGCGACGACTTTTAGCCACGTCGGCATTTCTGGAACGTGTCTTATCAAGAAAGAAGCGACAGTGTAACCATGATCTGGTCTGTGATATTCAGCCTCACACAGTCCATCAACTAGAATGATACTGTTAATTGAGTCTATGCTTCCGTTTTTCCTTAAAATGATTAAAGGTTCTATGATTCCTCTCATAAATGCAAGGTCTGGATCTGCTATGCATTCTTTTAAAGAAAGGCAGGCAAGGAGATGAGGTTCACTTAGTAAGTATTCTCGGTAAGCTTGAAGTCTTGGAGCTTGGCAAAGTTGAGCTGCCAACGAGTGAACAAATTCACCGACCAAACAAGTGCTATTATTGTCAGCCTGAAATAGAATTGTGAGTATTTAATATTGTAATAATTCAATATCATGAAAATGAATAACCTATATAATTAATATTTTATACACTTTTTATGAGTTTTTAAAGCAAGGACGAAGAAAGCAGGGAATAAACTCTCCGTTGTTTATTCCCTGCTTTCTTCGTCCTTGCTTTCCGCCTTTTCGAGGCATTGTGTGTGTTGTTAATATTAGTTTAACTAAACTATAAAAGTTTTAGACTAAACTTACTTGACAAAAATGATAAGCGACAACTTGTGACGCTAGATGGGTAACCATTTCTGTTGATATCTCTTCAGGCAATACCTCTCTAATGTCAGATTGTTCCCTTAGTTGTTCGTATTCGAAATTTCTTTTACGACCAAAGCAAGAATAGTCTACTAATTGTAGTATAAAAGCTGTTTTGCCTGTTCCTGGGCAGCCTGTTATTAAAATACCTGAAAAGTTGATAGAAATTATGAGTATTGTAAATAATTTCGTATTATATATTTTTTAATATGATATATAGCTGCTACGACAATATATTTTTGCATATTTTTTGCTTAAATATGGTGTTCGTGTATTAATGTTTATTAAACGTATATTATATATTTTCTCATTTTTTTCAAATATTAAAAATTGCTAGAGAAAGTTAGCCATAGTAAAAATATTCTTCTTACCAGAGGAGGTGGAATCTAAAGCATTCTCCATATCCCGCATTAACCACTGCCTTCCAGAGAACACACTTTCACTTTCACTTGAAGGTACCTCGAAGAACAATGGCCGCAGTGTAAGTTGCGGGGCAGGATGAACTGGAATGAGAATAAAATTTATAAATAAATGACAAATAGCATTTGTAATTACTTAAAGAAAACATATAAAAAAAAAACTGTTTCTCATTATTCAAACTGTCACGTTTACATTTAGACGGTCTTCGATATTATTTCATATTATTAATCTATAATTTACATTAATTTTATAGTTATACAAATATATGTTACAAGAATACCTTTTTTAAGTTCAGATGAAGTGGTAGACTGCTTGCTGCTGACACGAGCCGAGCGTCTCGCCGCCGTCTTCCTATTTTTAAAGAAACCACTCGACATACGCGTCAGTTCCTCGCGCCCAGATTGCAATGCTGTAAAAATATTTTAATTACTTAAATGCATTTGCTTTTATCTGTACCTTAAGCATTTAATGGAACGTGTTCTTATCTGATTTATTATTTATAATTCCCTCTCCGCTTAGTAAATTTAATTAAATCTATATTAAAATTAACAATCTCCGTGGATTGTGTCCCTTAGATAAAACTAAACCTTTTAGAGCCAATTTCACATTTCACGAATAAAGTTTCAGATAGTTAGCTGGCAGTTAATACTGTCTAACATGTAAAGGTCAATACGTTGAACATTATTTGCTAGATAGTCACATCTGAGACCGGTGAAATTAAAATTGGATACATATCTGCCAGGCAAGACACATTTTTCTTATTTGTCACTTTATCAACAATTAGTGAAACCAACCCTTAATGTAGTAAATAATATTAATAATAAAAAAAAGTAGTCACCTGTGACTGAATGCCTTCGGCTACCCGGACTCGAAGATGAGCAGTTGCTAGCAGCAGATAGAGACATAGAAGCTAAAGAACCTAGTGAATCTCTGCCCAAAGGCGTGGCTGCGTCCACTTCGGATGAACCTGTTAGTGTTGATACCTGAAAATAAAAGTAAAAGGTTAAAACATTTTAGAAGATTTATTAAAGTTAAAACATTTAAAGCATTCGAACTTGGTTTCATGGATAAAAGGTTCATATTATCTAAAAATAAATAAATAAGTAATAATTTACTTAACACTACATACATATAAATGAATATATATTGCACTCGGACACGTAAAGCGGACAACGAAGTATCTTGCACTAGGCTCTTTCTGCCTGCTATATAATGAAATACAGTGTGTAGTTAAAAATACCATAGGATTCTATGATACGACTATTTTTTCTTAAATCTTTTAATAAGCTCTTGTAAAAGTTGCAAAAAATAGTATTTTTTGTATCTTTTATAAAATAATATATTCATGAAAAAGGAACCTGGCTGTAGTGCGTTTGCAGTATTTGTAAACGCGATCCTATGTGAATTGGATCCCCACTTACGGAGATTATATTATTTTTATTAAGCGCAACGCTAAGCACCACTCAATACGCAATGCCTCGTATAACGGAGTGTAGAGAACGTAGTGTCTCAACACTACGACCTTTTGCCTACGGTTCTCTGAGCCTTCAACCTATTTTCTTTTTAAATATATTCTACAGAATGAAATTATTTATTCACAAGTCAATTAAATACACTCAACACACTTTCACATAAACGTACAAGATATTACAAATTGTAATCGCACCGTAATAGATATTTATATCATTTTGGGTCATCTCATAACATCGCATGTTGGGTACAGTTACTTAGCATGCAAAGGGATGGGCGGTACGATGAGATTACGCGTAGAAACTATACGAGTTGTTTATAAATATTCTATTACAAAGACTGCATGTAAAACATTAAATTATTTTACTAAACTCTTAGCATGGTGATCAAAGCTTTCTCTAAATTTATATAGATTTTCAACTATGTGTTATAAAACATTATAAACTAGGATTTTTCTTTACTCAAGATTCTCTCTGCAGAAAAGTGATTTTTAAAAAATCATCCATCTTGTATCCAAATATCAGTTTTAACACAGCAAATATATTTCCATATTTATTTATCAGATAATAACAATAATGTCGAAGTCTATGGCATTTTGCCAAGACAGTTAGTTTTTCCATATTAAACAATAATGTTCTATTCAAATTCGTGTCTTGTACTGTGGCTAGATAAAATATGCTAATATCTAACGTTAAAATTTATATTATTTAAAGGTTATCTTAGGTCAATGGTTCTGCATCTGACTAGAAATGCAGCGATTGGCAGTTCTCTTCTCAGCTGGAAAAAAAATATTTTAATTTCCACACTCTGGTAAAAAATAGTGGGGAACAGAGTGTCTTAACTCTAGGTTTCACAGGCTCCTGCGGTTCTCTCTGTTTACTTTAAGAGGAGGATAAACGCGAATTTAATTTAATTTAAAAAGGCAAAATGTTAAAAAAATGGACGCAAAAGTTTTTAATACAGTTATCTATGAAAAGCTATACCATGAATGCACAAAAATTCGGCTTCGAAATTAAACTTGGAAAGATATTTATTGTTGACATTTTAGGGCCAGATTTGACACAACCTTTTCACTCATATGCCAAGCACCTTGTATGGAATGAAATCCGCGGTATCGATGATATTTTTCATATTTACATATCTTTTGAGTGAGTGATAAGAGTAGTAGGGGTTAGCTGACCTTAGCTGACCTTTGAGAATACAAGTTCATTGATACTGGAGGAAGGTCACTTTAAAAAGTGAAGCCCTACAGCTTTTATAAGATGTTAATGACAGTAGATAAGGTGAAAGAGGTAAGTAGAAACCGAAGCTTTCCGTTCTTTTTGATTCAATTGTGAATCTATATATATATATATCCACAGTATTTTTTGCTTATAATAACATATAAAATATGACATATATTAATTATACAATAAAAAAGTTGTGCTGTAATTCATTTTACTAACTTAAAGTCATAATACTTACCGGGCTAGTGTTGTGCGATGCTAAAGTATGCGCGTCCAGAGAAGCTAGTGATGTGCAGCTATCCCTGGATTTTCGGGATCCACGTCGTTCACCCAAGAGTAAACCCAGACGCATGTAGAGATCATTCTGCCTTCTTGACTCGTATCCTTGTTTTATATGACCGCCTTCGTCATCTAGAAACATTATTAAAATTTTAATTTAAAGCTTTATCAGAATTAACATGCTACACACACATACCATGCAATTGAGATATTTCAAATTGTGTGAGCTAAATATTGTCATTACGAAATGAAAACTTTGCAAATTGTAAATGAAAATGTAATATAAATATAAAACAAAAATTAAAAAATATGAAACTTGAAAAAAAATAAAATAAATAAGGAATGAAAATCTTAAAGTCAAATACTAAAACTCTAGTGTATTGACAAAGTTTCCAAGACGTAAATGATTAATAGTACAAAAAAAAAAACAAAAAATATATTTTTTAATATCTGTGGTGCTCGTGTTCTTTATTTATAACATATATATTTGTGCTATGTGTAAATATTACTGTTAAAGTAGAATGCTATGAAAAATTATATATATATATATATATATATATATATATATATATATATATATATATATATATATATATATATATATATATATATATATATATATATATATATATATATATATATATATATATATATATATATATATATATATATATATATATATATATATATATATATATATATATATATATATATATATATATATATATATATATATATATATATATATATATATATATATATATATATATATACAGGATGTTTAGAAAACATCAAAAGCATGCCATATTTTGCTGCTTTAAAGTTCACACGGAAAAAACACAGATTAAACCAAAAAAATGCAAAAACCATGCATTCTTTAAAAATATATTAAACACGTTTAAATTTCAATGAACTAGTATTAGATTTTTACTTAAATTATCCCGAGACATTTTGGAATTCCACGAGGAGTTGCCACAGAAAATTTCAAAAGCCTAAAAGTAGTTTACCAACGACTGACTTAGATTTAGGTTATGTTTTAGGTTAGATAATGTTTTCAAAGTTTGAATTAGTACTATTAGTATACTTTGTTCTGGGGTTAAGTTTACATTCTGTAGATAAATTTTGGAGTTCAAACATACAGAGAAAAATAAATTTATTAGAAATTTATAATTTGGGCCCCATATATATATATATATATATATATATATATATATATATATATATATATATATATATATATATATATATATATATATATATATATATATATATATATATATATATATATATATATATATATATATATATATATATATATATATATATATATATATATATATATATATATATATATATATATATATATTTATATATATGATTGATTTGTCTAATTTTAAGTTCCAAAAATTAGATAAAGCTTAATTAAATTTGGCTTAGTATAACCGAAAAACGATTATTTTAAAGCTTAGGTCTTAAAGCCTGCAATGTAAATTGAGACGTCCACCTGTGTGAGAACACAGTGGTTCCTCTGGTTTAATACGATATCTTTATAGTACAATGAAAGAAGGGCTATATATTGAATTATTATTTTATCCTATTAAATTCATGAAGTAGTTGGTAATACTCGTATATAAAAATTTTAATTTTTTTTATAGCTTCACGCTTTTATCCCGCATATAGCAGGGTAGGCAGAGGGAACTGCAGGAACCCTGCTTTCCACCTTACTCGAGGCATTGCGTGTTGGGTGGCGGAACTCAACGACGCGCTTTGCCTAGTTTCCAGAGCGAAGAAAATGGAAATAGAAAAATCCATCTTCTCCGAGTCTGGAATCGAACCCTCAAACCGTCGCGTTTACAGGCAGATACTTAGGCTTTTGCGCCACGACGGTCCTTTTTCTTTGATATTGCAAATTTGGAAGGATTCCATTGTCGTTGCTAAAAGATTTCTTTGACCTGGTAATCATACTTGTTATTATTATGCATTTAGTAAGTATTGTTTGTTTTAAATGTCATGTTTAATGAAGTCATAGTATTATGTTGAAATTATTCTTTATTATATTTTTTCTTTTATTTTACATATGGCATAAATAGTACAGGATCAGATTAGCATTTTTTTAAATTGTATTATTTACATTTACGTTTATCATTCAAAGCCACAACTTTCAGGTAAACCAACTTAAATATGAATATAAAAAGCGCGAAGAGAAACTTAGGTAATAATAAAACGATCACTCATACATATTGTATGAAATTAATAAAGGGAGAGAGGACTTATCGTGACATTTGAGAAATGGCTCGCCCAATTTATGGTACTCGTGAATATGCGGAACGTTCTCTAGTCATGATTTAAATTAAATGCATAATTAAAGTATTATTGTATGGGGAAAGTGCTTGGGAGAATGTCTCTACTGACATATTGCATATGTTGGGTTCATTGTAAGTATGAGCTTAAAAGCTTGTATCTATTATGTGAATGTTATATATTGATATAAAAAAGAGCTTTTTGGATTCGAACTCACAGTCGATTTGATTGTAAAAAATAAACATTAGCATTATCTTAAAATGTATAGTGTGTACTTTATATTATATAAGATTTGTATTTAACTTCACGCTTCATCCCGTTTATGGTAGGAAATCGCCAGAACGGTGGGAACCTATTTTTGAGACACCGATTTCTCGTTTTGAGTTTTTCAGTCATTGCGTGTTTAGCGGAACTCAACGCTGCACTTGCTCAACTGTCAGAGCGAAGAAAATGTAAAAGAAAATAATCTATTAAAAAATTAGTCAAACGATGTCTTAAAAATTAGGCGGACGGAGTGTCTTAACACTAAAGTCTTTCTGCCTACCGTTATATGCGGGATATGAAAGCCTAAGTGGCTTTTAGTTAAAATAAGAATTTTAGTGACTTTATGATGCTCATTGGATCTCTCTCACTTGTCTTATTATATTTTGTGCATATATTTTGTATGCTATTTAAAATAACAAATGCGATTATTTCTTTTAAACACGTTGATTAAACAAACACGTTTTTCTTGTATATTTAAAGAGTTCTTCGCGCTTTAATAATTAATTACCTTCATTAAATTTATCAATCTTTCTAAAGACTAGATTTGAACTCACAACACCTTTCAGTAAATGTCACGATTTTCCTATATAATTGTCATGTATATCGTACAAAATTAGGTGTAGCACGAATTTAATACAGTATTAACATTATTTTACACTATTGTACAATTCATGACTAAGCATTATCACTTGGCATTTGGTTTAACATAACAATATACTCTGATAAATGAATAAGACACCTTTATTATTTTATATTGATATTAACATTATATACAGTTCATAATTGTAAGAATATATTTACATATAAATGATAGACTGTAGCATAGTGTAAGCGCGAGTGTGGGTTCGAATTTCGACAACATATTTATGGTAGTTAGCTGAAATTGAGTTGAATTGAATATATATATATATATATATATATATATATATATATATATATATATATATATATATACATATATATATATATATATATATATATATATATATATATATATATATATATATATATACATATATATATATATATATATATATATATATATACATATATATATATATATATATATATATATATATATATATATATATATATATATATATATATATATATATATATATATATATATATATATATATATATATATATATATATATATATATATATATATATATATATATATATATATATATATATATATATATATATATATATATATATATATATATATATATATATATATATATATATATATATATATATATATATATATATATATATATATATATATATAACATATATATATATATATATATATATATATATATATATATATATATATATATATATATATATATATATATATATATATATATATATATATATATATATATATATATATATATATATATATGTTTGTAAGAGTTTCTTATGTAATTAATAATTTATGTATTGCTTTGCTAAATAAGTTCTTAATAGGTTTTGATTTCATACGTTTTCGATTTCGTATTTTTAAAATATTTGGATTCAAAAAATTGATTTCGGTAACCAAGTGACATAGAGTTGGAAATTTAATATTAATTTGAACTTTTGTTAAAAAGAGTTTTAAATTTATGGACAACAAAGAAGTATAACTACTGCTACTATATAACTATAATTAAAATAGTAATAAAGTTTTACTTCTTAGTATCAAGACATCGTGACCGGAAAATTACAAGTGTATATAAATAATTACGCAACAAAATAAGGATTCCTCAAATCAATATTGTTACTTTGTCGACTAATAGAGTAATTTCTATGCAAAGGAAAGATAGACCGATTGAGAGTCGTCGTGGCACAGAGGTGTAAGCGTCTGTCTATAAACTCTACGGTTTGAGGGTTCGATTCCCACTCGGGGAAGATGGATTTTTCTATTTCCATTTTCTTTGCGAGTGTCTTAACACTAGGTTTATATGTTTCCTGCAATTCCCTCTGCTTACCCTGCAATATGCGGGATAAAGCGTGAAGCTAAGGAAAAGAGAGAAAGATAAGATATTTGCTGTAATATCCATACTATTTCCATCATTTCCTTTTAAATATTTATATATTGTATTTTATTATGTGGACGAACCAGAATAGTGAAAGTAAATAAATTATTTTATATACTATATAGTAGAAACTGCTGTGAGCTAAGTGTCAAAACACTACTTTCATCATATTTTTTTAAATAAAATAAAAAAAAAACGAAAATTGTATGATAATTTAAGAAAAAAATGATATTCGAACCCCCTACTTAAGCGTATAGATAAAAACCGCAGTTTCTTCAAGTAATTTCGAATGTACCCCCTCAATTTTAAACTAAGGATGTGGCTAGAGACGTGGATTGTTCCCACGTTAAAGTAAAACAAGGCTACAAAGAGACGCAACAGGTTTTGAAGAAAAGTTGTGAAATGCGTTTTTTTTTTCGGTAAAATTAAATTTATGCGAAAGATTTCGTGCATTGTTATTTCACGTCTTTTATAGACATTGTTGAAACTTTAGTTGTTAAAACCCTCTGTACCTAATAAGCGGAAAGTAGAGTGTCTTAACACTACACTCTCTCCATATTCTATACATATAGAAACTAAAACACATAGTATAGGCTAAAAAAAGATTAAAAAATAAACAGCTCTTTGGTATCTATAGATGTAAAATTATAAAAAATCCCTTATCTCAGCCTAATAAAGCATACTATATGTTAATTAGTTCGTGTAATGTTATGTAACGTAATAGCATTCACTCATAGGAACTAGCTACCGTAACGACTGGCATCACACCGTGACATAGTGGTTGCTTGGTCAGTGGCCCGTAATATTTATGAGAAGGAATCCTTTTTCTAAACAAAAAATCTGTAATATTTGAATTTTAAGGAAAAACAAAGGATATGGAACATGGCCTATATTATTCGAGACGTTATGATGTAGAATGGCGGAGTTAAACACCGCATTTTCTCTTGTAAAGCGGCGAAAATAAAGAAATGCACTGCGGAACATAACCCCAAAATAAATTAAGTAAGTAAGTAAATAAATAAAAACCTAATATTTTAACTTCATTGAATCCAAAGGCAACGTAAAGGGAATTCTTAAATATTTATTTGTCTGTTCAATTATTTTTAGATATTTCAAAAAAATAAAGGCATTTTATAAAGTTGTCATCAGGACTGGTTCCGTCGAGGTTCACGTCGACGCGCTTGACGATGCCCATTGTTTTCAAAGGTCAAAGAAAGTACTGCATCTGTCATTTAAATAGGGCTTTTAGTACCCTTTAGGATAGCCGTTGCGTTTTGATATTTAAATCGTTTTGAAATTATAATAGTAATGCAATACTAAAGTTCATAGAGAAGTTAAAGAAAAATAAGTCATTCCTACGATTGGGAATTGAACCAACAACTACTGTCCACTGTCCACTGTATCGGCTGTTTTACTAATAACTAGTCACCTAAATGCGCTTTACTTGCTTCAACATTGTTTTCGGATTTAGTTTGATATAATATGAAGTTATTGTACAAGTATTTATATTAAATTTGTGAATGAATGATAAAATAAATATATGCATATAAAAGAAAAATATTATTCTGTATGAAACATTTCGTAGTGCCCTAGAGGCGTCAGTAAATGCGACGGTATATGGTTTCGATTCCCACTCGGGGAGAATAGATTACTTCATTTCCATTTTCTTCTCTTCTACACCTAGGCAAGTGCGGCGCTGAGTTCCGATTTAACATGAAATGCCTCAAAAATAATAAGTTTAGAAGGTTTTAATAGATTTTATAAACCTATATGTTACACCACAACCTTCTTTATAATCCTGTGATGGTTTTATATTAAAACCGGTAAACGGTTACGGAGATTAACTTAGACAAATATAGACATACATTACGTTATAGTTACGTTTAAATAACTATATAGAGAAGAAGAGAAGAAACTGCTTAGCATTCCATGGATTCACCGTACGGGTGCCGGGCCCATCGCGTTGTAGGATCCCTTTAAAGGGACCCCTTTAAAATGCATTAACGCTCACCTTCACTGTCCGAGCTCCTCACACTACCTAACCAAATTCGAAATGATTCTACTAATGCCGCCTTTGAAGTACGTTCTAGAAATGAATTTATAATAGTTCTAGACAGGTCGAGATCTTTTAGTAAACTATAGAGAGATTTCGCTGTTATACCGCTCGCTCCTACTTCCACCGCATATAAATACCATAGTTATTGTGAAATCAAAAAGATATTCAAATTTATATATGTATTTATAAATATACAGTAAACTCTGAATACGTAAACACGTAGAGCCAGCTCAATTTTAGTAAATATCGTTTAAATGCAATAAAGCAATTGTATTATATCTGACCACTTAAATTTCACGGGTTACGAGGTCCCGTCACGTCTGTTAGTTAACGTGACACTTGCGGCTAAAAGAAATGTTTCACAATGATCGGTGAGAGATAGCGTACTAAGGTTGTATTGTAAGTTACAGCGGAGGTTTAATTTGAATATTTTATACTTATATTAAATTTAATAAAAACGTTTTAAAACGGTGTAAATTGTGAGGAGTGTTCTTAATCTAGTAACTGAACCTTAGATCACCATCGGTAAAGAGTTTTTTATAATAAATGTTATATTTTTAAGTATTAAGAATAATAAATATTAGTATTAAGTAAACGTAAGACATTATATAACTTAAATTGTACCGTATATATAAAAAAATGGTTGGATTTTTATTATAAAAAATGTACAGGTAATACCTTCTTGACTTTAAATATACTGAAACGACATGAACACAAATATTTTCATTCATAAAATGTTATAAAAAAACATATATTTGTTAAATTATATACAAAAAATAGATATCTATTACAAATTATTTTACGCGTTGTAACAAACGCTCTCTTATGCAGCATGTGTAACGTGCCTTGTTCTGGTGTTATTATTCTTTGACCTATGACTTTTCCCATTGACTCCATCATTTTGACGTGTGTATTAACACGATATATCAAATATTACTTTATATATATATATATATATATATATATATATATATATATATATATATATATATATATATATATATATATATATATATATATATATATATATATATATATATATATATGTATATATATATATATATATATATATATATATATATATATATATATATATATATATATATATATATATATATATATATATATATATATATATATATATATATATATATATATATATATATATATATATATATATATATATATATATATATATATATATATATATATATATATATATATATATATATATATATATATATATATATATATATATAAATAAATCATTTAATATTAGTATATATTATATATCAAAGTTAGTAAAAAACATACTAACAAAGAAGACGTAATGTGTCATCAAAATTTCAACCACCTGTCAAGCTTTTTTAGTATGATTGAGTAATAAACATCCAAATACATAAACTTTTACATTTATTATACTAATAATTTTCAATATATTTGATCTTATTATCATATATGTTTTATATATAAGGCTATGATCAAATGATAATTTTATATTCTGACAATGTTAGTTTGAAGGCGTTACTCACCTTGGTATAAACCTGAGCCCACTCATCGCCCACTGAGCTATTGACCGACGATTTGTCAGATCATGTCAGATTATGTGTAAAGACTGATGGAAAGATTAAGTATGCGAATTATTATGAACGATTAGGTATAGTTTTTGTTATGAATATTCAAGGTTATTTGTTAGCGTTTGGTAAAAAAAAGAAATTAATATTTTTTTAGTGGATTTGATCTGATTTGTGTTATTTTTCTAAAGGAAAGTTCTGATTACGAGATAAAGTGCGGCACACAATGTCTCGAAAATAAGGCGGAAAGTAAGGAATATAGTGTCTTAACACTAGACTCCATCTACCTCTTCTGCTACAAGCGAAAAAAAGGCAAAATAATATATTTTGTAATAATATATAATTGTAATAACATCTGAAAATATTTAAGTATTTTATTTTCATTATAATATAAGAGTATTTTTTTTATGAACGAATATACTTATTTTTTAAGTAACTGTAAGCAATTCTTAATAATTTCTCTTTCTACTTAAATTTAATTTATAACGTCCTAACCATCCTACATTTTTTAAAATATGAAAAAAATTAAAAAATATTGCTCATAAGTTAGAATGCCGTTTGTGAAGTGATCACAATAGGTTTAGGGAAACCTAGTTGAGTTTGTTGTGGGCTCTTCTCACCAGGCCGCGCTTGGAACCCTCGTAGTTTTAAGTCGTGGAGTGTGTAGATTTCAGAAGGGCTCAAGTCGATATTTATTATCGAATTGGGCTCCTCTGACACTCCTTTTCGTTCTATCTGACGTACACATGTCATGTGATGTTTTTGATTCTAAATGAAAAAGTTATAAATAAATAAATAACTAATAATTTAATTAATATATCATAGACACAACTAACATACAATATGTAACTAAGTATATATATGTATATGCTATATATATAATAAAATATGACAATGTCCAGATTATCTAAATAAAGCATTGTACTGATTAAACAAACATTATTGCCAAGACCAACTTGCAAAGTGATTTAGAAAGGAAAAGGAAACGAGCACTAAGTGTATTACCCTCGAATACTGCGATGAACATGAGATAAACTTGTTACAGTAAACCAAAGGCTGCCGGTAATGTACGCATTATTCAAAATTGTCATGGGAATTTTGCAATCAAATGTTGCCATCAGATGTTGAGAATATAATAGAAACTTTAGTAAAATTTTGTTTGGAACTTTTGAGGACCGTCGAGGCGCAGAGGTGCAACGTGTGCCTGTAACGCGACGGTTTCTGGGTTCGATCCCCAGTCGGAGAAGATGGATTTTTCTATTTCCATTTTCTTCGCTCTGGCAAATTAGGCAAAACGCGGCGTTGAGTTCCGCCACTCAACACGCAGTGCCTCGAAAAAGGCGGAAAGCGGGGACGGAGAAAGCAGGGACTAAGCAACGGAGTGTCCTAACACTAGGTTCCCATGGTCCCTGCAGTTCCCTCTGGCTAAAAAAAAAAAAACTTTTTTTTATATATTTTTTTGTTTTTTATTTGTAGAAGCAATTGTCAATTGGGCTCGTCTGGTGTAGAGATTGGAGGCTATCCCGTCAGATTGTGAGAAATGGAAGTTCCTTCTACCCTGGATGATAGGCCCGCATTATTATCATTTTCATATTTTTTTTAACACTGTCTTAATATATCACTATGGATTCAAATTATTTTAAAACATTCATATTTACGTTATTTGGAGGTTTTATTTCAATCTAAGAGAGAGAGAGAGAAAATTTTTATGTTTACGGTTTAAAATATTCGTTAGTTTCTGGTTATGCCATCTAGGTCCTAATATATACTATTATTGAAAATATATATTTTAAAACATTTAATATATTTATTATTTTTTTATTTATTTTAAATAAACTTGTTAAAAAGTCAATTGTGGTAAAATAACTCCAAATTGTACATATATATGTATATAATTCGTTAATCACATAGTAATAAAACATTTTATGATATATCAAATATGTCATAAAATTTTGCAATCCGTTCATTCTTACTATTATTTCCAACAATAAAATTTATGGATAATCAGGAAAGAAGCGCTTCGTGGGCGTTTAAATACTACATATATAATTTTTTACGCAGTAAAGACGAGACTGCATACAATGGCCACATCAAGGATTTAAATCTCACTTAAGGTAAAGTTCGTTAACATTTTAAATAAAATAAATTAAGTTACTCTACCTAACATGTAGTGTTTTTAAATGGAGAGCAAATTAGAGAAAGGAGTAAACAGTGATTCTTATTCTTTTTTTCTACAGAAAGAAATGAAAATAACCCAACCTCCTAAAGATTTGAATTCACGAACATCATAATTACAATTAATCATTTTATTTATTTACAATTAAACATACATTTATAATAAAAATAAATAAATAAAAAAGTCGTTACATCGCGCACTAATTCATATCTGTAATAGATGGTTACGTACAGTAAAGTTATTTTATCTGTAAAGAATTCTTTTTCCTTCTTTTTACATTTCTTAGTACAAAAAATATACAATATGATTACTAAGCAAGGTTATCTGAAAGTATTATTATATGACACATTGTCTAAATTTAAATTTCTTTACACAATTTTACACGGATATATATTTTATGTATATCTAATGATCAAATCAGCCTCAACAATATATTATTTTTGTCATCGACTCATAATCACGTTTATTCACCGCCTCTATATCTCAAGTATGTTTCTAATTGAAGAAACTTCTAGTCATTTCACAATCAAAGGCTTCGGCTTTCCGACAGCAATGGTAAAATTGTCGATTCATTTAAAACATCTATTGATGGGTAATTATATGAATACGTGAACAGTTACGATGAAATATTAGCATTCGGTGATAAAGATATATAAAAAGCTTACAAAAAAAAAATCACTCAAATTAAACACAGATGTAAAACCAAACAAAACTGGTTCGCATAAAAGAAGCTGTGCATCAAAAAAAACGACGCAATGCAAACAGGCAAAAAGATGTGCAAAAATCGAGCGGCCGTGCCCGTTCAGAGGAATGTGGATCGAATACCGACAGAGGTATTTGTTTAGACCAGATTTAGAACCTTGAAATGTCTAACGTCTAATTTTGTATATCTTATTCAGTTGTTTATATATATTATGTAGATGATTATGTTATAAATCTTCAAACTTATATGTTTTTATAACGTATAATTTGGAGTTTAGAGTATTTGCATTGTATTTCTAAGGTAAAATGAGGCATGACGGATTCGATCAACATTCCTTCAAGAATAATAGCTGCCGTGCCTGCTAAGTTGAGGCCGTGTGGTACGGAGGAATGAGCGGACCACAGCGATCTTATTTTATTGAACACGAGACTGGGCCACGCCGCACTCCTGGGACCCTCCTCCGGCAATCCTGTTAAAATATATCAAAATAACATCTAAAACTGCGTATCTCTCTGATTTATCATTCCAAGTCCATTCATATCGGTGACAGTGACGGAAATCGGCTGTCGAATCATAAAGAACGACGTCTATTATCAAATAGATTTGTACATTAACCAGTAGCGATCACGTGTTGTAACACAGTGCAGCTATAATTTGTTAGGTAATGCAGCTGTGATAACCGCTTTATATTTCGAAGGGACAGAAATGATGTAATTAATGGAAATCGAATATGCCAGATAGCTAGATAAGGAACGCAGGCCCGCTGTCTGCGCGGGCGCATTGCAAAAGTCTGCGAACTAATAAATGCGTTCAACAACCGGTTCTTTGTACCTACGTACATCCGGCGGCGTCGCGTGGGCATCGATTGTCACTACAGCTATCCTCGAAGTCTAGAGAGTGTTTTGTGAATGAAAATTGAAGTATTTGCGTGTACAGTACGCTGCGGGTTACGCAATCGAAGTGGAGGCCGCGGTCCTACGGGTATGCAAATAAAAGATGTCGAGATAACACTTACCTGACAGTGGCACGTGATTTTCATGTGAATGACGGCTGCGTTGTCCGAATGGACTTCTTAAAGACTTTGGACTTAGGAAAAATCTTCGTCTCGTATGTGGTGGGGTGGGACAACTTTGAGCGAGACTGGCTTGCTTCGGGGGTTTTGGTAGGCGAGATGGTGATTGCCACTCTGCATCTTGGCGTTGAGGAGATGGAGTATACCGTTCCATGGCCGGTCGTCTTCCTTGGCTTTTCCTTGCACAAATAGGGCACGCTTCGTTCCTAAACATACAGGAGTAGCATCGCTCATGTCCGCATGTGTCAATCAGCTTTCTCTTTTTGCCCTTGTCAAAGGGCATGTTACAACTTGGACAACTTGTTCCGCCTGTCTCGTTCTCTAAAAGCTGCCTCAATGCTGCCAAATCTGTAACAAAGATGTCAATTAAATAAAAAAATATCAGTTGAATTACATGGCACTCTAACTTTGTACTTGTAGAATGTGTTTTTTAATAAAGAAATATATTCAAACAATTATCCTTGTCGTTGCCTTGCGTATAATTATTGTACAAATCATTTAAACCGAGAATGTAGTACAAGGAATTACATACAAATGAACACGTTGAATTAAATGTAGGTTGGGCAAGTTAATTATAACTAAAAACATTTGTAATTTACATCTAGAATCTGCGTGTCTGCGCTCGGGTAAGATGAATTTTAATTATATCTGATTTATGAGGTTCAGAGAGAAGCAAAAAGTTGCGAATTATAAATAAATAACATTAAACGATGAGATACTCGAGTGCATTCACACCTTGTAATCAAAAGGGTTTCTTTCACATTTAGATGGCGTAACTTAACGCCGTTGTTGTTTACGCAAGTCCAAAAAACAATTTACTTCATTGCGTGAAATATGAACCTACGCCAACTGCGTTAAAGTAAATACTGAACTTGAACTTGAAACTAAACCAATTTTATGATTTTGCTCTTGAAGTGTAAGAAGATTGATGACATGAGGTGAATTTTTCGTGATATTTATATATGTACGTAACTTGTTAATCGTCTTTTAAGCATGAATATATAAATTGTAAATAATAGGGACAAAGCGTGAAATTATGTGTGTTAAATTATATTTGTATTATAATTAACAATAGTAAAGATATAAATAAACACTCCTGCAAATTATGATATTCTTATATACGTAAATATACACGTAAGTACATAATTACCGTCTTTGACCTCGTCTATAGTCAAGTCCTTCTTAAACTATTTTAGATATTATGCTCTGGAAGGTTATCCAAGTTCTCCCCCTATCTCTTTTACATATGATTTTCTTCTTTTATATATATTATGAACATACATAGCTTTATCTCTAGGGATACTCAAAGAAAACGGAGCGACAAACGCTGCGGTCCCTCCACACCTTCCTCCTTGTCCACTGTCATTAATTTCTCTCTCTATACAATCGAGGTCTCCCCTTACCACTCTTGCCACTCTTACACTTAACTCCTTCACAAATCTTTTTTCTATCATTATTCATTTTTTTAACGTACTTAAACTATTTTATTATTGTTAAAACAATTTTTAGTAAAATTTAAATTCCCCACCACCATTTTAAATTTAAGTAAAAGTGTAGTATGAAATATAATTTTCGTGCTCATTGTATTGATTTATTGTATTCTTAAGTAATCAATTCCTTGCATACAATACTTTGCATCACTGCATCTTGTATTAACGCCCGCGGCAAGCTTTCCTTTTCTGACCTTTCTGTTTATATTATTAAACGTTTTTTTCAATCTGATATTATAAATTGTTCGGTTTAAAACCAATAAGAAATAACTTACCAAGTTATAGTAAAATGTTATTGTGTAATATGTTTTTATATTACTTGACCTATGCTATGTTCTTACATATAAGTGGATATATGCTTTATATATAACTATATATGTAATATGAAGAATCATAAATTAGCGGGACGCGACGAAAGCGCGACGTTGAGTTCCTCCACTCAATATGCAATGCCTCAAAAAAGGCGAAAATTGGATACGGAGAAAGCAACAACGGAGTGTCTTAACACTAGGTTCATATGGTTCCTGCAGGTTCCCTCTGCCTACCTCGCAATATACTGGATAAAGCGTGTTGCTAAAGAAAAAGAATCATAAAATAAAAGGGACTATTAGAAATTGTTTGTTTTTTTAAATAATATCAATTGCTTTTTTAAAAGTGTAAGCCAAATACAATTTACGTATTTAATTTAATTCAAGGAATTCAAGATATTTCATAAAAAGAAAAATAATAATAAAATATAATTTACATCAAAATGTGTCTATTTTTCGCAAAAATTGCTAATAACCGTAACAACAAAAAGATTTCATAGAAAGCTTTTTACAGAGCTTTTTTCATCAATCAAATGTTTTTTACCGAACTATCATTAAGTTTCACTATAGTTCGAAGTTTCGGAGAACATAAGAAAAGTAGGTCTTACATTTTAAAATTGCTTATTAATGTAATAGTACATTTAGTGATGGTTCAAATTGAGCTTTAGACGGGGTCAGCGCTAATTCAATAATAACAGTACCTAACGACGCAATTTTACTATCTTTATGTATATAAAAAAGCTACGTAGACGTTTGTGAGCTTTTTTGTGAGTATTTCTATTAGAAAAACTTTTAAGCTTATCGAAAATGACTCAGAAGGTATGAAATCGGGTTTCCGCTTCTAATTGGCTTTTATTTTTTCTTAAATTATATTTTCTATGTAAGAGGATAGGGAAATATCTTTGTAAATCTCTTTATAATACTAAACGTACTAAACTTTACATTGTCTTTACAAGACCACATTAATGAAAATAATAATTGATTCCCTCAAACAAAATAATTGCTATTTTAAAAGATACTATACCACAGTGCAAAATTAAATATGAAATCGAGAGAGGATAGTGGAGTATGATCGAGTGTTTTATTACAATACGCTGTTACTAGAAATATGTAAATTTAAAAAAAAGACCTTTACTTCAAAGCTGAAGAACGATTGCTGAGGTATAACATATATATATATATATATATATATATATATATATATATATATATATATATATATATATATATATATATATATATATATATATATATATATATATATATATATATATATATATATATATATATATATATATATATATATATATATATATATATATATATATATATATATATATATATATATATATATATATATATATATATATATATATATATATATATATATATATATGAGTCATTTTTCTGAGTACATAATTCGAGAATATTCAACGTAAGCAACGTCTCTAAATAGACAGTAGGCAAAGTATTGACAACCGTAAAAAAAATCCATCTGTCTATGCCGAAAAGTGTAGGATGAGATAAAAAAAACTGTCATAGTTCTAAAGTAGACATATATGTATATCAAAATTAAACACAAAAAATTATTTACAAATTCAATGCACGATATACTTTGAGCAAATAACAAAACATGCCCCAGGAACACCTATCTCCTTTCATCATAAGACATTAGAAAGAGAGCAAAAGTATAACCCGCAGGAATTAAATAGTACACTAATATATTAGTCTGAGTTTGCAGACGCTGACTCATGCCACTTTCAAGGTAATGAGATTTGTGCATCTTTGATGTACAGATTGATTCATTGTTTTTATATATTTATATTATTATATGATCCATTAAAATATTCTGCCTGTAACGCGACGGTTACTGGGTTCGATTCCCAGTCGAGGAAGATGGATTTTTCTATTTCCATTTTCTTCGCTCTGGCAAACTAGGCAAAGCGCGGCGTTGAGTTCCGCCACTCAACACGCAATGCCTCGAAAACGGCGGAAAGCGGGGACGGAGAAAGCAGGGGCTAAGCAACGGCGTGTCTTAACACTAGGTTCCCACGGTCCCTGCAGTTCCCTCTGCTTACCCTGCCTTGTGCGGGATGAAGCGTGAAGCTAAAAAAAAATATAAGTTTTTGAAGGTAGGAAGTAGCTCTTAATATTTTTTTTATGCATTTTAAGTAAATATGAAAAGTATATTTAATTTGTGTGTTTATGATTGTTTTTTATGTCTTCACGGATCATCCCGCACACGCCATGGTAGACAGAAAGAACTGCCGGAACTATAGGAATCTAGTGTAAAGACACTCCTTTCCTTAGTCCCAGCTTTCTTCGCCCCCCTGGTTATGTTCCTCGAAAAACTGTTAAATGGCTAATTTATTTGTTATTTTTTCTTCTAAAATTTAAATATGCTATTATTTATTATCCCATATACTAAGATAAATAAAAGAAATGTAACTGGAACAGATAATAAAGAATTTCATTTCTTGGAGAGCGTAAGGAAAAATGACATTCGACTGTGCTCTCTGATCTATACACTATAATTATTGAATTTTTAACTATATTTATTAAAAAATTCAATAAATAATTTCAAAAGCAATTTTGAATTTGAATAATTTCATTTTTTAGCTTCACGCTTTATCCCGCACATGTCAGGGTAGGCAGAGGGAACTGCAGGGACTGAACCTAGTGTTAAGACACTCCTTAACTTCTGCTTAGTTGCTGTTGCTTAGTCCCTGCTTTCTTCGTCCTCGCTTTTCACCTTTTTTCGAGGCATTGCGTGTTGAGTGGCGGAACTCAACGTCGCGCTTTGCCTAGTTTCTAGAGCGTAGAAAAATGAAATAGAAAAATCCGTCTTCCCCGAGTGGAGATCGAACCCACAAACCGTCGCGTTTACAGGCGGACGCTTACGTCTCTGCGCCACTACGGTCCTCATTTCATCTAAACATAATAAAGTGACGTTTAATTCAATTTCAATTTATTACATCACTTTCACTTTACCATAAAAATAACCATATAATCAAACCTGCGACCTTCTCAGTATTACGTCAGACAGGCCAATTTCAGCAATTTACTTCAAGGCTGACATAATATATAACGTATCTACATAACGATGCGTAAAACATTGAGAATTTATTATTATGTGCAAGTTCATTTATCAAGTGTATATGTTATGCAAAATGTATCCACATAAATATATATACATATATTAAAGAGCTATTGGTTATTTTACTTGTTTTTTACGATTGAATGGGTAAGCGCAACGTTGTAAGTTGCAAGCGTTGTAGGTTCAATTCTCGGTCTGGTAAGGACGAGGTAAGAACGACTTTGAGTTAACTCATAACCTGGGGCGTAAACTTAACTTTTCGAGCTTTTAGCTTTAAGCTTATATATCAGTATATTCAGTCACTCATTTTTCAGGATCATTAATAATGTTTATAGATATATATTATACTACTGTGCCACAACGGCTGCAAGATAAATAACTAATCCGTAAGTTATAGACTTCTATATTTTTTAGTAATACATAGAACAAGAATTAGGCATATGAATGCGTAATTCTTGCGTGGATGCAAGGCCTATCGTAGTTTGAGATTAAGACCGCCTGAAATTTTGACCTATTTATAGGTTTAAGCGGAGGTTAGGAAGTATTTTGAAAAAAATTAAAAAAAACATACACATATAGATACAAACATATGATAAATTGCGCTTTGCATAAATTATTTTTTTGACTCACAACTTCTTCACGAGTTTTGACAGTGACTCATTAATAACCATAAATTTAGTACCTAATTAAACCTTGTAAAAATGCTATTTGCTAGTCATAATATACGAATTACGGGGGATCACGAATTCTAACGCGCTTTATACCATGTTAAAGTGTCTTTACATCTGTATGTGATCTAAAAAAGTTATATATATATATATATATATATATATATATATATATATATATATATATATATATATATATATATATATATATATATATATATATATATATATATATATATATATATATATATATATATATATATATATATATATATATATATATATATATATATATATATATATATATATATATATATATATATATATATATATATATATATATATATATATATAAATGTTTGTATAACAAGCTCCTCTTAATGCAATTAGCAATAACTATAAAAAGCATTTGCATATATTTCATTGAATAGTTATTGGAGTTAGATCAAGGATTTTATTGTGGACTCCCATTCACCTAGCCTGTTAGTCAGTTATGTCAGTTAATTATGACATACAGTTCACTCACAAATACGAAGTTTCGCCTATCTGGTACCTAGGGCAGAAGAAAATGTATGAAAATCTTATTTTCAAAAATTAGTTTTTTTATTCAAAAAATTGTCACTAAATACAAAAACTTATTTTTTATATACAATTAATTATTCTTTTGAATTGTTCTTTATAACAAATGTAGTGAGTATTTAGTGAATATATTCCTAGTTTTAACTATATTTTAAATAATATTGGTCATAATTTGCCTCCAAAGGAAATTATAAGATCTTGAAAATGTTTATTGAAATACGTTTACTGGCTTATTACTAAGTACATACAAAGTAAAAAATACTAAAAGAGAAGAAATAAATGTGCACCACGAGTGATGAAAAACGCATGGCTTAGTGGTCAGACCGCTTCGACGGTTTTCAAGAGGTTCAAATCCAGTTTTGTAAAATAGTGTTCTTTTAAGCACATCTTCTTTAGAGGAAGAAAAAGCTATACCTTCTTTGTCTATAATTTACATCGCCAATTTGTAAAAACACTTCACAAATATACATTTTTTTATAATGAAATATCCTTCAATGTCAATATAACAACTAACCTATGACCCGAGTTGGTATTTGCGGAAATGCTAAATTAAACGCCGTAAACCGTGTTTGATCTTTTGTTTTTGATATCACATTTCAGATTTAGGATAACAGGTGAGTCATGTCATTTAGGAGTGTCTGTATGGGAATGTGGCTTTATCGTAAATAATTAAATACAGTAATAATTTGTTTTTTTTATATCTTCATAGTTAATCCCGCTCAGAGTATGAAGAGGGAACCGCAGAGACCTAGTGTTAAGACACTCCGTTCTTCGCTTTTCGCTTTGAGGCATTGGGTGTTGAACGGTGAAATTCAACGCCACGCTTTGCCTAGTTGCCAGAGCGAAGAAATTGGAAGTGAAAAAATCCATCTTCTTTGAGCGGGAATCGAATCCACAACCGTCACATTTACAGGTAGACGAACTATTTCTTGAAATATATAGTATTTGTTTTTTTAATACGTTTTATGATACAAAAAAATATACATTATCACTTGATTGTTTTTTTAAAGGCGACAGCAGTTTATGGATTCGACTTCCACGTTTTAGACTGAGATATATAGATACTAATTTTTTCGCTGTAAGGCAATTTGTGCGTTGAAAGACGGAAAGTGGAGAACGGAGTGTCTTAACTATGATTATTTGAGCTTTCGGTTCCCTCTTCGTAATAATATAATGTCGTAATGCTATTACAGAAAAAATAACTTATGAAAATGAAATAACTGACTTCAATAATTACATTGTGAATTTTTTTTTTAGCTTCACGCTTTATCCCGCACATGGCAGGCAGAGGGAACTGCAAGAACTATTGGAATCTAGTGTTAAGACACTTCGTTGCTTAGTCCTTGCTTTCTCTGTCCTCGCTTCCCGCCTTATTTCGAGGCATTGCGTGTTGAGTGGCGGATCTCAACGCCGCGCTTTACCTAGGTGCCAGTGCGAAGAAAATGGAAATAGAAAAGTCCATCTTCCCCGAGTGGGAATCGAGCCCAGAAACCGTCGCTTTACAGGCAGACGTTATGCCTTTAAATTTTAATTCATTTTATTTCAACACTAACTTGCTGTAAACTTAAAGTGACAAGTCTGTCTCTACAGTAGCTACTAGCATTGAAAGAACTTTCACGACTTATTAAATAAATAAATTTTAATCTTTAAAACAAATATCTTCGATAAAATTTTAGCTTCTGTCGATTATTAATCGGATTTAATCGTCATTTTGTTCTTAATATGACAAATGATAAGGCTGTGATAACTCTGAAATATAGCACGAGGTAAGTGACATCTGCTATCGAATAACGGTATAAGATTTGAGGGGTATTAAATTCGGAGTTTTTTAGTGAAAGTTTTATATTGGATGCCTTGTATATTATGTATATTATATGTTTATTGTAAAAACACATTTATTCACGCATAGCAGGGTAGGCAGAGAGAACCGCAGGAACCATGGGAAACTAGTGTTAAGACACTCTATTCCCGCTTTACTCGTTTTTTAGGCATGGCGTGTTGAGTGGCGGAACTCAATGTCACAGTTGTCAGAGCGAAGGAAATGAAAACGTGCAACAAAAATAGTAAAATCTATGGTGGGGTTGCAGAGCTGTAAAATGTGATGATTACTTACTTTTAATTTTTCCTTTATAGAAAGTCATCTTCTAGAATATCATTTCCTATCCAGTCATTATCTAGAAAGTGATGGTACAACATTGAGTTCCGTTACACAAATCGCAATACTTTGACAATATCTAACGTTTTATTATTTAAATTTACACATTTTTATTGTTTCAATTTGTTGCAATGTTGACAAAATCGTGTGCGGGCTTCGGATGTAGTATATTACGGACACCTGCAATTCTACTACCAATTATCCTTTCCAATCAGATGCAGGCAGTTTATGAGCAGAGTACTACATAAATACAAGTGAATACTGCTTACCTTGTTTAGGGTTGTGCAAAAATTTTTGAAAAAGTAATAAAATTTTACACTTTATTTGAAATGGTAATGAATTTTTGATTTACATAAGTTTCGTATGATGAATTAATGTCAATTTAAAAGCTTCAAATTTCGATGGTTATGGGTTTGATTTCCACTACAGATATATAGAATAAATAAGAATAAATAATTGTTTTCTTTTTCTCGCTCTGACAACAAAACATTGCTGCGTTGAGATCCGCTATTCAACCCACAATGTCTTGAAAGGTAGAGAATTTAGTATCGAATCTAGGAATGAAGCGTTAAGGTAACAATAGATCTAGTCTTGCTCAACTTTCTTTTTTTTTATTTGACCTTACAAAATAGTGAGAGATGTATAATACGATGAACATATTAAATATATATTTTAAGCTGCGTGTAACGCTTGAAGCTGTTGCTTAGAAGATTGTAACTTTTAGCGAAAGGAGAAGTACGAAAAAAAGCCGTAAATTCATCGAACACATGTAAAAAAGAACCACTGACAGACAACCCTAGGTACAGTGTATTTCACACTTGACGCATTTATCGTAACTCAAGTTGTAGAGCGATCGCGGTGATCGTGACCACGTTTTATAGCACATCTGGTTCAAATAAATAGAAATGCGTGTGAAAATAACCTTAGGATTAATTGTAGTCTTATATTGTGGAGTGGACAGTAGAATGATTAGAGTTATGAGCTGTTATCAATAAAATGATATGATTATGAAAATAAATTTTTAATAAAATAAACATATTTATGTAAAACCTTAATCTCTAATTTATAAAAAAAATATAAAATAAGTAATACTGTTTATTTCGCAATTTCTTATTATCCATGAAACTTTTTACACAAAACATAATCTTTAGTTGTATTTGGCATAATGTCTTTAAGCCTCGTAATACAATATAAAAAATATTTTAGGTTTGATACACCCACGATACTTTCAAATAAATGGTCTTAACAGACAGACATATGGGTTCCGTTTATCCTTTTGAGGTACTGAACCCTAAAAAGGAATTAAATAACACTAAACTCTCTTCCCTAACCAACCAGGAAGCAACATATTATAAAACTTATCAGATAAATAGATTACCAACTTAGATGATCTTTGTCGGCGCTATAAACTTTTATATGCCCTTTGTTCAAAGCTACTATCAGCTTCTATGTAGTATGAACCTTCAGAAAGCACATGATCTACACAATCTGCATTCGCATCCAAGTAGGCCTCGGGCAATGCAAAATATGGATAATAAATACTAATATGAATACATTTTCTAACTTGAATTGAAGCATGAGCTTATTATTGTCTATTATACCCACTAGTATTCGATGTCTGTTAGGTTGTAGGTTGGATATTTAGAATAAAGGAAAGATTTGTACAACGTAATATTATAATTATAAGCTTATAGACGAAATCACATAAAACTTGCAAATCTAGTGTTAAGATACTCCGTTTCCTGCTTTCTGTAGTTTCAAGACATTGCGTGATAAGTGGCGGAACTCAACGCCGCACTTTGTCTAGTTGTTGGAGCTAAGAAAATGAAAATGTCAAAAAAGAATCCATTTTCCTCGAGTGGAAATCGAACCCATAAACCGTCGCGTTTACAGGCGGTCCTTACTAAGTTAATTGCAGGTTATTTAAAAATTATATTCTTATTTTGTTATCTGCTTGTTTATTTAAATAATAACTAGATCAAATCAACATCACGTATTAAATAGGATACCTCTAGTATTTTTCCAAATAAAAAAACTAAAATATATTTAAATATACCAGATAAGCACTTGTTGGTAGTGTACGGTACTCTCTCATCCTATCGCAACCGCCCATAGTTACAGTTATTCTTTTAGTAGCAAGAACACAGTCCACAGAGAAACAAAATAACCAACACATTTTCGTCGTAAAAGTGTTTGCAACTGAATTCCTCGCTTCCTCACCTCTGTACCTAGAATTATCATCAATTGATTTGTATAGAGTACTTAGAAAACGGCACTTGTTTCGGTTTTAAAGTTTCTTAAGTGTAGTTTTTATATTACACTAGATCGTGAATCTGGCGCTAGATTTTCTTCTGCCACGCGGTGGGCTTACACTAATATGACGAATTCATGCTAAATGCTTATTTCTAATGCTAATGAGTTTCCTCTAATTTACATATAGATCCTTAATAACATATTTATTATGTGATATTAATTAAAATAAAAGTATGTAGGCAATTTTTACTAACTTCACTTAGAATATACCAAAATGGAAAATACGGTATTTTCCATCTCCGGAAAACATTCAGAAATAGACTTTCCAAAGTGGCTTCTGTTGTATCTTGCCCTACATATATTATTCTATACCGTAAGTACTAACTTATTCAGAAATGTAGGCGTCGTTTATCTGACAAAGCTAAGCTTTTATTAAGCTCGACTTCCGTATAAACGTGCTATAATAATTAAACGTGAATGTAAAATTATTATTATTATTTATCTGTAAAAGCTCATAGTTATTAACAAGCTTTATAGATACAGATTATAAATGCAAAAGTTGTAAATGTAATATTCTAGTAAGCATGGATTACCTTTCAGTGAAAACGATTTCGTTTAAATTATTTTCAATCTTGTCTAAGTGTGTGTAAATTGTTTAAAACAGGGATTAATATCCCTGTGTACCTTTATCTTGCTATTCGGTAAAAAGTATGACACTGTTTTTTTTTGGATTTGGCTAAAATTTTGATATTAAATCATATAACATTTTCCGTCTAGATACATTTTTGAACTTTTTACATAATTTACGTTTTTATGTCAGGTAAATTAATTCTAGTTCTAGTTTAAAAGATCAGTGTAGAACATATGTAACATATACTTATATATATGTTTTTCTTACAGTTGTAAGTAGTCCTTGCCTTTAATGACTAGCTCTACCAACTCTAAAGTCTACTAAGTACTCATCAAAGATCACCAAAAACATTTATAAATGTTCCAACACTTTTCACTACAACTACAAGTATTTTCACAATAGTTTAGTTATTCCGTTACCTCCAAGATGATATCAGCATCACAATCGTGACGACAATACTACCATTCGCACGAGTTCTTACGAAATATTCGTGATGAGACACAGAGGTGATACTATCACGGTGTTGCACGCGTTCGACTTTCTTTATCTGCTTCTTACTACCAGTTTCTACTATAGATTTGACTTTCATGGGAAATTTGTGATCATTTCTGATAGTAGATCTTGAAATTACTGACGTATATTAAGTCTAGATATTTTTTATTTCAGCCTCTATTCTGATCATAGGAGGGTAGGTAGACGGAACTGCAAGAACCATGGGAACCTAGTGTTAAGACAATACGTTACTTGCTTTCCGCTTTCTTTTGAGGCATTGCGTGTTGAGTGGCAGAACTCAACGCCGCGCTGCCTAGATGCCAGAGCGAAGAAAATGGAAATGAAATAATCCGTCCTCTGGAAATTGAACCTAAAAATAATTGTGTTGACAGACAGACGCCACGCCTCTGCATCATAACGGCCTTCAAGTCTATGTATAGAGAAAGTAGTGATAATTTTCTCTGTCTGTATAAAAATATAAAGTAAGTTTAAAACTTGTGTTTTTTTACGTCTTCATGATTTATACCGCTCATGTCTATGGCATAGTGTTAAGACACTCTGTTGCTTAGTCCCTGCTTTTTATATATATATATATATATATATATATATATATATATATATATATATATATATATATATATATATATATATATATATATATATATATATATATATATATATATATATATATATATATATATATATATATATATATATATATATATATATATATATATATATATATATATATATATATATATATACATATATATACTTCTAATAACATAGTACATATTATATATATAATAAATATTTAAAAGTAGTCTCTATATCCCATCCCATCACTGTTCTTGTCGCCCACTGTTCATACCATCGCTTGTCGCGACAGCTCGCACGTCAGTTACATACGCGATGACAGGACTGATTTAAGTATATCAGTAAACTGTCATTTGGATTACTTTTATTTATCTTTAGATTTATTTCTAAATGTTTTATATGAGTGATGATTAAAATAGATAAAATATAGTTTTGGATAAGTTCTGCTTTTCGAAAGTAAATTATTGTGTTCTAGATTCAATTTTATGAATATCCATCTTTTTTGTTTTATAATGTAACTTATATATAGAAGAACAGCTGGAGTGGGATAAAGAAAAGCTACTATAGCTACCGATCTCTACTTCTAGATAAATTTTGGCAAAATTTTCGGAGAGATTAATTTATCTTTTTTTCCTAAAGTGAGAAGTCAGCATTTTCATTTACAAGCTATGCTACTGTACTAACAGCCTTTAGATTATCCATTTCTAGAACATAGTTTACAAGACGTTTCAAGTAAATTAAATGTGAAATCATAAGAAATATTATATAGCTTATTGGAGTTAACTGTTAAAAGTACTCTACATCTCTTGCAAGATATTAGATCTATTTAAAATAATAAACTTTAAATAGACCTCGACATTTATGTATATGTCCATAGAAAGCTTGTCTTACACTTCTTAGACAGTACTTACTTTATAAACGCTTTGTCACAATAAATAAAAAGTCTATTATAAAAATAAACATTTTCTTATTATTATTTGCATTTATAACTACTACATGCATTCAGATATCTATATAGGTTGAAATTTTTTAATCTAAATCTTGACCAGTCAGAGTCTTCTATTGCTTAGCTGTTAATGTGTTCCAGTTAAAGTAATGTAAGTAAAATTACTGTACTATACATATAGGATTAAGAACGACTGTAATATATACAGTTTATGGTAGTCTAGTTTATATATAATTTGACATGTAGAGATGAATGAATGACGATTAACTACGGTAAATAACATTAGTGTGGTTATTTTGAGTTTTGAGTTGTTTGATGAGGCATAATTGTACCATAAAATAATAGTTCACTTACGTATTTTGTCAAAGCGACATTAGTTGAATCTTGATCTCACGAAGTTATTATTGCAAAAATGGTTTTGCTATTAAATACATTGTAGAGAATATATACATTAAGTATCCTACCTTTTCTATATATCACACAGTGAGTTTAATCAAATTTAATTTGATTATGGTAATGTAAACTAGCATGTTTTGACAAATGGATAATTAAGGTAAAATATCAATTTGATTCAGCAGTTCGTGAGATATTAGCATTTAAGAAAACAAACAGTTTATAATATTTTTAATATTCAAACTATATGGCGGCATCTAGCACTTATTAAATGGACGAAAAGTACCGCGAGGACCGTCGTGGCGCAGAGGCGCAACGTCTGCCTGTAACGCGACGGTTTCTGGGTTCGATCCCCAGTCGGAGAATATGGATTTTTCTATTTCCATTTTCTTCGCTCTGGCAAACTAGGCAAAGCGCGGCGTTGAGTTCCGCCACTCAACACGCAATGCCTCGAAAATGGCGGAAAGCGGGGACGGATAAAAGGGACTAAGCAACGGAGTGTCTTAACACTAGGTTCGTATGGTTCCTGCAGTTCCCTCTGCCTACCCTGCCCATGTGCGGGATACAGCGTGAAGCTAAAAAAAAAAAGCAAAAAAGTACCGCAAAATGATATCTACCCAAAGATACCTACATTTATAAGGATGAAATTCTACTAATTTATTGACAGAGGTATATCAAGATAGTTCAGTAATCATAAAAGACGTCACAATACACGATGTAGCCGGACCAGTCGGACAAGACGGTGTTAACATGTTTGATGTCAGATACACCGTTATTTTATGGAGTTGTTGATCATAAAAGTTTATTTTGTTTGACATTTCGCTTTGAAAATATATTTTATAGCTGTTCTGTGGTTATTGTATTTTTTAGCAACTTTACATTTTTCTGTATATATCACAGTAGATTGAGGTAATCTAATGAAGAAAACCTTTGATTTTTTCTAACAAAGTATTTGTTTTAGTATAAATTTATTATGTATGTAAAAATGTTATGATTTTTTCTCGTTTAGTTTAATATATATGGGGCAATATTTCGATTTTATATGGATAAGATAAAAAACATTGATTTTCTGTATATATTGAAGAATCTGAGTACATATATGGCACGATATACATACATTGTCATTCCCTTGAAAATCACTCTATTATTTAATCACCAGTCCATTTACGAACAGCTCTGATACTTCATGTAAATCTATGTATAAAGTAATTAATATAATTGCAAATTACTACTTAAAGTGTCGATATATAACAGAGTAAATAATTTAAATAGAACGTAAACAAAACGTTAATTAACTACGACTAAAGCAGAATTGGTTAGACGGGAAATATTGTTGAATGGTAATATCTGGTTGTACCTGGCAATGATAAAGGCCAAACTTCTAGCTTTGTCACATACTTTTAAAAATTCTTTAATTCTATTTTGATTGTAAATGACTTTATATTATACATATAATTTATATAATCCTATACATACAGTGTGATATAAAAGCCTGGTTTTACTTCGTTCTACATTTTTATGTTTTTAAAACAATATACTTAGAGTGACGTAACTCAACGCTGTTACCCGACCAGTATAGCAAAATAGAGATGCAAATATACTGTATAAGAATCAATACAAAAGAAAGCTTTAAAGCTCTTATTTTAGAACTTTTGGTAATATAACCAATATGAGGGTATTTTCGTAAAAATCTATGTATATTTAATATTAGCACCTACAAACTTTACAATTTTCAACTGTACCACAATATATTCCAAATAAACGTGAAAGCAAGAAGTACATAGTGTTAGTGTTTGAACGTCGGTCTCATTAGCTCCGTTTTCTAGCGGAAGTCCATACTACATACAATGCTAGAATGACGTGTTGCCTTATAAGTGGAGGCCAAACAAGAAAGTAATTGATAGCAACCACTGTACACTTGTTGTGCTGTCGAGTTTTTACTAAGAAACAATGGGATGGACTCAATATCATGTGATCCAGTTGGGATGCTGTGGAAAAAATATGTTTTTCATATACATTAAATCGTTTTTACTATTGCTGTACTTGTGAATGAGATTTTTAGATTTTTTCTCCCTTCTTTATACTGAGCTGTATGAATCTTGTTAGTCAATCTGTTACTTAATCGAATGATAGAAATACCTTTACCTTACTTAATTTACTCAGTCCAGCGAAAATAGAAGCCATAGAATACATCGTCAGAGAAAACTATTTAAAACTCAACGTTTTTCGTCTTCTCCTATATAATATATAATATAAATGACGACAGTATTATTATACTACAGATGTATGAACATCGTCTTTTAAAATGTTCAAAAATATTGCAATAAAAACATATGCCTTACAACTAAAACACAGGTTTTGATATAAAATTGAATATTTGTACTGAAATTACCAACCATAAGTAGCCTACTGTAACCTACCTCGAATAACCTACAAGAATAAGTAAAAAGTATTTAAAATAATATTAAGTATTTAAAGATAATGTTTAAATACATTAGCAATGATTGAACATCTCGTTTCTTCTGTGAATACGTTTGATATGTTTATTTACCTGTGAACAAAAAAAAAGAAGAAATTGGTAATATATTTAAAACACTACTTAATATTTTAACAAGTAGTTTAATGAGTGTTAAGTGCTATCCATTAGAGATTACTCCAAGTGAGAATCAAACCCGCAACCATCCACAATACAGTCTCAACCTTAAACAAACAGCTTACTATTGAACATTTTCCCCCATTTGATTTGAATCTATATTCACTTAGACATGCCACAATATTTCAACTTCTACAACGGTAGCCCTAAATAATTTGCCTTATAAAAATCAATACAAATTCATAATAACATGCTACCTGCTAGCAGTATATGTACAATTTCTGCCCACTTAGTTCACTTAATTACATACACATACATACATATAAATATATATTATATGTTATTAATATTCGATTCAGTAGCCTAAAACTATAATTTTAATGAAGAAACAATTTATTTTAATCACTACTTTGGTTGTGGAAGATTTATTTTAAAAACGTCAATGATTAAATCATTTTATGAACACAAATGTTTTAGCAATCATATTTTTTTTATAAATCGTGATTTATGATCATAAAACAAGTTTGCTATATCCTGGTCTATAGACTGTTTATTTTTTTTCCCAGTTTAACTCTATCTTCTACGTATTTTATGATAAGATCAGAATGTTTGAAGACACACGTCGTTCTTCGCTTTTCGTCCAAGACTTTCGTTCAACGAGCTTTCCTTAACACTTAGTTCCCCGTTGGTTTTTTATTTGGGCGAATTAGGCTATATACATATGTAAAAGCTCGATATCTGCGATATCCCATACGAAAAGGAAAATAATAATAAAAGAATAATTTAAGAGCAAAAATTAAAATAAAGTATGTAATTTAGTACATAATAAATGAACACATGTGTTTACTTTATATTGATCACAACCAACTGTACCGCAGTCGGTCTATATGTCAATGAAAGTATTTCATTTACTCACTTCGACAAAGTTAATGATTTGTGACTATCTATAATATGTTGTATTATATTACCTCTAAACCTGTTTAGAGAAGCTTAAGACAAGCTTAAGTATTTTACTGCGAGTTATAGATTAATATACATGTACTTAGGATGTTTAAAACTTAATTGATTTTTTAGCTTTACTCATTTTCTCTGGAGGATAGCCAGAGACAATATATACTCAACTAGTGTCGAAACACTTTGTTTTTCTCATTTCTGTGGAATTCAATACTATAAATGGAAAAACAATGTTATTTTATCATGTTATTTTAAGATTTGGTTATCGTCGTGTTCCAGAGGCGAAGCGACTACCTGTAAGCACGACGATTTGTGGGTTCGATTCCCACTCGGGGAAGATGGATTTTTCTATTTCCATTTTCTTTGCTCTGGAAACTAAGCAAAGCGTTGCGTTGAATTCCGCCACTTAACACGCAATGCCTCGAAAAAAGGCGAAAAGCAAGGACTAAGCAACGGAGTATCCTAACACTAGGTACTCATTATCTCTGCAGTCCCTCTGCCTGCCCTGCCATGTGCAGGATAAAGCGTGAAGACAAAAAAATGTTGATTTTTGATAACGAAATTAAAAATGAATATGAGCTAAATCAGAATTTACAGCAATATTATAAATATACTTATTGTAATAAAATTTGCAAAGATCTCCACGTCAAGTATGGAGTATTGACGACTCCAGTGGTTAACGTATTTAATATAGAAAGTAGGACGGATATTATTTATGTGTGCTGTTTTGTAGACGTTTAGAATAGATGAGAAATAAATCGAAAGGTAAATACGACTTTCGCCTGTGATGAAGTACTACAAGTACAAAATACTTTGTGCAGAGTGCAATTTTACTATGGCTCAAAAGCTTCTAATGATAACGTTGTGAGTTCGATTTTCAATTTGGGGAATCAATTATAATCATTCCCTTGTTATGCTTAGATGACACAACATCGAGCTCTGTCATTTCATAGTAATAGTAGAGAAATTCTAGTATTGGAACACTCTACTCTTTTTTTCTCTTACGAATTAATTATAACTTTACTGGGTGTTGAGTGGTGAAACTTAACGCCGCATTAACTCTTAATTATATAAGGAAATATACAATAATTGTTTTATGTATTAGGCCGTTGAACGCTATAATTGGAATTTCTAAATTTGTGCCACGAAGCCCACCAGTGAGCTTTTGATATATTTCAAAAATATCAATATCCTGAACATTTATTTTCTATACAAATTACGTTTAAAAAGTTATCAATAATATTCTAAAATTTGTGAAATTCAAGACCAACCGATTGGAACAACGTGTTAAGTATATGAAATAAATAAGCATCTCAAAGACGAAAGTGGCTTCCTAGTAATAAATATTCCAAGTAAGTTAAATACTTTGCCATTTAATGAAACTGTATCAATATAATAGTAGAATTTCGCTACGATAGCAGGTTACTTTATACACTGTTTGGTTTCGTTACTTGTCGAGTGTCACCGGCCTTAAAATACAACGCTACCCGTCTATTAACGTGGGAGTCGATCGAAATCTACACCTAAAACTGCCAGATACTGTCCTAGTTAAAGTAATTTAAATAATTCAATTAAAATTTCGTGTCGTATTCATATTAATGTTTAAGTACTAAATTGTTTTGTGTTTGTGACACAGTGGTGTGTGGAACTCATTATTTTTGGAAAATTTACATATATTATACTATTTTGTTCACAATTTTTTTTAACCATTTTTAAAATACGCTATGTCTTGAAAAGGCGGAAAGTGTCTTAATGCTAGGTTTCCATGGTTCCTGCGGTTCCCTCTGCCTATTCTACTTTGAGCGGGACAAAGCGTGAAGCTAAAAAAAATTTTGCTTGTTTAATGACTGCAATAAATAGCTCGCTTTGGTTAATTTAAGGAAAATCCATATATGGAATAAAAAAATTGCAAAATTATGAAACTTAACGATCATGCTGTATTGTCGAAAATATTCCTATTATAGCACTAGAGTGTTAATTCCGTATATATTCAAGTAATGGTAATAAATTTCCCTATATATTGTATACTTAATATTGATAGAAATATTTCTAGATCTGCCATTAACTAGCATCTCAGATCAAACAACTATTTTGTACTTCTAACAATATCTCTAATTAAACGTTAGAACATCTATTATTGTATCAACTTGATTTCAAAGAGCTTTGGCACAACAATAATTTAGTTTACGTGAAGTTTTAATAAATCACGTCGAGTCGTCGTCGTAATCAAAATATCGTATCGAAAACCGGCTGTTAGGAGGCAGGCCAACAACCTATGTATGGGCTTATTGCTTCCTTTTTGAGCGACTTTAAAAGGAGTAACGTCAAAAGTGCAATAAGAAACAAATTAATGTACATTATCGTTATTATTTTGTTTAATAAGGTGTTATATGCATATGTATTGGTAAGTCGTTTATGAATTTTGGAACGGATGTTAATTTTGTAAGAAAGAAAATGTCTTATTTTCTGCCTGAACTTTAATTAGAGAAAAAGGCGATTTTGAACTATTCAAATTTCAAAATAAAAAATATTTCACAGTCTCGTTTTGGTATCAAGACAAGGCGCGGTGCTAAGTTCCGCCACTCTGCATACAATATGGGTAAAGAGTATAGAAAAGAGTGTTTTACCAAAATATAGCGTAAAACTATTTCTTAATTCTTACCTATAGCCTCAAAAAACATAATTTTAAAATCAAAAGGGTTCAAAATGAAACGTGACCAATTTGAAAATAATTGCATTTCAATACTCACACCATTATTATCAAAACAAGATTTAGACAATAACATTATACGGATATAACATTAATAAAAGTAAATATTAAAGGTTCCATGAACTAAATATTAGCTAATGTAACAAATAGTCACATTTAAAGCGAATGTAAAAACATATCCAACTTCGGGCTAAGAATGTGCTAACAGTGGAAACCACGAAATTGGTATTAAACGTGATTCACGGCCCATAACAATAAATATGCGTGTTACGAAAAAGATTATTCGCTTAGTTTGCACTAAGGTTAGGTTATAAGGTGTGTTGTATATATATATATATATTTTTGTTATATAAAATAATAAATAAGAAGTTGTTATGACATAGCGCGGTGTATGTATGTAAGCGTGACGGTTGAGTATTCGATCTTCATTTGGGGAAATGCATTATTACTGTTCTAAGACGAAACGCGGTGTTGGTCTCCACCATTCAGCAGTCAGTGCCTTGGAATTGCAATAAATGTTAAAAACGGCACAAAGTTCTGCCTACCCTGCTATACCTGCTATATAATAGTTTATAAAACAATAGTTTAGGTAAAATGAAATTCTTCTTCTAATTATTTAAGTAAAGGTATATAAGTTCAGGTCTAATTTAAGGTAACGTCTGTTAATGAATATTCAAACATATACATATGTCACATTACCTAAAATAAATCCTATAACTTTATAAAACTTTAAGAAAAATTAAAATTACATTTATAAATCAAATATATCAAGATGATTTAATAACAATAATAGATATATAAATTGCCCAAGACTAAAGACTAGTTGAGATTGGCGAAAACTGTATTGTAGCAATAAATCTCTATTTAGGTCTCCAATGTTTAATAGCATGCTTTTTCTTACATAATTGCCTCTATTATAGTGTCGATGCCAGCCTATTCAGTGTACTTTGTGCTTAAGCTTGCGTCATATTGTACGGCCCAACCGTAAAGGGTGTCTGTCACTTTTGTTTAGGATGTTGACATTCTAATACTGTATAAATTTGAAATTTAGATCTTTAATACGTATAAAGGCCAAGGAAATGGTATAGTTTTGGATTTACTAATAGAAATATATGGAATTGCTTATAGTATAATTAGTATGTGTTATTTTAAACTAAGTTAACGCCTAGAATTAAATGGGCAATTTACAATGAATAAAGGAATCCAATGCAGCAGTTTTTCATTAAAACTTTTGAAAGTAATTGCATTATGTAAAAATAATATATATGGATTTAATCGCGGGTACAATCGCATTTACGATCACGAGATTTTAATTAAAAAGTATTAATAATAATGATAGCAAATATTCGAATTCAGGCTACAAATTTGATAATTATAAACTATAAACATGATTTTGATAGTTTGTACTTTTAACAAAGTAAATGTAGGTTGTTATTCGTGTAATTATATTTTGCAAGTGCCTTTTCTTACTCATTAACTATAATAATCGTACCTACTCGGGAAAATATTTTTATTTCCATTATCTTTGGCAACTAGGCAAACGCGGCGTTGAGTTCTGCCACTCAATACTCAGCGTCTCCAAAGAAGGCGAAACGATGGGAATGAAGTGTCTTAATACTAAACTAAAAACTTCTTAATACTAAAATGAAAGTTTACAACCGCAAATTTACGTTTACAAACTTATATTATAAGTTGTATATTTCATGTCACTTGTATGTTATGTTACTTTTGAATTTTAATTGCTTAATAGCTTTACTTTACTAAGTAAGTAGCTACATTTAGTAAGAAAGAACTTAGTGTCACGACACTCCGTTCCATAGTTTCCGTCAAAAATATGTATATAAAAAAAGTTCGCTAACGAAACCGTTAACCTCCTTAAACGTAAAGGTCAAAGAAATGATCTCAATAAATGTATATAAATGGTTAAATTATGGCATACAATTAGTTCAAAATCTGATGGAAAGAAATTGCATCAGAATACGACCGAGTTAAGCTTATCTTTTCTGCGGAATATAAGGATTTTAAAAATAAAAATCTTCGGCCCACTTTTTCTTTATGCATAATTATCACTAAGTAGTCTCGTATGACGATAAAAAATTAAGATATCCAATTTAATTTGCTAAATGTTAAAATTAAAAACATTTTAAATTCAATCAAGCTTTTTTAATCAATAAAAGGAGATATATATATTCATTTTATCCTTAATCTAGGTAGCTAGAGAGAATTTAGTGTCAAGACACTATGTTCTCCTTTGTATAATTAATGGCGAAACTTAACGCCGTACTTTATCTTATAAAACATAAAAAAGAAATAAAAATTAAATAAATAATAATTAATTGTTGCCACTATAATAAAAAGCTTAAAATTTTATGAGTTTGAGCTCATAATATTTATTAATATCAAGATTCTATTGTCATTTGCTAGCATCTAACATTTGTCATCCATAATCACATTATCAGCTGTACTATCACGTTCCAAAACTTTAATATATTGAAATAGGAATGAAAAGGGTTCTTTATAATAGACTATTTAATTTATTAAATGCTAAATATTAATAAAATAATTGAACTGTTATGACTATTTCTAATAAAAATTGTATAGAAAGGTGTTAATAAATTATTTAAACTTCTTTTCAGTGTTAAATATATTTTTGTGTCTCAATATTCATATGTAATCTGTAATTATAATTGTCATTTCGTTCATACGTTTTTTAATTTATCTTTATTTTTTAAATTTAATTGTGGTATATGGACATGTCAGTCATACAGGTAAATGAGCTTAAAATGATTTCAATACAGAGTACATTTATCTGATTTATTTTCATTTACGTATTTTTCAATATTTTGTGTGACTTTTTATACACATAGAGTTTTGAAGGCTTCTATTCATATATTTACGTAAGAAATTTATATTCCGAATTTAAAACTTAAACCCATTACACTACTATGTCATTAGATTTACAAAAAAAACAATTCGATACATCGAATATATTATTGTATGACGAATAGCATAAGTCTAAAGCTTCAATAAGCTTTTATTTATTTTATTAAGTGTGTATTAAAGTAAACATATACATCGACATCGATCTCGAGTCACGATATCTTTCGATTTGTGTTATAAAACATCGAAACGAATCGTTAAACTAAATGATCTGTGATATTGTTCCACTTTGATTTACAGCTCTGCTTTCTACTTACATATATGTGTATATATATATATATATATATATATATATATATATATATATATATATATATATATATATATATATATATATATATATATATATATATATATATATATATATATATATATATATATATATATATATATATATATATATATATATATATATATATATATATATATATATATATATATATATATATATATATATATATATATATATATATATATATATATATATATATATATATATATATATATATATATATATATATATATATATATATATATATCCTCTCAGACGCAAAGATTTTGAATATAAAAAATATAATAGTATATAGAAAATATATATACAATAGCAAATCAATCTGTAATCATTAAATTCTTGACGCAAACGCTTCGTGCTATAAGCAGCACTGTAATTAATTTAATGTTCAGATTAGATCACTTATTTTATTAGAATAATGCTTAATGATATACCATCGTAAATCCACATTCAAGTGCAATAAACTTTTTACTATATAATTACGACTTGACCACCCATATTAAATTCCTTAAATTATTCACGTGAAAAAGAGAGCCAAGTTCAATATAAAAAACGAGTAGTTAAACGTAAGCACTCCGCTCTGTAGTTTAAATTTAATTTTTTTTTAAACAAAATCGTACGAAAATGAAATACTGAATTCTCTCGAGTGGGAATCGAATTCACAACTGTCGCATTTACGTTATATTCGTGGCACTGTAATTGCATCTTTATACTTGTCAACCATACATTCTTCATTTAAAAGTAAAAACGAAGAATATACTTTTATATTTACACTCGAAGTCCTTGGTTATCTTCAAACTTGTTTCATAACCTTTCAAAATCTTCTTAATCATTGCAACTTTAAATTCTTTAAATTAATTAAATTTTCTGTTTCATCCAGATAATATGGCGAAACTTTAAGATTCCGTCTTTAAAGATCGTTTAAGTTAGAAATATATATTTAGGCCTACTTTCAATAATATACATAAACCGTTAGAAATGAGGAAAAAATAAAATAACCTTAAAATTAATGAATGAAAAATATATGTAAACTGCCAATTATGTAAATTTCCGCAGACGAGTATGTTAATATATGTAGTGTATATAAGGCATATTGTCACATTTACACAAATAAAACTATGAAGTCTAACATCTGTAGCCTTTTATTAACTTTCTAGTGCAAAATTTTGATCAAAATCTTGAGGTCAATACCACGTGGGCCTTTTTGATATTTCTTGTATATTTTAAGTAAATTTTTATTTTTATCAAATTATAATAAGCGTTGCATCTGTAATCATAGCTCAGGATATTTCTTTTACTTTATTTGACATCGCTGAGTTCTCGACAATTGTGGGGCGAGTGATAACGGAAAGTTTTAAAACTAGTATCCCTACAGTGTGAAGTAAATGTGTCTATGTGTTATCATGTGCGTGAAGATAAACATGTTTTTAGATTCACACTTTATCCCTCTCATAGCAGGGTAGGCAGAAGAAACTGTGGGAAACTAGTATTGAAACATTACACTTCCTACTTTCCAGCTTTTCGAATCATTGCGTATTTAGTGGTGGAACTGAACGCCGCACTTTGCCTAGATACCTGAGCAAAGAAAACGGAGATGAAAAAATCTATCTTCTGCGAGTGGGAATCGAACCCACAAACCATCGCGTTTACAGACTGACACTGCACTTCATAAATATATATCTATTTGTATTATATAAATATTGTTGTCCTACGCCAATACCGGTTTACTTGCTTCGTCATTACAATAAAAATAATACTCTTTAATAAAATATATATTGTTTAATTCTTTATCGTTCACGACTGTAGTTCCTCATACATGGCATTCTTGATGTCGTACTGGTTCATAATCACTTAATTTTTTTTATATAATAGAATAATAACCTATAAACCATCGGGGTGCAGAAGCGTAAGCGTCTGCCTGTAAACGCGACGGTTTGTGGGTTCGATTCCCACTCGAGGAAGATGGACTTTTCTATTTCCGTTTTCGTCGCTCTGGAAACTAGGCAAAGTGCGGCGTTGAGTTTCGCCACTCAACACGCAATGCCTCGAAAAAGGCGGAAAGTGGGAGCGGAGAAAGCAAGGACTAAGACTAACATTAGGTTCCTATGGTTCCTGCAGTTCCCCTTACCTACCCTGCAATACGCGGGATAAAGCGTGAAGCTATAAAAAAATAATTAAATTATTTTCTCTATTAGTTGCGATTGATATTTAAGAAATATTTCTACATTTACTTAATTTACATGTTCTTTTGTTTTCTCAGATACCATCTGTATGTAGAGTACTATCAGAAACTAGTGTCAGACCCTCTATTCTCCGTAATAACTAATTCGAGAGGGTATTAGTAGGGAATTGGAATCGATATTGGAGTGAAAATCTACATAATCGATTTTATCACCGCAATAATTTTTATTATTATAAATATTTGCAGTACTTAATTACTACTAGTAGAGCTGTATCAAGTTTAGCACCTTTATTAACCTTGTCTTTCCCTCTAGTTAATTGGTAGTTAACCTAGAATATATCAAACCGCTATGCAGTTATTAACTTTAGTTTCTTAAAATTAACCTAATTTAACGTCGTTAGTGGTGAGGTGTGACTTTAATTCTTATAATAGATGCAGTTTCGATTACTTTTATTTAATTTTAACGAGTACTAAAAGAGGTCAAGAGTGTTTTAAAGTGTCCCGTATATAATATTAGTAGTATATTTTGTTTCTAAACTGTGTAATTCTTATACTGTATCGTGCATTGGTTTAATATGTTGCTTCCAATAAGAAAAACAATTAAAAAAATATTATATTTGAATTTTGCTATTTCCTAGGTCAATTATTAGTGACTGCCGTTTTGATAATTAACAATGTTAAAGTATTTTTTAATCTAGTTTAATAAGTTATATAATATTTTATTATTATAGATAAATTTAAAAGGTTACTAGAACTGAAATTATACACACACAATAAGTATATTAATTATTTTAAGAAGACAATTACCATTAAGCCCTTTTTACTGAAGTCCAATTAATTCAACACACGAGTATATCTTAGACGCTCTCTAAACAGGTACAGCGATCCAATCGCTCGAACTAATTCAATTTCAATTAGAAATGAATTCTTTGTCTTACATTTTGGCACGAATGGAATGAGAATTTCAGTTGCAAGTTGTAAATACATTGGTTTTGTGTATTGTTACTTGCTTCGAAATTCTTCATCAGTCTTGCAAGGTCGGTATTCGACAGTACTTTAGTAAGGAATTCACATTATACAACTCCAGCATCCGAAGGAAGAGATCGCTTTAAGCGATAAGATTGTCTTGTACTTTTTAGATTTTAAGTTTTCTTTTTAATTACTTTAGTTTTTTTAATATTAATTAATTGGATTTAATAATTATTTTTTTTATATTTAATAATTAGCAGAAATGTTTTTGGAATTGGCTCTTTGCTCTGAACTCTGTATTCGGTGTCTTTAATTTAAGTAAAAAGTGAAAATATGTTTACATATCACTTTCATAAAAAGTTCTTTGTATCACTTTCATAAAAACAATTTAAACGGATTTATCGCGTATACTGATTTTTTTTGTGAAACCAGACGTTTCGAACACTTTGCAGTAGTCCGTGGTGAGAAGACTGTCGGGTAGACTGAGGTGGCATTCGTCTGTCATTTGATATAATTATTATATCAAACTATCGCCAACGGTTCCTGAGTTGCCTCTCGTACTGCCCTGGATTCCTGCAGAATGAGCTAACTGTATCCTGCCCTCTGGTGTGACACACAAGAATCAATCAATATACGCGATAAATCCGCTTAAATTGTTTCATTTAAAATATTACTTTTATGTAGAACAAAAAAATATTATTACATATAAATATGAACTAAAACGTTGAAAAGTGAGGAAGTGAGAATAAGAAAGAGAGAGAATTGTACAGTTTTCTAGAGACGAAATCAGCAAAATCAATCTCCATACAGCAGCTGTCCTGCATGAAATTCAACTGCTTACATATACAAACTTCAAACCTTACTATAGGTATAGTGTTAGTGTACTACGCGCGGCGTTGAACTTTGTTAAATTATAAAGATTTAACAGGTTTCTCAATTTTAAAAGCAATTTAGCAGCAAATAACATTGTAAAATTTCATTTTAAACACGTATACTGATTTAGTTACTGAGTGATAAAGAATTAATGTTTTCTTGAAGGTTGTAATAATGACTTGGCAAAGTAAAAGTAATGACTTGGCGTTACAAGTTACCATCCCTTACTGTCATGTACTTAAATAGTAAGATAATGTCAGCAATAATATTATATCGTCAAAAGCAGTCTTATATTAAAATATCAAGATATGAATTGCAAAGATGCTTATCTTTAAATTTAAATGCTTGATGAAAGATGTTGAAATATTAATAATAATTATTTAAGATTTTTTTATTGTGCCTTCACTTTTTATCCCGCACATGGCAGGGTAGGCAGAGGTAACTGCAGCAACCATAGGAACCTAGTGTTAAGACACTCCGTTGCTTAGTCCCTGCTTTCCTCCTTTGTCGAGATTTAAGATAAATCCATTTTGTTAAACGTACATATATATATATAAATAATGTAGTAAATACTGTACGTAATAATAGTAATAATAATTAAATGCTAATTGACGTCTATGAGTGTGCATGTACAACGGATTTAATTTATAACTTCCACTCAAGTGTCAAATTGGGTATTATATTTATTTATAAAAAACAAGCTTTTACTCGTAGCCGAGAACACTAGCCTTAGTGTTAAGTAGAACGGAAGCAATTAATGTGAATATATATGGCAATATAGTATGTACATTTTGCATACATTAATTAATTTAAATAAATAAAACTATACTAATGAACAATTTGAAAAATTCAAAAGGTGCGAACGATTTCGTTAAAATTGTTTTACTTATTTATTGGTGACCGCCCATTCCCTTTGTAATTTTTAAGCAAATAGTTTATGTAACCGTTGAGTTTATAATTAAATTATTTTTTGCTAAAGAATTGTCGAAACGGTTAGTTAACCACTTGGGAGATTGATACAAATATTAGCAATTGTATTGTATATATATTTTTTTGTTTTAATGAATTAAAAAATATGTTATATGTATATGTATATGTATATGTATATGTATATGTATATGTATATGTATATGTATATGTATATGTATATGTATATGTATATGTATATGTATATGTATATGTATATGTATATGTATATGTATATGTATATGTATATGTATATGTATATGTATATGTATATGTATATGTATATATATATATATATATATATATATATATATATATATATATATATATATATATATATATATATATATATATATATATATATATATATATTTATATATATATATATATATATATATATATATATATATATATATATATATATATATATATATATATATATATATATATATATATATATATCTATATATATATATATATATATATATATATATATATATATATATATATATATATATATATATATATATATATATATATATATATATATATATATATATATATATATATTTATATATATATATATATATATATATATATTATATATATATATATATATATATATATATATATATATATATATATATATATATATATATATATATATATATATATATATATATATATATATATATATATATATATATATATATATATATATATATATATATATATATATATATATATATATATATATATATAAAGCTTCACGCTTTTATCCCGCACATGGCAGGGTAGGCAGAGGGAACTGCAGGAACCATACGAACCTAGTGTTAAGACACTACGTTACTTAGTCCCTGCTTACTTCGTCCCCGCTTTCCGCCGTTTTTTCGAGGCATTGCGTGTTGAGTGGCGGAACTAAACGCCGCGCTTTGCCTTAGTTGCCAGAGCGAAGAAAATGGAAATAGAAAAACCCATCTTCCCCGACCGGGGATCGAACCCAGAAACCGTCGCGTTAGTCGCGTTACGGGCAGACGTTGCGCCTCTGCGCCACGATATATATATATATATATATATATATATATATATATATATATATATATATATATATATATATATATATATATATATATATATATATATATATATATATATATATATATATATATATATATATATATATATATATATATATATATATATATATATATATATATATATATATATATATAAATATATATATATATATATATATATATATATATATATATATATATATATATATATATATATATATATATATATATATATATATATATATATATATATATATATATATATATATATAGATATATATATATATATATATATATATATATATATATATATATATATATATATATCGTATATATAAAATATAGTCTTCAACATCTCATTCTTGTATTAATTTGGAGAACTTTTTTTCTTATAATTCACCAATACTTGAAAAATTATAATATACTTGTCTATTAATTTCGTATCTGTATTGTCTATTGTGTATGTATTTATTTCCTGTCGGGTTTTTAATTATTACCATATAATAAGTTCAATTCTCATTCAGGTAGAGATTTTTGTTATTTATTTGCTCTAGCAACGAGGTAAAGCGACGCGTTGAGCTCCGTCACTGAGTACACAATGCCTCGAATAGTACAAAATGGGAAGCGACGAGACTTCAATTTCTACTACATATTATGCTACATCTTAGTGCAGTTATATTTAATTTTAAATTATGTTCAATAAAGTGTAAATAAATATAGACAACGAACACACTGTACAATCAATTGACTACATCCTCGTTGCCTCTCCCGTTGGCTGTGTAATTATTTTGTTGCTACTGAGATTACAAATAAATAGAAATATTTTACTACAATGATTACTCGTAGAATCAAATTTAGAAGAATTACTTTGAGATTCAATTATAGACATATGATATAAGCAGTAGTAGCGAAGATTGTGGGTACGATACTCATTTAGGGAATGAATTTATTTGCCTAGTTTCTAGAACGAAGAAAATGGAAATGGAAAAATCCGCGTTTACAGGCAGACTTTCACGCCTCTGCGCTACGACGGTCCTCAAAGCAAACCGCGGCGTTGAGTTCCGCCACTCAACACGCAATGCCTCGAAAAACGCGTAAAGCGATGACGGAGAAAGCAGGAACTAAGCAACGAAGGTTCATATAGTTCCTGCAGTTCCCTCTGCCTACCCTGCGGGATAAAAGCGTGAAACTAAAAAAAAAATATTTGTTCTTACAGCTTTACTCTCTGCTCTCGATACGCTTTGAAAAAAAACGACTTTTGTTCCTTAACCCTAGGTTTTAGGGTTCTTTCGGCCAATTTTTGTGAATGCAGGGCCCTAATAAATGCGGATTTCTGATGAATATCTAGTAGTGTCTTAAAAATGCAGGGTACTACAGTTAAAAAAAAATGAAATTCAGGTTCTTACCAGGAAAGTAGTACATATAATCAGTATCGTTACACGTAAAAGGTAAAAGATATATATAGGTATGTGATATATATGTAAGAGAGTAAGAGCAAAACTACTCCAAATCTTAGAAAGAATTATATCTTAAAAAGTGTGTTTGGTACAAAAGACGCATTAATTGTGTTACTGGATAAGTTTTGGAACTGATTTATGTTTAATTCACGTTGTAAAAAAAATAAACTTGTTAGTATGGCACCAACAGTTTGTTATTAAAAAACTAAATATAGGTGTTTTTAGCCTGCTTATAACATATTCATGTTCTTATATTCTGACTGTGTCTGTAATATAATGATTGTAATTTTCTTTTATGTTGAATAATTATTTATCTAATAACAAAAAGAAAACTCCAAAACTTCGAATACTTTCAAAAACTTACTTTGATATTGTGTTAGAAATTTGTCATAACTTACCTAAGGCAAGTGAAAGTTGAATCATGAGAAAAAATGTGTAAAAATGTAGAGCAGATTATAATCTTAAGATTTATGGCTTTTGTACTATATAATATATAAGAGTTAAATTAAGGCGTTCTTTGTGTAAATGATTTATTACCAGAAAAACAATTAAAATAATGCTAAAAAAATTAGCACATTAAAACTACTTATAAATAATTTAATTAACTTCATTAATTAATTAAATTAATTTAATTTTATTAATTTAAATAACCTATGATTTCAAAAGTATCAAAATATATATAACAATTTAGGAAGTACGTGTGGCTCGTGTATTTAACAGCTTGAAATACTATATACTGAGCGGAACTCAACACTTCACGTTGTTACAAGAACTGCACTATAGGGGAAGAAAATGAAAAAAAACAATGTTCATATTTACTTTAAAACAATATCTCACCTCGATAGCTTCAGAATAATATTTATTAATTATTTTTTAAAATATAATTGTTTCTGTTGTCTATTTAGACAAAATATGTTAATTCTAAAATTGTCGAAAACTGGAGAATGCAACGAGTTACTACGATTTCGTTGCACGTTCCAAGCACTGCATATAGAGGGAATCAAAGAAATATATATAGCTCATTCCTTTAAATGAAAATCGAACCGTCATGCTTACAATAAAACGGCCGCCGCAGAATATATAAGACAATAATTATAAAACAAATGATTAGCAATAACTCTACATTAATCTCTACCACTATCCCATCTTAGTGTGTCTTAGGATGTGAATAAACCTGATACTCGATTGCTAAGATAAGTAAGATTTGCGTCCGAGCTCTGTCCTATATAGCGGAAGGCTTTACAAGGCTTTGATTCAATCCGCACGTAACTATACACCGTTGTCCTTTAGTGATGCGAGAGTATCTATCGTTTATTTAAATGTCAGTTCACTTTCGTGAAGCTGTCGTGTAGTAGTGATGTTAATCTTTAATGAGTTATATAGTTTCTTAGTTTGTTTACATCTCAACATTTAGCTCGGGAATTTTAATTTAATTATTATTCAGTAACGAAATAAAATAAAAAATGTTTCATTTTGAATAAAAAAATATATGTAAGGCCATTGAACTTTATAGCAAATACTGTGAAGTAAAAAATATTTTTCTACAAAAGAACTCAGTAGCACCTAATGTACTGTGTCCTGTCACGTGTAATTATAATAATCAACTACCTAATAATTTAATTACAAACGACTAACTGTCCATTTAATAGATAGACATTGCCAGACTTTCATAATTATGACAGTGACATTTACAGCAACGTCAAAAGTGACATATGTGACGTTTGACGTGTTTTTTATCGACGGCTCGAGCACATCACTAGCGGCCAGACGGGTATTATTAGGTCTTCCTGCTCTCGTTTCTGCCACGAACGTCGTGCATTTAAAATCAGGTATTTTCATAGAATATCTTAGTTATAAAAATAACTGTTATACATAAAATGTTATAGAAACAGTTACTTGAAACAGAATGAAGAAAGAAACGCTTAGCTCATTTTATCTAAGTATGACATTTTTTATTATTAAAATTATTTTGTGTGATTACATTAATTGTACATCAACGGTTACACTTTTGATTAGTAATTTTGTAATGACCAATGATATGACTTCTTAGTATTTAAATTTAGATAGTATTAATTATGCAAAGTTTTATATATATATATATATATATATATATATATATATATATATATATATATATATATATATATATATATATTCTTTATTGCACACATAAAAATTCAATTGAATACAAAAAAATACATTTTAGTTTACAAAGGTGGGCTTATTTCTGAAAGAAATCTCTTCCAGCCAACCTGTGGAAGTGGGTAAGTGTCTAACAGCGGGAATGTGCAGTGCAATTGTCAAAAAAAAATATCGTCAGTGTAAGATTATTTTGTTAAAAATATTCTAATAATAGATATATTTGTGTTTTATTTTCCTCTAAAATATATATATTTTTAAGCAGCGCAGAAAGAAATATTACGTATATAAAGACACATATCTAATTAAAGCTATATGGATTTTCTTGATACAATCAGTGTCCAAACAATTACACCACAAAAAAGCAACATTAATATCTGTTTTAAAATTAAAGTTAAAATCAGTACTCATTAAACAAGTAGATCAATTGCTTGTAAAAAACGAAGGCAAATAAAAGTAGCCGCCACAGATAATTAATTTATATGACATCTGCTTAAACGATTTAATGTATGTTTGCATTTATAAAGCCAATTAGTGATGTGCACCTGATTACTGTCGGCCCCTTTATGTAGTGTTGGGCATAAATATAATTTCTGTTTGTCAAACGATTAAATAATTTAAATTAGTTGCTTTAATACATTGCGTCGAAGCCTGTTTTGATTTTTGATATGTAATCTTAATTCTCTATCACTTGAATTATAGTTAATCTTTAATGTATTTTATAATATTACATATATAATTATTTTATTAGCTCCGAAAGGAATTAAAATTGAAATTTTAGATAAAAATTAATGTTTAATGCCACTGTAATGCAGTTTTATGTTTTTCAACAAGTTGTTATAAATTGTGTTTTTGAATAGGAAGTTGTTTATAAATAGTTAATATTGAAGTTAACTTGACACAAAGCTCTGACTGACTGGCAGGTAAGTAAAATTCGAAGATTAGAACCTTGAATTGCATTGAATAACATATTTATGTCAAGAACAATACTTCAGAGCAGTCTAATATATAATTTCATAGGTTTTATACTCTTTATCTAAGACTACTCTTATTTAAAACGGGATTCCTAACTATATATAGAAATATATTGAACAGGGGTCTATTAGCATTTGGCTTAAGACACTGAGAAAAATTCATAAATTGTATGCTAAATTTATTATATACTCAATAAGAACTTCCATTTCGCGATTTTTATCAATTGTAAGTGAAACAATTCAAACGGATTAGTCGTGTATATTGACATTGGAAACCCAAAGTTTCGAACACTTTGCACTCCCGCACTAGACGTGTTTATATAAAATGAAATTTAAAACATAATAAATTAAAATTAAATATTTTAATATTCAATATAGTTTTGATGATAATATGGGAATACAATTCAAATTTTAATATGAACAAAAATATTAAACTTCTTTAAAGCCAGTCAGCTTAGTGTCCATTTAGTAGTGTTAATAGCACATAGAAGGTCTTGGTATTTTCTTCTTTCATTTAAAGTAAAAAAGAGTCAATACAAAAATATTCAATGACTTTAATAATAACTTATATTTATGACTCAACGATTATGTATAATTTAAGGAAGCAAAATCCACTGACAGACAAGCTAAAGCCAGTGTAAACGACTAGCATTTTCTACAGTATTACATTTCAAATTCTATGAATCACAGGCAACAGCAACTACACCGCTATAGAGTGTTGCAAGAAAATAAACAAAAACATATCGTTAGGTTCTCAACTTACATTCCTTATAACGTATCTGTGTGACACTCTTAAATTCTTACTTTACCGTTAATATATTGTATTGTAGGTTGCGGTTCGTATCCAAAATAGGGGTAAATATTTGTTTATACAAATTATAACAATAAATAAATAAAAATCAAGCATGTAAAGTAACTCCTTACCTATATCCTAGGTAACGAGTTACTTAATTCTTACCTTAACGTTAGCCTCCTTCCTCCTTACCCTTATTTAATTTTTATGCTATTTTTTTAGGTAAATAACTAATACGCAATGACGCAAAGTACATAAAAGGCAGATATAGTTACAAAAATAAACGTATATATGTTTATTATGTGATTATTTACCGATTATGAATTAATTTTGATGTCTTTTTGCGTAAAGAAAATCATTTTTAGAGGTTCTGTATACATTTTGTGGTATTTGGATATATGCTTTTTCAAATTTATAAGCAATAACTAAAAATAATATTAATATAATACAATATTTATATTTAAGTTTTATATTAGATTTTGTTATTTTTAGCTTCACACTTTATCCCGCACGTGGCAGGGTAGGCAGAGGGAACTGCACGACCATATGAACCTAGTGTTAAGACACTCCGTAGCTTAGTCCCTGCTTTCTTCCGTCCCCGCTTTCCGCCTTTTCGAGGCATTGCGTGTTTAGTGGCGGAACTCAACGCCACGCTTTACCTTGTTTCCAGAGTGAAGAAAATGAAAATAGAAAAATCTATCTTCCTCGAGTGGGAATCGAACCCTCAAATCGTCGCGTTTCAAGCAGACACTTACATCTCTGCGCCACGACGGCCCTGAGATTTTTGTTTCTTTTAATTATTTTTTTTATAAATTACCAATACATATCAGTAAATAGATTATAACCTATCTTACAACCCCATTCTACAGCTAAAACACGGATACTATATGAAGATAATATAAAATATTTATTAAAACACTTATTAGACACAAAGAAGTCGGTGTAAAAAGAATATCAATGGAACGCATTCTGGATCATAAAACGAAGCGCGCCATTGTAAATACCCGGTACCTATTAGAAAGAAAAACTTGGAAAAGATTAAATTATTTTTTCATTACTATTATGAATGATCTTTTTAAAGCAAAAATATATAACATATAGTTGATATCCTGTTAATGTCAATCTGGTACGATATACTATATCTTGAACAATTGAGAATACTGTTAGTGAGAGATGTGGGTTTTAATCTAGTTAGTCGTTGAATTTAGTCCAGTTGTATGAGATGCTATATTAGTGAATGAAATGCGAAAAATGTACACATCACGCTTTATCCCGCATATGACAGGGTAGGCAGAGGGAACTGCAGGAACTGTGGGAACCTAATGTTAAGACACTCCGTTGCTTAGTCCCTGCTTTCTCCGTCCTCGATGTATATATGTATGTATGTATGTATTACTGCTTTTGTGAATATTTTTTTAGCTTCACGCTTTATCCCGATTGAAGCAGGGTAGGCAGAGGGAACTGAAGAAATCATAGGAAAATAATGTTAAAACACTCAGTGTCCCGCATTTCCGAACTTAACGCAGCGCTTGTTTAGTAGCCAGAGTGGAGAAAATGAAAATTAAATAAACCATTCTACATGAGAGGGAATTGAATCCACAAACCGTCGTGTTTACAGGTAGACGCTGTACCTCTGTGCCACGACGGTGTTTACATAATGTTTATATATAAATTATTTTCAATTTCCCGGTCTGATTGACAAAAACATTGGGCCATCTACTTAATACATCTTGAAAATTGGACGAACAGCAACTCTTCTTTGAGTGAAGAAGCTTTCTTGCTTTTTTTAAAATCACATATTTCCCTTATAATTTCGGTTAACAAGATATTTTATGCACGCACTGACAACTTTACACTCGTTATAGCTGTTTCTTCCTAATAAATTCACATTATGCAGATGTCCTCGAGCTTATACATACATATGTATGTAGAAATATATATTAAAATGAAATTATTATACTGGAATGAGGCTGGCATTTTAAGATTTATGCTTGTGAGTTTTTGCTCGTTAAATTACCTGGCAAATTAAGAAGATATTTTAAATGCACAATTTCAATGTTTTAATTAATTTAAATGTTGTTTTCGTCTACATTTTTTAATAATTGTTGTGAGAATTGTGCGCATACGCAATAATATTTTAATATTTAGTCACTTTGATTTTTTAGTGTCTATACATACAGATAGTGATTTCTCTACCTATCCTGCTGCGAGTGGGAGAGAGGGTGAAACTATTTGAATTAAATAATAGCACAATATATTATATATTTAAATTTTTATACTTACGTGGTTAACTCATAGTCTAACCTTTACTAGCAAAAATCCCTCACGTGGAAATCGAACCCACAAACATACAACTCTTATGCACTATCAAGGCCATATTCATGTAAATTCTTCTTCTTCTTCTTCGTTATATTTATCACCAATGTAACGTTGAATGGAGAACACACAAAGGAGAATGAACGGTAAAAAGTAGATAGCATTACACAAAAGAGGAATGTATGTCTGTACATGTAAGTTAAAACACTTATTTATAATTGACAATTCTAAACATCTGTAAAAGCGTTATTAACATTTTCATTACGATTTACGATTCCTAATATACTGTATTATATACCACGACAAGTGATCATGAATTTTCTATCATTTTATAGTAATGCTTAAATAATAAAATATTATTTTGAGTGAATTAATTAATTTCAATTAGTTTGTCTTATAAAATCGAATGGATGTATTCATTTTTTGTTTCATTTTATAATTTCTAGTTAGAGGCTTTATTGCTTTTGCAATTGTTTAACAGTATCTTGTTAGTATAATTTATAATATTTTCTAAATTTAGCTTCATGCATTATCTTGCATAAAGAAGAGTAGACAAAGATAAATAAGTAGTGGCAAGACTCTCTACTTTTTAAAATTAAAAATTTTGCATTTTGTTTTGCCAGAACGGAGAAATCTAAGCTATTCTTAGTAAAGTAGGGATCGAAAGTAATATATATATTTATATATATATATATATATATATATATATATATATATATATATATATATATATATATATATATATATATATATATATATATATATATATATATATATATATATATATATATATATATATATATATATATATATATATATATATATATATATATATATATATATATATATATATATATATATATAAAGTACTTGACATTCTATAAGGCTTAAATAAAGGAAACATCAATTAGCGTAATCAAATAAGCGTAAAATAAGCAACAAAAAACTTGATTAGTGTATTTGGAGATTTAAGTTACGAGTCATTCATTACGATGCTATTACACTCATTAGGTAAATAGACCGTGAAGCTGTAGACAGCTATAGACGTGTTGACAGGTGCGTGTACATATACATCCATACATACATACATACATACATAAATACAGACATATAAATAAAATATATTGTATATTTTATATTTAAAAAAAAAAACAAAAAAATAAATTAGTAACATGCTTGACTTTTGCTTTCTCAACTACAAAATTTTCATACATGTGATATATACTTGTTATTGTTTCAAGCATATATATGTTGCTATATTATATAAAGTTAAATCGGTATATTAAGAAACCTTCACCCTACGTTTTGCCTATTCCCTATATATATATATATATATATATATATATATATATATATATATATATATATATATATATATATATATATATATATATATATATATATATATATATATATATATATATATTAATTTATTGTTTCGGAGATATTTATGACCTACCTAGCTTAACACTAGGTTCTTATGGTTCCTGCAGTTCCCTTTACTCTGCCATGTGCGGGATAAAGCGTGAAGCTAAAAAAAAATTCTGTTGAATGACATTTCAATAAAAAGCTACATCAGCTACTATATTACACTATATATCATTGTACATGTTGTTTATCTATGGGAGGTTTGAAAGATTACTACAGCGACATATTAAAGTACGTACAAACCATACATATATACGAAAACTTTTCTATATTAACAAAAATGAGGAAGCCAAGAATTTCAATTAACTTGAAGATCATTAATATATATTTTCGTCGGTTAAAGTATTTGTTGGAATGGAATGCGTAGGTTGATGATACGTTGTAATTAATTAACTATTTACAAATTGTTATGTGGCTCGAATTTCTTTCAGCTATTTATAGACGACCGCCATCTTGATGCAGTTGAATCGATTAAAAATCTGACGCTCTTGGCTTGTATATCCAAATAAATGTAATATAAAACGAGTTCATCGTGATAAAATTATTGCTGCGGAATCGATTTTTGGCAAAAGACTATTTTCAATAAAGGGAAATATTATTTCTTGAGTAAAAGCAATGTTTAAAATTTAGACACAAAGTGATATACAGGTTCTTAACTTACCTTGTAAGAAGTTAAGAACTTAAAAAAGCTTTAGATCTTCTGCCAATAACACCGACGTATGTTAAACAACTCGATGTTGTAACTTAACTTGTACCAACTCGATTCTTGTTAAACGATGATTAAAAAATCTCAAGTGTCAAACACGGTGAAGTAAAACATGTGTCATATAATTATTATAATTGACAAACGGATTGTGATTTAAGAATGTTTTCGTGTATACTGTGCGGTTATGGCTAATTGTGTTGACATTTTAACGATGTTTAAAATTGGACTAGAACCTTGTATTTGTCTCAAATTTGTTTCATATTTCGTGGAGAAAGATGATTTAAGCATAACTCAGTTTTTGTATTATTTTGCTAAAGCATTGTTTCGAATTTTGTTTAACAATTAATCTTCTTGTGATGAAGCAAAATTCTTTACGTCACGTACGATGTAGATCTCGATTGATTTTTGAGATCACAGTATTAAAGATACCGGAAGAAAAATAATGTTAAAAGTATAAGGATCTACTGGAGGTGTTGAGGAGGAGGAGGAGGTGAGGAGGAGGTGTATTAAGAGGTGAATGACAGTCGAAGTCGAAAAGGTATGTACGAATGTGTATATATACACATACATGTACAAACATGTACATACATGTACATACATGTATAATATGCATGTATATATTGTATATAGGTATATAATGGATTAACAAGAAGAAATATGACTATATACTTATGACAAAAGACAGCAATAAATTCACTACTTAAGGCGCAATTATTTAAAATTTTCCCGATTTTTGTAATTTGGGAACGGAGAGGACGCTTGGTTTCCTCTCTTTCAGTTAGATGTTAGTTGTCTAGTAAAAAAGATTCCCCATTTTTCCTAACTTTAACGTGTCGGAATGAAGAAGCTTTAACATTATTCATATAAAAGCCAATACAGGCTCAAAACTTCAACAAAAAAGTACACCCATAAATTATTTAAAACCTATTCCGTTTACATACAACATTTTTAACCGCTATTACCCTAAAGTTATGAAACTGTTGCCAAAGTGGTATGAAATTGAGCAATCGTCATTTACTTTTTGAAAGTAATAACCTGTAATTTTCTTTCATTGCATTAAATATATAATAACACTTATAAAATTAAGTTATATTTAAATCTTGAATTATAATAAGTAATATAATAATCTTACAAGATTTTTTCTTTTCAGTAATTGTTGTGAGAGCCTTGTCAGTTTTCCAACATTGATTCCCATAACACTTTATATTTAAATTCATTATTCATTAGTAAAAGCGCGGCGTTGAGTTCCACCATACAAAACGTAGTGTTTTCTTAATAAGCATATATTAAAGAAACAAAAATATTAGGATTAATACAGATTAGGTTTTTAAACTAATGACTAATATATATATATATATATATATATATATATATATATATATATATATATATATATATATATATATATATATATATATATATATATATATATATATATATATATATATATATATATATATATATATATATATATATATATATATACTCGTCTATTTGTATATATATTACAATTTTAACTGAGTTAAGGATTATAAATGATCGCGTACCGTAATTTGTTTATTTAAATCTTTTGCACTAGATACGTTAATTTACATACTAGAAACTAGAATATGTAAAAATCGTGAACTAATTTCGTTAAAATAAATGTGGACATTAGTTGAAATGAATAATTTACTTATAAATGTGATACTTAGATATATATATATATATATATATATATATATATATATATATATATATATATATATATATATATATATATATATATATATATATATATATATATATATATATATATATATATATATATATATATATATATATATATATATTTATATAATAATTATTATATATATATATATATATATAATAATTAAAATCAATGTTGACTTACCCTTACGTACGTACGGTACGTTTGGTACCCAAAAAGTATTAAAATTACTTAAAAACTCTAAAAGTCGCTGGGAGATCGAAGTCAAGTCCATAACAGTAGTTTTCCTAATGACTAACCTATCAATATAGAATTATATATTAATATTTAGAAATATAACTTTATTGCGCCATTAAATGTGGAAAATGGAATGGTTACTTATCTTGATATCTCGGTACAGCTACTATTGCGTAAATTACAAGTTTTAGAAATCTACTAAACCGTTTAATATGAGCTGAGCTTAATTAAACGATAGTAACAGAATTTTAGTACTTTTTTAAAGCTTTTTTAGTTCTCATCGAAGAGATTTTATTAATTAGGGTAGTTATCAAAAATATAAGTAGTTTTTTATAATATTTTGAGCTTTTGCTTCTGTATATAGATCATAATTTGTGTGTAGATAAAAAAAATTAAACAATAATTAAAATTAGTAAAAATGGCGTCTATCTTGATTCTATATGCATAAATGTACGTATGTGGGAAGTCATAATATAAAAATTTATGAATACCTTGTAATATCTATATCAACAGATTTTATCTCGTTTAAGTAGTAGTATATAATGTGTGAAACTACTTCGTAAATGTATATTTCCTAGCAATATTGTGAATTTATTAACAATGTATTCATTTGTAAAACAATTTTTGATTAAATATTTTATTATTGTAAATCCACACCGAGAATAGAAAAAATATCTGAAAGAAACAGAAAAATTTGAACGCAGCTGTATTTTTAGGCAAGAAGGTTCGAATCCCGCTGAGGTTAATTTTTTTTGTTTTTTTTCTTAGCTTCACGCTTTATCCCGCATATTGTAGTATGTATCCCGCAGAGTAGGCAGAGGGAACTGCAGGAAGTTTTTGTTTTCTTCAAGTAATTATTTATTAGTTTGATTCCAGCTACATGTTTGTCGAAGACTTCTTAGAAGCTGATTTTGAGTTGTAGTTTTTAATACTTGTACTTAGCGTTGACCTGCAATCATGTAAACGTAACCCACAATGTGCGAGTACCACTTAAACTTAGTTCATTTTTGATTATTTACCAATTGTATAATTTTACTTTTTTTGCCAATTTTCTAACAAAATATAGAAATAGAATATAGAATATATAGATAAGTAGAATTCGTTACTTTTTGTCCAAGCAATTAGAGGAGCAAATTCGCATGTAAAAGTAATGATTCAATTCATACCAGTAGTTCCTGAGATTAGAGCGCACAAACACTCAAAATTATTAGTATGGCTTATCAATATACCTAACAGAAACAATTAGTCCGGCTTATCAAATATTAAATATATTGCTGTACACTTGTTCTCATATTATACAAGGCTTTATTAAATCTAAAAATGTTTTTAAAAATTCCGTCGGCCATGCCAAAAGGGTTGCAATAAAAAGTATATTAAATTGTAAATTGGCAATACTTTTAAGCGAAATGCGTACGTATAAGGAAACCATTCAAATTGGTTTCAAGATATACACATATATTATTATTAATATTACGCGATTTTCCATTTGTCGGAATTCAATAAAAACAATAAACGGCGAAGTGAAGGTGCAAAATGTATTAATAATTTATAGTAATTGCAAAGAAGTGGTTACATAGTTACGTTAATAAAAAAGAGGTAGATTTCGATTTTTGATGTAATGAATATTTGTTTGAATTTTAAAAGTAGTTCTTACTTGTTTTCACGTTTTATCCCGCAGCTGAGTAGGCAGAGAAAGAGGGAGAGAGAGTTAGTTGGTTAGAGAGTTAAAACACTCTGGTGACTTAGGGTAGGCAGAAGGAACCACAGGAATTAGGAAATATAGTGTTAAGATACTCTGTTCTCCGCTTTCTACATTATTTTTTCCGTACACAGATATTGCTTTTTATATGATTTATGAAATAATTAATAAATGAATTGATTTATCACTATTATTCAATAGCACGCAGTCTTGAATTTGGACGAAAAGAAAAAGAGAATATGTGTTTTAATTCCTCTTTATATAAAATAGGGTCCTATAGAGGTTATATGCAATATGATATATGAAGCTGAATAAAAAAATAGATTATAAAGTAAAAATTAATGTCATTTTTTTTAACTTCACGCTTTATCCCGCACATGGCAGGGTAGGCAGAGGGAACTGCAGAGACCGTGGGAACCTAGTGTTAAGACACTCCGTTGCTTAGTCTCTGCTTTCTCCGTCCCCGCTTTAATGTCACTTATAAGTTGTAAAAATTTAACGCAGTCATAGTATAATAAAATTAAGCATTTTAAAGAAAGTTGATAAGTTAATTGTAATACATTTAAATTAAAAACATATAAAACTTTATATGTTGAGGTTTAACATATAATTATTATATTATTGCATTTGTATATATTTTTGTACGTTGAAGACGGTACGATACGGTGATAAAGACTTTTATTAGTCTACAATCAAGTTATTCCTGCACATTTTTTCTTATAATCTTTTGTAAATTGTACTGTGTTCTGACACTAGGTCAAAATCACCATTTTACATCCAAAATTTACGATTATTCGAATTTTGGACGAGTTTAACGAAGATGTGGTCGAATTTATTAATTACCAGAACAGAAAGCCCCTAGTACCCTAGCCCCTAAGCCCCTACTAGGGGCAGGTAGTTAAAGTATCTAGTAGCGTTTCAAACAGCGTTAGCTTAAATATTTTATTCGTTATTAATAAAATTTACTTTCTAGTGTTAAAATCGATCTATAATAATAATATATTTAGAATTTTTTAAGCAAAATCGAATCAGCTATATACATTTAATAGCCATAAATACATTTTTTTTAAGTTATAACGAACATTACCAAGTAGCGAGACATGGCAAGTGTATGCACGTTATAAATCCTACACTTTAGGACGCCATTACTGGACCAAGCTTGTATATTCTGCTTTCACTGGATGTAGGCCGAGCTTATTTGCTTAAGTTACGTAGCTTTGAGCTTTTAGTTTATCTTCTAAGAAACGTGTGCTTTTTATATTTAAATAGTGTTTCACAAAAGTTTTTGCTAAGTCAAGTGTATTTTTGTAGTATATGCAAATATTCAAATTTCTAAATGTATTTTTTGACTAAAATGAGTAAAAAAAAATAAAAATGCTTATCTTAGAAATGGAACTTACACGCAGAATTTAAGTCTTTTTACCTTTCAAATTCATTAATTATCTGTTGTTCTAAATGATTTTAATGTTTTTGTTTTAATTTTATTGTTTATACTAAAAAGTTATACTCATATTAAATTCATAAGCAATATGTAATGTAGCAATAGGTTCTCATCTAATTTTTACGACAATTGGTACTGCCTACCCCTATGTTCGGCGGCATTGAGGTCTTGAGATATTGCAACTTCCACATAGCAATTTTTCAAGCAATGTCAGTCAATCAGTCAGTCATGTCAGTTACTATTATTCGCATGTAGATATCCTAATGCCTCCTTTTATGACGTAGAGTAATATCAGAATTTGAGTTATATCCATTGCTCGCTGATTTGCATCTATCGTTTTACTATACATTACATAGACATGTAAATTCAAAGTTATACATACGTTAGTTTGTATCAGTAACTGGCTAGTACATACCTGAAACAAAAAAAAGTTTTATATTTTTTGTGGGCACATATGTAATATTTCTTATTATTACTTTTTTAAACTGGAAAAAGTTTTTGATTCGTGGAAATAATAACATGCATATATTTTATAATCGTTTTTAGTTGTCATCTTATTTTACGACAGACAAAGTGGTCTGATTAGGCGATGCTCATAATTCAACAGCTTTGGCCTTTATAAGTTGTGAACATAAAAAGAGACTAATTCTCATTCAAAAAAAAGAAGTAAAAGGTTAAAAAATATTCCTTACCGATATTTCTCAATTTATTTACATTATTTTTTATAATTTTTTAACTTTTAAAAAGTCGGGGTTAAATATTGTTAAGAAACTCACTCTTCCCTCTCTTATTTTGAAATATTTCTTGGTATATTATATTATTGAATGATAAGTTAATGTAAAAATTTCAACATAATTTGAATTAACGCCTTGTCTACCGTCCAAGCGTTCTACCCCATTATGCCAAATTATCTAATACAATTATAGTTACAATTTATAATTTTTCTTGAAATATCTGTAGTGAGTTAAAATATTATTTCTAGAAATGACTAATTAAGAAGGAAGAATGCTATACCTATATATTAAGTTAAGCAACACAAATATCACACTTTGTTAAGGATGTAAATATTCCCTGGATCAAGATATGAAGATACAAATAAATATCGCTATTCTGATAGAATTTTTGTAACTTGAATCTCACTGTACCTGAAATATCCCTATCCCTTAAAATACTTAAAGAAAACATATAAAAAATGAACGAATTTCAACGAAACATCAAACTCTTATATATTTTTTAAAATATTTTCTTTAGGTGTTTCTTCTATACTCAGTGTGGATTAACACTTTAAAAATCATGAAAAATATCACTATCCCTTTTCGATAAGATCAAGTCCGGCAGTAAGTTCCACCATTAACATTTATTATCTTGGACTCGGCTTGAAAACGGAGAGCGGAATATATTGACACTAGGTTCCCATTATTTACCTTGCGAGATAAATAGTGTAATAAAATGAACCATATTCAAGCTAATTTTATAACAATATCCTAACGAAAGCCATATATAATTTCGATTCAAAGGCTATTTTATCAAAGCTCCAAACCAATGATGCAGTGAATTATCATCGCTCTACCTGTTTTATGTGCAGTCGTTAATCATAAAAATAAATTTATATATGCATATGTTTTCTTTGAAGCTATTTATGGCAATACAAATACGAAGTCGTATCCTTTTTAACACACGTTCTTTAGATTTATATCTTGAAATTGTTTACGCGTTGTCAAATTGTCTTGAAATATTATTTTTTGTAAGTTATTTTTCGTGAAATATGTTGGAGAAGCTTTCTTTTCCAAGTTTTTTATCTCTTTATCTAGCTAAATTAATCATTGTAATAAAAATTTATTGGTACTCAGAGGTAAATATAATTTTGATAGTGTACATAAAAAAAATAAAAAATAATGACAGGGCAATTTTTTATCCTAATTATATGGTAGGTGAAAAGTGAAAAAACTGCTTGTTGACACAGGATTTAACAATCTAATGTTTTTTAAAGGAAGGATATAGAATTAAAAATTAGAATGGTAAAAAAGATATACGATGGAAAAGTGAGTGGTAAGAGAGGTAAGGGGAGACCTCGGTTGACTTTCGAAAACACAGTATCGAAGATACTGGAGGAAGGTCACGTAAAAAGCATGAGGACTCCCCGAGCATGCATGAAGAGGTTAATGACAGTGGACGAGGCGAAAGAGGTATGCAGGGACCGCAGCGTTTGGCGCTCCGTTCTCTCTGACTACCCCGCTAGGGATAGAGCGTGAAGTTAAGTTATATAGAATTAAATTTTTAAGTAACAAAAAAAGTTATTTTTTTTAATACTTGGCGTCACAGTACATAGTTCGCGTCATTTATCAGATTTTTTATTTATTTTTTTGTAAATTTATGTCACTTTGCCTATAGCTTTATTGGACTCTAGGTACATATTGTGAAATAAATATGTAAATTTTATCAGGTCACGGTACGAATAAGTAATCTACTCAATTAAGAGCGACACTTTAAATTAAAATTCAAAAATATATTTTTATATTGTGTGTTATCTTTATACGTACATGCTATATCATAAATATGATCAAAAAATATTTTTTAATCATACTAATTTGACTACTTAATTTATTAAAATAATTTACTTTTCGCCTCGCCTCAAAAAATTGGGGACGCGGAAAGTGGGGACGGAGGAAGCAGAAACTAAGCAACGGAGTGTCTTAACACTAGGTTCATATGGTTCCTGCAGTTCCCTCTGCCTACCCGGTAAAATGCGGGATAAAGCGTGAAATTAAAAAAAAAATACTTTTTTGTTTGTATTATTCTTGACGAGACAACGTGCGGCGTTGATTTACACCAATCAAACATGCTTTGTGCCTTATCTTTACTTATCCTTTTATATAGAGATACTAAAGCAAATAATAACTTACTCTTTTCTAGTAGTATTGTATACAAATATTTTTAAATAAATTTTAGCTCTTTTAAATTTTTATGTTAGTTTTTTTTAGAAATTATTATTTGCAATTAAATTAATTGTTTACATGTTTTAAATTATGCATCTAAATTTAAAGTAACGAGGTAACTTAGAAGGCTGGTACAGTGGGTTACATTGTAGCTACCGTAACGTAATATAGACATAGACTTTCTTAATAAATTCCATGATTTTTTTTAATTTTCTAAAAGATCTCGGTCTGTTTAGAACTATGACAAAAAAGCACTTCGAAGGCAGCTTTGGTAGAATCATATAAAATTTGGTTAACTAGTTTTGGGAGGAGCTCGGGCAGTGAACGTGAGCTATAAAGCATTATAAAGGGGCTCCTTTAAACCTACACTTGGATCGCATGTCCCAAGCGCTGATCGGACCTACAACATGATGGCCCCGTGCGGGTGCACGGAGAATCCATGGAATGCTAAGTAGTTTCTTCTCAGTAATTTTTCTATATAAAAGTGATGAGATTAGTGTAAGCAGTTCATCAACAAGAACTGCTTTGAAGTTGGAAAAAATATAAGATGATAAGTACAGTTGTAAATACGATAATTGATAGAGCATAAAAAATGTAGAAAGTTTAAAGAGAGCTTAGTCTGTTATGAAACACTAAGTGTTTTCTAATTGCGGAACGGGAAGTGTAAACTTTCATTTGGCAAATTAAATTAAAAGTAAAAAAATGGTATATTTATTTGAAATATCTAAAAATATAACGTTAATTAACAAATTATGTTTTTCTTTTAACTTTTTTAATAGACATTAGATATTCTGTAATAAAATATTAAATAATGATGTTATATAACTGATATACCATTTGTATAAACAAAAAATAGTGGATACCTTCCAAGCTTTTGGTACTTTTATTCATTTAACGATTCGAAAGTGCAGGCAAGTTAGTCTATTTGAAAAAAGAATGTATAAATATATTTTTTTTTTATTATTTGTATGTAACCAAAAATGGACGTGGCGCAGAGTTGTGGGTTTGATTCCCATTCGGGGATAATGGATTATTTCATTTCGATTTTCTTTTAAACAACAAGAAAATTTCAATTTCAAGTAGAAAGGACACAGGACACAGTGTTTTAACACTACCTTTAAATTCATTTTGTTAAACAAATTCTAACTTAATGAACGTCACTATTTGGCTTTGGTATTTATAAATGTCTTTTTCCCTACAAGTAAGCTAGTGTAAATATATAGTACAAATCGAAAATACATATCTATCTCTGGACAAATAAGATAAGGCAACGTCTCCCGTTAGACCTGTCCAAACATATCAGTTACCAAATATATGAAAGATATACTGAATTCAATTTTAAACAAAGTCTACAAAAACAACCCTTATTCCATTAGTCAAATAAGAACTAAATTTGCATATTTCTTTTCTTATCCCTAGCTATTTCACCTGCGTCAATAGGACAAAGTAGGTACAGCATAGCTTTGGTTAGACAAATAGAACCCTGTCGTCTTAAGTTATTGTTAGGATAATGTTGTAAAAGTTTTTACTTTCTATTTACTTAGTTTTTACATGTGTAATGTTATTTTAACTAATATGATAGTTTTCACTTAAATCCTGGCTAATATTCATATAGATCAGCATTTCTACTATATGTATGAAGTCATTGAAGTCAGTAGCTATCTGTAAACGAGGGTTGTGAATTCGATTCAAATTCGAGGAAATTAATTGTCATTTTCACGTCATAACAGCGTTAGATGTAGGTTTTTTGAGATGAGTCACTTTTCTTTTAAAGTTATTGTGTATTGAGTAGTGGAATTAAACGCCACGTTTTGCTTTGATACCAAACGGAGGAAATAAAAATAGTTCATTCTTTCAAAACGGAAATCGAAGTCAGAATTGTCAAGTTAGAGTCAATTGTTCTGCTGCGCTCCAACGGTTTTAAACGAATGGTTCGAATTGATTCTCTATAATAATATAATATTCATCGTACAAATAAATATGTACGTTAAAATCTTATATGTTATATATTAACATGTTATTTACAAATGAACAGCCCGGGATTCGAACCCGTGTTACTTCCACATACAAACTTAATTCTTGAGGCGCCAGATGAACTCCATCTAGATTTTTTTATAGGAAACTTAAGTGTGGGAATAGCACATTAAGGCATAAAATAAGCATATAAGTCTTGTTTACTTTGTAAGCATTACTAGTTATTAAACTTAACGAGATTTTGCATCGTTAAGTAAATTTAGTCACTTAATGGTTAAAGTTGAAGTTGTTTAATGCAATATCATGATGCAACCTATTACCATCGGGCCTGGTACATCGAGATGCATTACCGCGTAATTTTACACCCACTATTAAAGTGTCAAAATTTTGTTTAAAACTGCTTTGCGTAACACGAAAGCAGTTTTGACTTATTGATTTTTTTATTCGAATTTTAATGAATCGACCCTGTTTTATGATATACTCGTATACAAAAGTTATACAAAAGTTATATAGATATTTTTTTTTGTCCATATACTGGGAAATTACGTTTTAAGTAGCATACTATATTATATTGATTTTTGATTAAATTATATTATATAATTCGGTTTCAATGGTTGCAAGATTTGTTTAAATTATTGTAGCTTCACGCTTTATCCTGCATATAGAAAGGTTGGCAGAGGGAACTGCAGGAACCGTGGAAACCTAGTGTTAATACACTCCGTTTCCTGATTTCTGCCTTTTCGATTACCCTGCCATGTGCGGGGTAGAGTGTGAAGCTAAAAAAAATTAAAAAGCAAAAGAAACGCACAGAGTAAACATGTGTAGAATTAAATTAGAACAACTCGTACTCATATATCAGTTTTGTATTACAGTTTCACTTAATTTCTTTTATTAGGTAATTAGTATAGAATTTCATCGACTTGCGTACATACTGGTACATGTGTACATAATTAAAATATTTGGGTGTTACAGACCAATGCATTTGAACTGGTTTCTTATATTGAAATTAATGTGTATATATATTTTTTTTAAATATAATTTGGTAATTTCTTTTTTTAAGATATTTTATATCACTTAGGACCTATTAATGTTAGAAAAAAAAATGTTCTACTCCAATAATTTTCGACATAATTTGTGTTTCAATGCCTTATTCCTAACGAGGTAGGTCTTTCGCATCGTCCACTGTCACTTTGATATTGTTTTCGAAAGTTAATCTTGAACTAAGTTGGGACTTACTCTCTTCCCACACACATGTGCTTCATATTTCAATTTTACTAATATATCATCATTCATTCTTTCTACGTGCCTAAACCATCTGAGCACGTTTTTCTTAATTCTATATCTTTAATTAAACTGAATCTGCATATCCTCCGAAGAGATTGCATCTCCACAGCATTCATCTTTTTTTCAACATAAACTAACTCCTAATAACTTTTGCCAATTTTAAAATTTCAAAAACAAAAACGGTGCAATAACCACGTATATCTGTATTTCTGACATAATGTCGCTATCCTAAACTATAATTTCGTTGTTTGTTCTACTTATAGGATGTTATTTGTGTGGCTTGTAATAACCTATCAATCTAGTATACGACCCGGGGCGGACCACCCGACTACTACAGCTATTTTTGCTGGCCCAGATTTTTTAATCGACGTAAGTTACATGTACTCGTGTCTTGGAGTCTTGGAATGAAAGAGTTACTATCTTACCTTTTAAAGAAATTATTTATATGTCAAATTTTCAAGGCTTTTTTAGGGGTTGTTATCCAAAAATTTTCAGTGCAATTTTAAAAAATATATGTCATATTCAATATATAAGTCATATACATCACTCTATGTACAATGTAAATTTCATAAAATTTGTATAATTAGAAGATTTCGATTAATATTACTAGAAAAATTAACTTGTTGCAAGTATATTGGATATTCTTTCAATAGCCTGTCAATTATTGATTCTGTAAGCGGTATCGATTATGCGCAAAAATATATGACTTGTAAATAAATCATATTTGTCGCCACTATGGCGCTCATGGAACGTGTCAAGCATATTTTTATGACTGTATGATATTTCATATATATATTTATATATTAATAATAATGTTAATTATCTGTACCGTATTTTTTTACCATACGATCCTTAATATTTTCGATATTTAAATAAAAACATATTATTAGACTATTGGGATCAAATTGTTTTAACCAAATTTTCGCTTTGGGTCGCACCCGCACAAGTTTTGTCATATTTTGCGTCAAGTTTGGGGTGTATGAGGTCGAAGCATTACTTTTGTTTAATTTGTACAGAACAGCTAGTACATACCTGAAACAAAAGAAATTAATCGTTACTAAAATGTGTGTATGTTTAGTAAGTATATTTTATTTATAAAAGATCAGATTAACTATAAGAAATTAAGCATTATTGATGATATGTAAAAATTAAAAGTATTAAATTTTTGCCATAATTTTTTTAAATAAAGTTGTGGGCCCTAGCTAGTAATACCAAAAAAAATATTATTTCTTAAGCTAGGGTATATGACTAGGTCCCTACGTAATAATACGTTTAAACAACGTAAGTGTCGTTAACTTATTTGGTCTCCGCCCACAGTGTCTGCCCATTCATACTTCCACTTTAAATCTCACTGTCGAGGAATAAATTAGGGCAAAGGGCTTGGGCTGAAGTATAGAACAAAAATAATTTGTGATAAATAAGATTTTTAAATTTTATAAATAAAAATCTATATATCATATAATGTATAATATAAATTTTAGAAAATTAAGCTTAATTTCTTTTACTCTACCAAGGCGCTGTGGTAGAATATGTAAATAGGAATAGAATAGTAAGTTCTATTCGGATTTCAAATTCGAATAAATCTTTAAAGTTTCGACACTTATCAAAGTATGTTTCGAATAGAGATGGAATACAGAAAACGTAGTGTCTAGTCCCTATATTTTAGCTAAGTCAAAAATATCATTGATAAATTATTACTAATTATATTGAAGAGAAAATAACAAAATTACATAAAATATGGAGCTGATTTTAGTAATAACGAATTTTATATGTAATTAAGTATGTTGTATGTTTAAGTTGTATATGTTAATAAGCGTTTTTTTATTCTCCAGTGTATTATATTTTCTACTTGTAATTTCTTTAAATTTTGTTAAAAATTATAAAAAAAAAAATAATTTTCTTTTTTTATCTTCACGTTTTATCCTGCACATGGAAAGAGAACCGCAGAAACAGTAGGAACCTAGTGTTAAGACACTCCGTTTCCTGCTTTCCATCTTTTTCGAGGCAATGTGTGTTGAGTGGCGGAACTCAACGCCGCGCTTTGCTTAGTTGCCAGAGCGAAGAAAGTGGAAATAGAAGAAAAAAACAATTTGGTGTGTAATTTTATTAAACGGCTCCACAATTCTAAATGTCGCTTATAGCCCACTTTGAATTATAAAACAGGCCAGCCTTGTGCCCACACGGCACTGACTACGCAAGAAAGGAAATGCTAATTTTTGTGTGACGCTCACACTCGGTTAACTGATGTTCATTGTGTTGTACTAAATAGGGAGTTTAAGGAAGTGATGGAGTTTTTGTACAGTTTTTGGTAAAGAATGGTTGGAAATGTTAAGTGGGAATTTAATTTTACTATTTTTTGTGGTTAGAGTTCATTAGAGAGAGCTTTTAATGTTATCGTTTGAAGACTTTTGTGCTTGATAATAAATTATTTGAGCAATTGTTGCTAAGACAAATATATCGCCTATGTCATATGAGTCTGATACCCCCTTTTTCTCAAATGTGTAATTTAAAGGATTTCCAAGAAAAAAGAAGGTGAAAATAAGAATAAAAATGTCCATGGTAATATATACGAGTAACTTTATATTTTTACATAGAATACCTGCTTTTATACAAAAGTCTTATATAATGAAAAATGAAATTGTACGTATAAGAATTTTATATAACAAGTGACAAAAAGTGGGGACGGAGTAATCAGGGACTAAGTAACGGAGTGTCTTAACACTAGGTTCTTATGGTTCCTGCAGTTCCCTCTGCCTACCCTGCCATGTGCGAGATAAAGCGTGAAGCTAAAAAAAAAATAAAAAAAAAATAAATAAATTGTCAAACAAAAATGTGTTGTACATCTATTTCAAAGTCACGCAATCTAGTTATTAAGAGCTGGCGCGGGTGGTCTATAAAGCTGTGAGGCTGTATAGGTGACGTCATAATAAATGTTGTTATCGGCAACTTAATATAAACATATATATGTTACGTAGGTATTATGATATATATTCAATATTAATTAATGGTAACGTATGACTTAGTAGAATATAAGAGTCAAAGTCTCAAATTATCTTAGACGATTTTATAATAATAAATTATTTGTACTTTAGAAAGAGATTTTTAATTCATAGTAATGTAGAGCATGGCGTTGTATCAGTATTTCAACACGTAATATTTGGAGTTCGGACACTCTTTTCTCTCTGTATACCCTGTGATATGTAGAATTAAGTATAAAGATAAAGCTAAGCTAAAAATAATTAAACATTTCGTAAATAATCATTTAATATGTGACTTTATTACAAAATCCTACGGAGAAGAGATTCTTTATTTTTGTATAACTGACCAAGATTTTTCTTTTGGCAAAGTTTATTTTAAATTATTACTTCATACACGAATACAAGGCAAAGAGTTAAATAATATTTTGTACTATAATGAGATTACTGGATCAGCTAAGAGTGTTTCTCTTGATTTAAACGGATGAAGCCAATGAAACTAAGTAGAAATCCGATTTGTAGACAGTATCGAAATTGATGTTAAATGAAACGAGGTCATTTAATGTCCAATTTTAGCTGTACGCTTTATCTCACACATGGCAGGGTAGGCAAAGGAAACCGTAGCAACCATAGGAACCTAGTGTTAAGTTACTTCATTCCTTGCTGTCCGTCTTTTTTGAGGCATTAGCGAAGAAAATCGAATTCGTAAAATAGAGCTTTCTTGAGTGGGAATCGAATTCACAAAATGTCGCGTTTACAGGCAGACGGTACGCCTTTGTGCCACGACCGTCCTCAAATGGCGAATAATTTTGATATTTGTATTATTTTGACCATTTTTTCATTTTTGCATGAATGCTTTAGCTATAAGCAAAGCAGAGAAAACAGTGTCAGAACATTCATTTGTCACATTTTAATCAACAGAAGAAAAGCCCCGAGAAGACATAGTTCTTCTTCTTCTTCTCTTTATTAATGGCGTTTCGAGCGTGCCAGTTGAGCACAATTCACTTCGCCAAACATAGTTCTTAAGACTATCACAATTGACTTTATTTACTTTACAATCGGTTAGTGTTCCTTTGTACTGTGACGGCTTTCGCATTCTTTGTATTCCTTTCAAAATAAATTACTTTTCTTTATTTTTTTTTGTCTCTCTGGTAGCTAGACTAAGCGCGACGCGACACCTTTTTAACACACCTTGATAAACGCTTTCATCTCAAAAAACGCATTGGAGGTGCTTTTTGCAGGATATAAGGTGACCATAAAAAAAACTATTTAAAATTTCTAAGTCTTAATTATACTAGAGGTCAATAAATTTATAGTAATTTCAAAATATCACTTTCTAAGGTTAATAAAGGTCTTCCCTTTCCTAGTGTTCCGTTCACTTCCGCATAATATGCATATAATATGAAATGGTGAAGATTATATAATATCGGCCCTAGGTTATGGAAATCGTGTTTAGTAAATTAAATACTAATTAACTAAATGTCCCTAACAAAAACAGTATTTAGAGAAATAAATAAAATAATAAGTTTGATATTTACTTGCTGTAAATCGGCTTTAAATGATAACAATGACCGCCTCTGTAACATATTATTTTATAACAGGCTATATAGATTGTTTCATTATTGACGTGACAACGTCTTAAATTAGGTTGCGGCTCGGAGTCACATATGAAAAAGGTAACGTAACGATGTGTCAACTGTCACCGAACTATGATCGGTCCGCCGCGCGTATCACTTGACACATGTACAATGTTTTAGTAAATAATATATATTTTCTATAGTTAAAATTTGTGCAATTTATATTATAATTATTAATCATATCAATAAATATTCTACCGAGAAAAAGACGTTGTCACGTAAAATTTTCGCCCGTAAAACCCACTTTACAGGCAACCATTTTTATAACTAAGCTTCTACACGCACCAAATTCTTGATTACAATACAAAAATTTTCTAAGTAGATAATAGAAAAATAATCAAATATATTATGACGGTTTTTGTAGTTCCCTTACGACAAGTGAAACAATTTATGAATTTAAATTAAAAATGGATTAGCCTGTCTGGTTGCACTTATTTCAAAGCAAAATAGGGTCTTAAAGAAAATGTTTTTTAAAAAAACACAGTATTTTATTTGCCTAAGTCTTGTCCTAGTCATTAAATCGAGTAGATTAGTTATTAGAATAGTACATTGTAATTTACTTGCATAACATTATTTCTATACATAAAGGTGACATCACCCACAATGCAATAATGACACGTGACTAATTTGAAGAATTTTACGTGGGTTATCATTTTGTAGTAAATGACTTTTATAATCTAAGATATTATGGATAAGTAGTGTATGATTATATATATATATATATATATATATATATATATATATATATATATATATATATATATATATATATATATATATATATATATATATATATATATATATATATATATATATATATATATATATATATATATATATATATATATATATATATATATATATATATATATATATATATATATATATATATATATATATATATATATATATATATATATATATATATATATATATATATATATATATATATATATATATATATATATATATATATATATATATATATATATATATATATATATATATATATATATATATATATATATATATATATATATTTATATATATATATATATATATATATACACATACATACATACGTGTGTAATTACGTTTATATAAGGAATTTTAAGTACAACAAGAATGCAATAACAATGAAAACTGCACAGTGTCACCTGAATCGGCATTGAGACGATGATTCACCGTGGCGCCAGCAAAGACACCAGTGTGTGCCAGTTACAAACACTTTGCATATGGTCAAATAGTATGAGGAGCAGATGACTTAAAAATGTAATGCATTGTACTTCAGGAAATCCAAAGATCACTACTCGAACCATTTAAAATACATATGATAAAATTTTTCAATTAAAGAATTTTATCATTCTTGTTCTACTCTGACTTATTTTATAAAAAACTGACAGATTCACAACCAGCTAACCCAAGTTTCCAGTGAGACGTTGCATAGTTGCGGGAATGCCTAAAATTTTTTTATTGCTTCACTCTTTATCCCGCTAATTGCAGCTAATAAGTAGGGGAAACCACAGCCTTTTTTGGGCATTACGTGTGTAGTTGCAAAAGTCAACGTCACGCTATAACTAGTTGCTAGAATTAAAAAAAAATATGAATGATATGATCCTTTCTACCCGAATGGAATTCGAACCCACAAACCGTCGTACTAACATGCTAACGCTGCGCCACAACGGTAAATAATTATTTTATCTTAATTAAAAATTTACATATAAATGATAAATAGTAATGACGAACAAAAAAGCTTGTATTTTTAATTCTCCTTCATAATCGTTATATTAACACTTTTAATTAATGTTAACTATTATATATTAAGAATTTCCTGAATAATATAACAAATGTACTAAAGATCTGATCAGATAAGATATTTATAAGGTACGAAAAAAAACTTGTTCGACCAGTCTCTTAGAAGTAAAAAATAGGTAATTTTTCGCCTCTCGACTACAATATATGTATTTACTCAACAGTAACTTATGTTATGCCTTAAAAGTGTTTATTTTGAAAATCGTTTATTAGTACATATAAGAAATCAAAATAAAATGTTAATATTCAAAAATATTACTATACTGATAGCGGCGTTAGGTTACGCAATTTACACATAATGCCCCTAAAATTACCAGAACCTGAGATCAAAATATACATATTGTTCTGTTCCTTTTTATTTTTATAATTATTATGTTATGTTTATGCTGTTGTGCAATAAAGTATATTTGTATTTGTATTTGTATTGTGCAAAAAAAGTTGTAATTTTATTTTTATTTTACTTCTTACTGTGGCAACATTCATATTCACTTATTTGAACTTATGATCGTACAAGTACATTCACTCATATTTACAGGAACGGTATAAACGAGGCCTGTTTATAGTTTTAAAAACATTTAAACAAGGTTTTGGTAAATAATTGGCGACGGAAAGTTTTATTTTCTTACTAAATCTTTAAAATATTATGTCATTTTGATCTTGTATGGAAAAGTTAATATAGAAAAAGTTCCGTGGTTGATTCTCATAAATTATAATAAAACGTAATAAAATGTAAATTTTTGATATAATTAAAAAATTATATATAGGAATCAAATACGCAGCAGGCTCTTAGTCTATACTGAAATATTTAGATATGGAGTAGTGTAAGAACATATGTCTACAGTTTTATTATGAACAAGTGGCATATAGCAATTTTAAAAGCTGGTTAATTAAAATCGTGACTTATGATAACGTAAAAGTTTTAAATAGCTTAAGGACATTTAAGTATTTATGTGCATATAAATATGTATATACACGTATACTTATTACATTATTTCGTAGTATAAATCAATATTATTGTGGATGCAAGCAGAGAGAGAGTCACTACACTGCATTCTCCGCTTTCATACCATTTTGTTTTATTAGAGAGAGAAAGAAAAAAATAATGTATTTCTCCGAGTTGAACTCATCCGCTTGTTCCATTGTATCAAACTTCAAATGCCAATTAATACCTTTAAAATAAATTGTCAGTCGTGGCGTATAGGTATAGAGTCTGCTTGTAAACGCTACGGTATGTGGATTCAATTTCCACTTGGTAGAATGAATTATTTTCAATATCTTCAATCTAGAAGAGCGCGTCGTTGAATTCTGTCACTTAACATGCCATGCCTCAAATGGAGAACAGAGTGTCTTAACACTTTACTGTCTTACGGTTCCCTTCTTCTATCCAATCATGTGGAGAATATAGTGGGATGCCATAAAAGAAAATGATCATTTCTATGATTTTTAAAAATATTAAACAAAAGTACATATATAAAAAAATACTTTAAGAAAATATATAAAAAATTAACTAGCGGGATTTGAGCCCGCGACTCTTGAAAACCGCCCACTAAGCCATGCGTTCTTCATCATGCGTTGAAATTCATTTATGCTCTAAACAACTTATTACTTCGTTAGAATTTATTTTTTTTAATAAATTTTCTTTAAGGTTGTTTACTTTGCATTTATTAAAAACTAAAGCGATTTAAATCAATTAAACTCCAAACCAAAGGAAATTAAAATATCTTAATGATTTCCTTATAAAATTCGATTCGAAAATTACAATCCTGCATAAAAATTCGAAAACAAGCAATAAATCAATATATAATGACTTTAGAAAACTAATATTAGAGTGTTCGTTAACATGGAGATAAAAAATAATTTATATTTAATAGTCTATATATAAATATGTCGGGATAACGTAAGATGAATGGTTCTATCGACATTTGTATGGATGCTGGTATAGCGGTTGGTTTATTGAAATTAAATTATATATGTATATTATAACTTGATGTTATTGTAATGTATATTTTTTTGTGCTAATAAGAAACACAGCGGCGTTGAACTACGTCACTTAATATGTAATGTGAAATTAGATGCCATTTCACAGAGTGTCTCTTAAGTAAAGATTAGTTCAAAGCGAAGTAGTTCAGGAACTACGTGAAATCTGAATCGGATAGTTCTTATTTTTTACTTTAAATAGCCCACTATTTTGTTATTTATTTATTTACATTTATAAATAGTTATATAATTTTGTTCATAATCTTAAATTCTTTAGCTTGTCATGTGGAAAAGATATAAAGGATATGTATAGTTCTTTTTTACATAACCCACTAATTCTTTGCTGTTTTGTCCTATGCCTGTTTTGTCCTATGTCATAGTTGCAGTTAAAAAATTTATAAGTATATATATATATATATATATATATATATATATATATATATATATATATATATATATATATATATATATATATATATATATATATATATATATATATATATATATATATATATACATACTAATTTTATATTAAAATTTATCCCACTTAATTTCACTTGATTTCACTTGACTTGAATATTGTGATCAGAATAAATAACAGTAGGTTGAAAGAAATGTAAGAAAATATCTCCAACTAGAAACCTGCTGTGCCTGTACAAATAGACTAGTATGGAAAACAAAGGAAATAAGAAAGTAACGCGAAATAAGAAAGAACACATAAGATCTATATATGGCAAATTGAATGATGCACATTCCATTAGTGAAATTGGAGTGTGGTCTATTCACTGCTTATTAGAATTACAATTTTTACTTAACTTCATAGAGGAACCTAGTGTTAAGGCTCTCCGCTCTCTGATTTTTCTATAATTTTTTTTATAAAATCACACAACAAAACGCGACGCTTTTGGCTTCGAGAACAAGGAAACAATACATTAACCTGATTGAAGATTAAATTAAATTCAATTTATTTCAATTCAACTGCCGCATTTAATGTCAGACACTTAGCTAGTGCGAGTGCGATCTTACTTGTTAAATTAAAAATTACATTAATTGAAACAAAACAATGTATATATACAATATAATATTTAATATTAAATATTTTAAGAACTATCCTAAAATATACTGAAAATATTATAAATGTGTAGAACCCACGTGGTAATGAACTCAATATGCTGGCAACCTTTCCTCGCTGGATTGCAAAAATTACGCCAAATTCAATACATAGATTCTCTAACTTAGAAGAAATCATTACGAAGAAGTGCCTTAACAAGAATATCTTTTCACTATTTATTTTTCTAAATACAATATATAAGTAAAATTAAATAAATAAGAACATAGATAACATTAATAAGCATCTGTTATAAGTTTATGTGTAACACTTTCATTTGACTGCTGGAATGCGATTGAGACAAAACGGCGATTGTTTGATCGGGAATGTAGTTGGCTTTCTCTTGCTATTAGTTGTGATGAATACCTTTAATTAATAAATAAGAACGCTATATATTGCTATAGAATGAAGTATTTAATGTAAAAAGTTAAATCTCTTACTTAGCAAGTAATGGGTTCAATTACAAAAGATCGAAACAGCAAATATCAACGACTAACTTAATGTTAAAAATGATTCTACTAAGACCTATGGTTATCTTCAAAATATATCCTAGAATAACGAAAGTTTTAGATAAATGATCTTTTAAGTTACTATAGATAATTCTTAATAAATAAAAAAGTTCACGTGAAAGTGATTTCAAGTTCAGAATCGATTGTCATGATTTAGTAGTAGGCTTCTATAGCTATAGTAGAGAATGTTGGCTAATTTAATAAGTACAATTAGATTAATTAAAGCTGCGAGTTCTACTTCTGTGTATCGAATTGTTATGCCTTGGGGTATATTTATAACACAGTCATTGTGTAGAACATTTTAAAACAAACCTTCTAGTTAGAACATTATTTCAAACTAGGAAAATAATATATATATATATATATATAATTCGAGTAAAGGTTTAGGTAGGTGAAATATGATTTATTTATATTTAAAGAATATGTCGTAATTAAACATAATCTATCTTCAACTCCGTTTACAATATTTTTTGCAATATTCTTTTGATGTGAAAACAAACAAAAAATGTTTGAAGTAAAATTATATTACAATTAACAAAGCCTCTCAAGTCACGCTTCAATGCTCAAGATTTAACTCTTAATAGCTCTATTCATTTAGATAATATTAAGTTACTTTCTCTGATTTTAGACTAGATTTTAACGTGGTTTTACTTCACATTTATATGTATTTTTGTAAGGATAAATTATTATCATATAGCAATAGTATTAATGTAAAAAAACGTCAATGTATAAATTCTATGAATTATTTTAAAAAATTGTGAATATCGTTAGCTTTACGCCATATCTCACTCATGCTAAGGTACGTAGAGAAAACTGCAGGAACTGTAGGAACTAAGTGTTGAGACACTCCGTTTCCTCTTTTCGAAGTGTTGCGTTTACAATGCGTACCGAGTGAAGGAACACAACGCTTAGCTTACCTAGTTACCAGAGCAAAGAAATTAGAAATGAAATAATTCATCTTCCTTCAGTAGAAATAGAACCCAGAAACTGAAGCGTTTACAGGCAGACTCTTTGCTACGACGACGTAATTTATGTCAGTATTATCCTGTTTTATTATCTTAGAATAAAAATATCTCTATAAGAGTTAAATATCTTTTATGATTACAGCAAACAAAATAAAAGGAATTACAACTATCTTAGTCACATGAAATGTAAGAACACAGAATTAATATTTAATGTTAATTGTAATTAAAGTTACAACACAGATACACAGTTAGTTGTTAATTTTATATTGCCGTAATATAAATAGAACAGTAATCTTAATTTTAGTGCCTTTCTAAAAAAAGTATACAAGTCTTGAGAACAATTATTTGATTGACATGAATTCGATAACCGAATTATTTTCTTACTTTGTGTGGAGTAGAAAGTTTTAATTATAAAGAAGCTGCCTTAGAGCAGTGTGTTAATATTTGGTTATTTAGGCTGTGGTTATGGGTTTGGTAATTTGAAAGAGGATAATATTAAGTACTGTTGAGTTCCTTGTGTCAGTTCTTCTGTAATACTTTTTTATACATTATAAGATGGCAAACGAGCAGAAGGGCCACCTGATGTTAAGTGGACATCTTCCCCCATTGATACCCACAACATAAGAGGATATGGATGCGTTGCCAATTAAATATCCTGACCAATCCCCCGTTATGGGCTTCTGGAACTGTCACTCTCCTGACGTAGTACAACAGCATTAATATGCTGCTGTTTTAAGCTGGTATTCTGTGAGAGCGTGGTAATTACCCGGCTCGAGCCTGACCCTTTTGAGCTACTGGGGTTAGTGTAGCTTGGCTCTACCAATTGAAATGATATGAAATGGTATGAGGCAAGAATTGAAATTCGAAGGAGTGATTATACTAAAGTTCATCGTGGCATAGCTAAGTTGTGGGTTCGATTCTCACTTGAAAAAATGACATTTTTCCCTTGCTCTAGTAAGACGAAAGCCGGCGTTGAGTTCCAATACTTAAAACGAAATGTCTTGATCATGTATTTACTTATTAACGCTTAAATCGTTGCAATTTATGTATGCATAGATTATATAATTGAAAAAAAAACATTTTTTTCGTAGCCATTACTTACTACTATGCAGCTTATTACTTAAATTACCATATAATGTAATATCTATATCAATATGTGGGCTTTGTGAGTCGTGTAAGACTAATATGGCCATTGTCACACTTTAGTGCATTGTGCATTCACTGTGTACGAGATATCTTGAGATAAATCGTTTTACCGGCTATATTCGTGATGGGAACACAAATTGTTATCAAACACATTATTTACTTAATTTTTTATTATATTTATTTTACAATGTTAATAAAATTAGAAGACTAACGTGACGCAGAGGCATAGCATCTGCCTGTAAAGGCATCGGTTAGTGGGTTCGATCGGCTTTTGTGTTCCATAGAAAAGAATGAATTATTATTATTTTTTAAGCTCGCTGATATTAAGGCAAAAAGCGCGGTGTTAAGTTCTGCCACGCAATAAACAACGTCTTGAAAGGTGGAATTGGAATAACGGAGTGTACTATACTAGGTTCCAACGTATCCTTTTTTTCACTCTACTAATATAAAGATAATTTACTGTAGTTCCATAACCAATGACTCAACAATGTCTGTGAAAATTAATAAATTTGAGTGATTTATCACTCATTTTACTTATTTTATACTAAAAAAATACATATCTTATTTTATATCAATATATATTTTTTTATTTTTTCTTAGCTTCACATTTATTTTGTGCACAGCAAGGTAGACAGAGAGATCTGCAGGTACCGTGGGAACCTAGTGTTAATACACTCTGTTCCCCGCTTTCCATCCATCGAGCCATTGCGTGCTTAGTGACCGAACCCAACGCAACGCTTTGCCAAGTTGTAAATGGAAATGAACTCCCCGAATGGTAATCGAACCTACAAAACGTTGCGTTTACAGACAAACGCTGCGCTATGCTACGACGAGTTAATTTATAATTTATATACTGCAGTATATTTTATATATGCCATCTAATCTTTGGTATTCGAAGATGTTTTATTCAACGAGAGTAATGCGTCTATTGTCACACTTCTGGGTAATACGTCTGAGAAGGATAGCATTTAACAATAAGGCGTTGATATACACTTGTCTCATGAGGCATTTTACTTCTACAGGTAAGTATAAGTATGTTCATTGTTTAATTATATAGTAAACTGTATTTTAAAAGTCATTGTCAAAGTCATCAAATTACATTAATGATGTGTTTTACCAGATTGGAATTTTTCAAGAAAAGAGAATAATTACATTACTCTGAAAAGAAATCGAACCCACTAACAAAATCATTACGTTTAGTGGCAGGCGATATGACTCTGTGCCGTGATGACCCTCCCAAAAACAGAAATAACCTAGTGTCAAGATACTCGGTTCTCCGCTTTTCCGCCAAAACGCGAGACACACGTACATACAACTAAACATTACAATTTATCCACTTCAGTACTGAAATGATAATTATTCGAACCCTTACTGTATATCGAATCCACAACCTTCTCTTTCATTTGGACAGAGCTCCACTGAGTCACTATGACCTTACTAACTGCCATCATACCGTATTAACAACATCACGACTATCTAATATATGAATTACATTATCAAAAAGACATGTGGGCTTAAAATACATATTAATTCAATTCACCACAATTTTGCTCACTTAGTTGTATATTGCAAAAGATTTTGCAAATTTAAATGGAAATTCCTACCATAAGACTTTTATATATTGTGTAATTTTATTTATGAAACGTTTCGATTTAATTAATCCTGCCCACTCGAAGTTTGGTTGGAAATTAATGAACAGTGAAGTCATGGCTCAGTGGTCAACTAAGTATTAGTTAGACAAAATAAATACGTACGTAAGGGGGGTTCAATTCCATGTCTTTTCGAGCTTTTTCTTATTATTTATATATTGTTAGATTTGCTGAAATTTACAAATTAGAAAATAAAGAAATGCGATATAAGAAATATAAGCGAAACTATCTTTAATTTTTAAATGTATACACGTTCGTTTCTCACTTATTTACAACTAAACTTTGTAGAGTAAACATAAAGTCGAACAGCGGCAAACGGAGAACGTAGATTTTTATTTCTCTGCCTTCTTCATTGGTTTTTTTTAGCTTCACGCTTTTATCCCGCACATGGCAGGGTAGGCAGAGGGAACTGCAGGGACCGTGGGAACCTAGTGTTAAGACACTCCGTTACTTAGTCCCTGCTTTTTCCGTCCCCGCTTTCCGCCTTTTTCGAGGCATTGCGTGTTGAGTGGCGGAACTCAACGCCGCTCTTTGCCTAGTTTACCAGAGCGAAGAAAATGGAAATAGAAAAATCCATCTTCTCCGACTGGGGATCGAACCCAGAAACCGTCACCTTACAGGCAGACGTTACGCCTCTGCGCCACGACGGCAAGCTTAATATTTATAAATATTGCTCTCGAGCGTTTGTACTATACCATGGACACTTTCCAGTGTCATGGTGGTCCTTTAATGGGTTTCCTGCATTACTAACAAAATTATTACAAATACTTGGCCGTTTAGTGGCAATTTCACTCACTTAAGGTATATGAGCAATCTATGACACCAACTTCAAAGTATCATTAGAGAATATTGCAAAATTTTCAAACGTATTAACTATTTATTCCCTATAACTTTATATCGCAACAAATCTATACACTGACATTTATTTGTTTATTAAATAGAAATACGCAAAAACTAGGTAATTTTAGTAATGATATTCTGCGATACATTATTTACATGTTAGATTTCTTGGCTCATGTTAGATTTCTTGATAAGATTCTTCTCTATTTATTTTAAATGTCAATGAAGAAGAAATAAAAAAATTAAGTGTGAAAAAGCGTTCGTTCTAAAAAAATGCGTGAAGAAATTTTATTTTTAAAATATAGATATTTTTTTTTTTTTAGCTTCACGCTTTATCCCGCACATGGCAGGGTAGGCAGAGGGAACTGCAGGAACCATAAGAACCTAGTGTTAAGACACTCCGTTACTTAGTCCCTGCTTACTCCGTCCCCACTTTCCGCCGTTTTCGAGGCTTTGCGTGTTGAGTGGCGGAACTCAACGCCGCGCTTTGCCTTAGATGCCAGAGCGAAGAAAATGGAAATAGAAAAATCCATCTTCTTCGACTGGGAATCGAACCCAGTAACCGTCGCGTTACAGGCAGACGTTGCGCCTCTGCGCCACGACGGTCCTCTAAATATTCTAGGTTTTTAATATTGGTAGAGATGGCAGGTGTATGGAGAAGGAGCTTGGTTACATTATGATATTTTTTTCCTTTACTCGCCATATTAAGAGAAATCGTGGAATCGATATCTAACATAATAGACTGAAATGTGAACTAGAATCTAGACTACAATCTTATCCAATCAAAATACACACAATATAAAAACACACAAATCTAATTCTGACACAAGTTGAGAAAGGAGAATTTTGACATCAGTTATCTCAATTTATCTTGATATATAAATGAAAGTTATATTCTATAAAAATTGTCACGCCATCGCGCCTTAGAGGTACAGGTATACGTTAGTTCAAAGTTCGATACTCACTTGGTGTTGATTTCTCTTTAAATTACAATAACTTACCACCATAAAACTAGAATTATAAATGAAATGCGTAAAATAATAATTATTATTTTGATTATTTTTTAATTCTCATTAACATTAATGTAATAAATTAATTAATATGAAATAAAATTAATTTATTAGCTACTATAATATAGGAAAGTATTCGCATATAATACTTACAAGTAAGAAAAGGGCAGACCTCTAACCCCAGCCAGCAATAACAAGCCAACCGATGAAATCAAACGAGATTTTATCACTAATAAACAATAATAACCCTTATGATAATAGAAATTGAGCTGTTTATCCCAAATTAAGAATCACAGTTAAAATTATAATATTTCCGATTAATAGAAAACAATATTGTTAACAGCTTTTCATTAAGTGTTTTAGAAATTAATATTAAATTGCTTACACGATGTGTGTTGTTTAGATTGTACTAGCATACGGTTTTATTAGTCATTTTGTATGTAGAATTTTACAAAAATGTATACTTCCAAGAATTTCCGAAGACGTTATCTTAGTGATTCTCTGTACTCTCGGAAAAATCTTCATAGCAAATTCAACTCTTCGTTCAGTCACTGATTCGCTCAATAACGGAAGGAATTTATATAAAAAACATATATTAATCGTTGACAATGGCATAGAATACCAACAAAATCCCTATAAACTATGTATACAAAAGAATGTATATATGTACGTAATTTATAATTGTTCCGTACAGTATGTAGATAGTATCCTCTTAGATTTAATGCTACAAGCGCAATAAGACAACAGCCGTCGATGTTGTTACAATGTATAATGAAAGGAACATACTTGATTCGTTTTAAAATTATACGAAATAAATTTTATATATTTTATCCATGACATGGAATTTTGTAATTTTGTTAAAATTAAAGTGAAGATTTTATTTTTTTTAGTAAACATACAAAAATTTAAGCTTACTTTTTTTTGTTTACTAAGGTATTCGTTCTTATAAATATTCTTTGTAATTTTTTTATCTTCATGCTTTATCTCGCACATTCAAATTAAATAGTCGAAAGTACTTGTCAGTGGTAAGAATCTTTGAAGTTGCTCTTTTAAACATCAATATAGCAACTATTTAAATGAAAAGCAATGAATAACATATTTATTTAAGAAATCAGAAAATCTTAATTAAAAATATATAGTGTTATTGAACCAGACACCAACATGCACACATACACATACACACACATATATATTACATATATTTTGCACCAGCACATGATATTATAACATTCTAACCAAAATGGAACTTCACATTTAATTTCTTTAGCCAAAAAATTCAAACCGAATTACGAAGTCACTCCATAAAAATCAAATTTTCCATAAAAAAAGGCGTATTAATCGTAGACCAGATAACCTAAAGTGCACTATTAAACCAATCACATATAATAAAATGCTTATTAACACTTTAAATTCAAAGAAACTCGACTGTAGAGCAATTTATAGGCATTCCAATGTCCAAGACATGTTTTGATTCCAATAGAATCAATTAGATGCGACGATTGACTCAAGTGCGATCACTTTATACCAATTACAAGAATACGTATAGCATACAAAATATTATATAATATGTATATATGATATATAATACATATACATTTTTATTACACATAGAAAATTGGAGCGTTGTGACTAAGCACTAAATTGTTTTTTCTATTAAGAAACATTATGACACTATGTAATGAGTGAAAAAACACTGCTAGGGTAAAAAAATTTAAAAAAATCTTTTAATTGAAGGATGAGCTCAAAACGTTTTAGTGTGTTTACATTCTCTTCCATTAAAAAACAATGGTCAGTCACGGAACGGAATTCTATTACGGAAATATTGATTTGTTTTTGGATTATAACCCCCTCTCTTGGCTAGTATTCAAGTGGTCAAGCCACTAAACTATACGTTCTTATCGAGTATTGTTAAAATTTTTATTTTTGTTTGCATCTGTGTAGCATTTTTACAATTGTGTCTCAAGTGTCACTTTCAAGTTCAAATTTACAAGCGTCATCTCTGAAGTAAAATTATTTGGTAAGGGAGAATTATAATTAAATAACCTTTTTTCTTCTCTTAAGTTTCAAATTATATTTATATATAATTTTTTTTTTTTTTTTTTTTAGCTTCACGCTTTATCCCGCACATGGCAGGGTAGGCAGAGGGAACTGCAGGAACCATATGAACCTAGTGTTAAGACACTCCGTTACTTAGTCCCTGCTTACTCCGTCCCCACTTTCCGCCGTTTTCGAGGCATTGCGTGTTGAGTGGCGGAACTCAACGCCGCGCTTTGCCTTAGTTGCCAGAGCGAAGAAAATGGAAATAGAAAAATCTATCTTCCCCGACTGGGGATCGAACCCAGAAACCGTCGCGTTAGTCGCGTTACAGGCAGACGTTGCGCCTCTGCGTCACGATGGTCCTCGATGTCCAGTAAATGTCTTATCCAATTTTTTAGCGCACTTACTAGTTAAGTTTTCTTTAAATAGTCTGATGCAAAACGTCGCATTAATTGATTTGTAGAGCGTTCATTTGTATGCCTGTCGCCAACGCTAGAAGTGAAGTACCCTCTAAAGTGATAATTATTAGAACTTAGAATACTGTTTTATACAATATAGCGAGCTTTATCCCGCACATGGCAGGGTAGGCAGAGGGAACTGCAGGGACCGTGGGAACCTAGTGTTAAGACACTCCGTTGCTCAGTCCCTGCTTTTAATAATTACACCTACGATTTAAATATGTTTTTATATGCTATGAATATTTTCAATAGATCTTTAGTAAGATAAATCAAATTCAAACGGAAAATAGCTTAAATTTAATAATTACATTTGTTCTAGCTAAGGACACAAGGCATGACGTTACTCTGGCTCTACATTCTAATGTTTTTTAATGAGTCGACATACTTATCACTTATCTATCTATTATTGGAGTCCTGATATCAATTAATAGTTTTGCATAGTTTCTGCCATGACTAATGTGAAGTGGGTACTATAGCTCTATCAGTTATGAGTGATGCTCACAGCTAGTTACAAGCACCGGATGTATGTATATAGAGACCTTGGCAATACCGTCGTAATATTAAAAGATTTATAACGAAAAATATCACTCTGCGATGCTTGAATTGTTTTGTATTGGATTTTTCAATTTTGTCATATGATAAAATTAGGTATGTTAGGAAATTATATTATAAAGAAAAATAAATTAACTACCCAAAAGAATGCTAAAATGAGTGTATGAATTAGATGGATATGTTTTCGTAAATTATATTTAATATTATATAGAGATATTTAAAATACAATTTCTGTAGATATAATTTTAGTGATGATGTTAAAGCATTCGATTCTCTGTTGATGACTTTTTCTATAATCAAAATATTTCCATACTCATTTCTTTAAAAAAGAATGATAAAAATGTTTAGTAAAAGAAAAAAAAAGCGCATAAGAGCCACTTTATCTTAATATACACCCTCGTCCATAGACACCTACAACCTGAGAGGATGCAGATGCACCAATTTTAATGTAAAAGAAAATTACTAAATACGAAAACCTCCAAATTAGTAAAATACTGGTGGGGCTATTTATGATTATATGGGATGAGTATGAAAAAAAATGTAATGTACAAATTTTAAAAGTTCTCACACGTTTTAAGAACGGAGCAACCAATCGAGAGTTCTATAAAATATTCCAAACTTTGAATACACGATTAAGTACACACAAAAAAAATTCAACACCTCATATCTCCAAAACATACGTATATGTTGACCTCAATGTTTAAGGAATTTATTTATGACATATGAATACATTATCCAATCGCACGTATCTATACATCAGAGTAATTACTTTATTAACCACAATAAATCTGACAGTGGCCAAAAAATATTACTTTTAGTAGAACCTATTATATGAGAGGTCGTAAATCATCTTGGATCGCATTTTATCAAATGCTTATGAGGCTTCATTCAACGGCTGCTGTTTGAATACTAGTTAATTTGATGGTTAAATTTAACCTCATAGTTAATTTAAGTTAGCCGATTGTTTCGAAATTTTGTGTTTGTATATTGTTAATAAAAATAGCTACACGCTGTCATCTCAATTTTGTTTTAATCAAAATAAAGTTACAATTTTATATTGGATGTAAATTAAATTTTGAAAACAAAGCTCTAAATTACACTCATTTAAAACATTAATAAGCTATACATATCTTTTCATATCACAAACATTTTCATCAACGTTATAAATAAAACAACTATGTGTGACTAATTCTATATAGATAGTTCTATAGACAAAACCTTATTACAATAATTTGAAGGCAAAATCACAATGAAACCTTATAAAAAGTGTTATCCATCATCAGTAGTCGTAGATGAAGGCAATTCATATTAATGTCATGACCCTACATTTCATATAATCTATTCAAGCAGCTTAATGAGTGAAGGATTAAGTATTTCTTTTAGATTTATATACATACATACAAGTTTATTTGTAGACGACGATCTAGAATTGTTTTTATCATTATTAAATTACATAGTTTTATATATTATTTATAGCGTCACGCTTTATCTCACATATTACAGGATAGGCATTGGCAACTACAGAAACCTAGTGCTAAGTCACTCCGTTTCTTGATTTCCGCTTTTTTTGAAACATTTAGTGCATCACATTCTCTCATTACGAGCAGAATCTTTACACTAGAATTCAACAAGCCCCGATAACCTCTTTGATTTCATAACTTATTCGAAATTACTACTAATATTGGTTAACGTTAAATTATATTTTGTAAATACAGACGGTTCCAAATTATATAAAAACTATATAATATAAATATAAAGTAAATTTTTAACTTACATATTAAGATATAAAGCAACAGTACACACCTACTGTGGACATAGACAGGTGATCAATTCACCCTGTCGGAACTATCAAATTATATTTAAAGTATGATAAGCGGTGATAAGGATATACTTCGTCAGTAGAGTGTTTGGAATATGAAAGCTTATCAAAAGAAGCGACATAGTAAATTGTATCCGGTCCGAATGTTTTATTGGACGAGATTATAACTTCCGAAACTTAGTGGCTTGGTAGCTTAGGTTTTTACTACTATGTTATATAAATATATATCATAATTATATACGTAATAGGATTACTTGAAACATAACATTTTAGATTAAATTAATTTAAGCTTTGGGTGGCTATTGCTAAGGAGCTTTTTATCTTCTTAAAAGGTGTATGAAATATTAAAACTGTTACGGTAATTTAAGCTCGCTTTTCGTAGTTGAAAGAAAAAGTAAACGTTATTGAGTTGAATTAATTATTTTTGTATGCTTATACTTATTTTTTTTCTAGCTTCACGCTTTATCCCGCATATTGCAGGGTAGGCAGAAGGAGCTGCAGGAACCATTTGAACCTAGTGTTAAGACACTCCGTTGCTTAGTTCCTGCTTTCTCCGTCCCCACTTTCCGCCTTTTTCAAGGCATTGCGTGTTGAGTAGAGGAACTCAACGCTGCGCATTGCCTAGTTACCGAAGCGAAGCGAAGAAAATTGAAATAGAAAAATCCATCTTCCCCGAGTGGGAATCGAACCCTCAAATCGTCGCAGACGCTTACGCCTCTACGCAACGACGGCGCAGATTATACTTATAATTTATAATAACATTTTTTGTCATGTTACAGTCATCGTAAATATTTGTTTTTTGTATTATATATATATATATATATATATATATATATATATATATATATATATATATATATATATATATATATATATATATATATATATATATATATATATATATATATATATATATATATATATATATATATATATATATATATATATATATATATATATATATATATATATATATATATACATATATATATATATATATATATATATATATATATACATACATACATACATACATATTTTCTTTAAGATTTACAATTCTAGTAGAATATAGAATTCTATAATAAGGTATCACTTAACTTAGTTAATTAACTACTCGGATAGCGTATCTTTAACTTACACTTGACAAAGTAAATCACACCTAATTACAATCGAAACTGAATAAGTCATTACGCCATAAAGAATAGAGTTCCATTAAACATCAGGATATTGGAAATGGCCGCTATCTGAGATATTGGTTTTCTTTAAAATTATCATTTTTATAGTTTTAAAAAACACTTTACGGAATTCTTCTCTCACAGTTGTTTTTGTTTAAAAGTTGTATACAAAAAATTCCATGGACATATTATAGGATCAGATTGTCACTCAGATAGAGTGACAATAATAGTAATAAACAGATGTTTAAGAAGAGTTTCACGCTTTAACACGCGCTTGGCAGAGTAGGCAGAGGGAACTGCAGGGACCTTAGAAATCTAGTGTTAAGACACTCCATTGCTTAGTCCCTGCTTTCTCCGTCCCAGTTTTCCGCCTTTTTGAGGCATTACGTGTTGAGTGGCGGAACTGAACGCCGTGATTTGCCTAGAATGAGGAAAATGGAAATATGAAAATTCATCTTCCCTGAGTGGGAATCGAACCCACCAACGATCGCGTTTTCAGTTTTTACGCTACGTCCCTACGCCAAGACCGTCTTTTGAAAAGAGTTGTTATGCCATTTCTCAAAAACCCTTGCAGATTTCATACAACAACGAATATATACAGCAAAGAAAAAATAGTACGATATAATATAATAATAATAATAATATATAAAATATATTTCTACATACATTTCTGCAAAACGACAAAGACGTTTACATTTGAGCTTTACTTTACCGCATATTCTAGATTTAATCGCGTAATAAAAATTTATCCTGTGTACTGAAAACTTACTTATCTGTACCGTTCGTTTCTTCTAACAAAATTAGGTTCATTGGCTGTACTTAAATTATTAATTGGAACCGAACCCAATATCCACTAAATAAAGTATATTTGAAACGTTCAGAGATATTAGTACTAGAACCGAACACTTGCTACTATGCCCTATCAACTATATCAAAATAGCCTGTAGGCACCGCAATCTATTATTTGCTTTAAAACAGAGAAAGTTTTGATAGCCAACAAGTCCCTTTATTGTACGGTACGCGACTGTCGCTTGTCAGTCATCATCACAAACTACTTACAGTGCAATTTGCATATAATATTACTATGTTTTTTTTTTATGTTTAACTATTTTAGATGATAAGAGTCTGCTTGTAAATAAGACAGTTTGTGGGTTCGATTCCCATTCAAGGAAGATAGATATTTTTATTACTATTTTCTTCGCTCTGGCAGTTAGTAAAAGCGCAGCGTTGAGTTCTGCCACTCAACACGCAATGCCTCGAAAGGGCAGAAAGCGTGTAACGGAGTGTTCAAACACTACGTTTCCACGGCTTCAGCAGTTCTCTCTGCTTACTGTGTTATAAGCAGGATAAAACGTGAAGCTAACCAAAAACCATTATCTACTTAAGATAAAACGTTTACTTGGTAATATTTTTAATATAGTTAATATTTAAATCTAATAATGATATCTCGATTTACTGTACATTTGTACATATGTAAATTTCCCTAACAACGCTTAGTTATTATTCTCAAAGCGGTACAAGTGCACATACTTACAACGATACTTACATTAGATAAGAGGGTTCATAAATCTCAAACTTATCGTCTCCGTTTTTATCAGGTGAAAGCTGCCCAATGAGATACTTACGCATATGGGAAAAGTTCTAGCATTCAAGTATAGAAATTTACTTAGTATTATTTATATATAAACAAGCTTTTACTAAGACTTCTCTGTCAAGGTCAAATCAATTTCTTTTAACTAAAAGTTGAAGTAAGGGTTTTGTATGATACATTATAACTAAAGTAGCTCTGCCTATAGCTTATAATAGGTTATAAACTTACAGGATGAATGAAAGAAAACAAAATGCTTATAATATTAGTATGGAGGCATGTATTTTATAAATAAAGATATTACAATTCACACTTTGCGTTCAGAGGACGCGTGTGAATGTGTGAATGGTTTATTTCTAGTCTTTAAGCCATATTTCTTATAATTTCGATGTTTTACAGCTTCATGTATCATTTAAAGCATATCTTTAATATTTATAAGTAGTATATACGATCATTGTTGTATTTTTTTTAATAGTATCACAAGAGAAAATTATAGTTTTAAGTAAAATTTATATATTTGTAAAATCTACAAACATATAATTTGCATTTGACTAAATATAACACTAATGCCCTACTTAAGTAAGACAAAGTGCGGTGTTAAGTTACGCAATTACGCCATTCGGTATGAATTTGGGCGAAAGCTATCTTTGCAACGTTTTCAATTTGGGGGGAAGTCATCAAAGTTTTTTCTGCTATATATACAGGATTGTATGTAAATCTGATATAATATACCGATTATTCTTTTACATTTTATTATCTAATTATACAGAAACAGCTGAAGCTAAATGTCTGACAACACAGCTTGAGTATAATCGACATTTTATCTTATAAATTCAATTTATAATGCGGTTTATATGTTTGTGACGCGATAACAGTAATATATACAAAACGGCATTACGTAGTTGTTTGAAGGCTGCAAAAAACGGTCAAGTTTAACATTTTCTATGTTACTAATGTTCCGTATATGCTATTACCGGTACATATCAGAATGGTCAGAGGAAGCTTAGTGTAGAGTACTCTGCCAAATTTTTATAAATATTGCGTGTTAAATGGCGGAAATCAACGCTGCGTTTTATCTCATTGCTAGTAAGGAAATGAAACGATTCACTCTCTTAGGGACAATAAGACTCACAAATGTCACATTTATAGACAGTGGCGATGCGCCACGAGGACCTCTGTAGTAAAAAAATATAATCAAGAACATACTATATTGTATATGTATTTTCTTGATTAAGTTTTAGATTTAGAGGTGTTATATATGTTTTTCCGTCCGTTCCGTGGGGACGGAGTAAGCAGGGACTAAGTAACGGAGTGTCTTAACACTAGGTTCTTATGGTTCCTGCAGTTCCCTCTGCCTAACCTGCCAAGTGCGGGATAAAGCGTGAAGCTAATATATATATTAAATTACGTGACAGGGAAATATAAGCAAAGTTATTCTGTGGTGGTTTAACTACATATTTACTGCATCCACATACTTACTGCTATTCAAACAAAAATTAGTAAAATGACATTACATATACCTACTGCTTTCTTAATCACCTTATGTAATATATAAGGCGAGACTTTTTGTTTTGAAACAAGACATATGACAATAGAATATTCCTGTTTATTTTTTCATAATTATCATCATTTATTGGCAGTATTACGTATATTTACGAGCTGCATTTATAAAGTGCAGCTGCTTCAGAAAAACCATAATAGTAGCAAGCGTAACTGTTTTTTAGAAGTAATAAATATGAAACCAGTTTTTACATTAGCGCATAGGGACTCTAAACAGACATGCGCGGGCGCACCTAATGTAAACATTCCCTAGAGGTATTTCAGTTTCTTTGTATTTTACTTCTTATTTTAGAATTTTTAGCCGTTAAAGCGTATTTATCGCTTTACTTGGAATAATGATTAACTGTACAAATATTTTTAATGAGCGGAAACTGATATTATAGTGAACTTTTTGTTTTTTAAATGACAGTGTTATTTTAGATAAAAATAGTATTCTTTTTTATCAGCTTTACTTCTAATCTCGTATTGACAGGAAAAAATATCTAAAGTCAAAACATGTAATTCTTTACTCCTGGCTAAATTCAAGAAAATACTTGCCGTATTTCTTGCTAGAATGATGAAGTGACAACAATTTTTTCTCCAAAGTGAGAATCGAACCCGCAACCACTTCGCTTACAGTCAAACATCACCACAGCCTCTGAGACACTAAACAAAAATTAGATTTAAAAGAGTTGAACCTTTCAAGCCAATTTTTTATTACATTTCAAAATAGTCGTTCATAAATAAATAAACAGCTAAGTTTTAAAGCTATGTTTACATTACACGCCATTTCCTTCACAAAGCTCAAAGTAATTTAAATACTATTCAGTTTAAATACGTTTTTATAACCAAATACAGTTCTTGGTTCCTCTTAACGAACCAATTTTAACTAGATCCGTCAGTGTACAAGAGTAGCTGCAGCTTTCCTTATTGGTAAGCAACAGTTACGCCTAATTAATGGATTACTGTACAACTTGCTATAAAATTCTAGTGTACCCAGTGTTTGCGTTTAGAAATTAATTTATTATTTTTCATTAGTTTTTATTACTAATTAATGATTTTACTAAGTGATTCACTCTTTGGTTTAGTTTTTGTATTGTGTTTATTTTTCTGTATTTTTTTTGTTTCTTGATCTTAGTGTAAGGCATTTACCAAGGTTTTATTTAACAGAATTTGCAATACCAAAGAATATTACATGTTGAGAGGTAAAATTCATCGTCTAACGCGAGGTAATAAAGTCACTTATATAGTTTATAGAGTACAGTTTGTACTCTACACAACAAGGGAGAAAAAATAACATGGAATTTTAAATTTAACAAAGAGATATTAAATTTTAATTTTAGGAAACGTTTTCGTCAGAGCAGTGAAATAAAAAAATAAAAAAAAAATGCAAAATAAATTCTATGGACTAACATTTTGTCATAGATATACTCTAACATTATGTCATGGTGACATATTTCCTATGATATGATAAAGCACAGAACCGAGTGTTTTAATATTAGGTTCCCCCGGTTACTGCGGTTCCTTCTGCTTACCCAGCTATGTGCGGGATAAAACGTGAGGACATAAAAAAATGTAAACGTAAAAAAATAATTGTAAATTTCAGTGTAGGTAGTGTATCAAATGTTAATTTGTTTAATTTCAACGATGAAACAATTAAATTTTTCGTACGATTCGATTTTGAATTGGATTTTAGTATACTATGCTTTATATACATGATTTTTAATACACTATGTTTTTATTTACCTGAACATGGAGAATTAATTAATGTTTAGCTTCACGCTTTATCCCGCACATGGCAGGGTAGGCAGAGGGAACTGCAGGGACTGTGGGAACCTAGTGTTAAGACACTCCGTTGCTTAGTCCCTGCTTTCTCCGTCCCCGCTTTCCACCTTTTACGAGGCACTTTCGAACTCAACGCCGCGCTTTTGCCTAGTTCGTCATTTTTATGCATTTTTTGTAAATAAAATTTAATAACTTTTTACTTAGATTCTATGTATTCTTTTTCTTTTAGTTGTATATAGCATAAGCTGTACCATGTAAGTGACCTTATTGCCTCGCGTTAGACGAAGCACTAACTGGTCGACTTAAAACGGGGTTTGCTGATTTATTGAGATACCAGCATCTAACCTGTATGAAACTCAAGCTTGTTTACATTAAAATGGGATGTAAAGCATTGAAAACATTTTCTTTTAATATATATAGAGGATTGTATATTTTTAGTATATGTTTATAATCCATATTAATTGATTTTTCATATATGTACTTTTTTCTTCACGCTTTATCCCGTACATGGCAGGGTAGGTGGAGGGAACTGCAGGAACTATAGAAACCTAGTGTTAAGACTCTCTGTTGTTATCATCTATCTTCCCCGAGTGAGAATCGAACCACAAACTGTCGCCTTTATATGTTCGGTACAGGTAGATGCGTTACGACAGTCCTAATATGTATATTGCAAAGAATAAATTACATATTTTATATGTTTATCTAACTAACGATTTCAATTTCAAGGCCACATGATACTTAGATCATTTAATACGTCTAGATTGCCTTTGTAATGCTAATGCAACTATGGAAGCAAAAAGTACAAGGCCGAAACAGTTTTTCTTGTTCTACGTTTTGTAATTTAACAAATGTAATGAAAATAGTGTATAAACCATAATGTTCGATTTTTTAAAAAATCAAATAACCACGAAGGAACTGTGTTCAATTTCAGCTCGTGGAAATGAGATATATAACAAAAAGTTTTCTACTATTTTCTTTGTGTTCATTTATAGCTTAGGTCCATAGGCTATGTAGCGGCTATTCGGCTATTAGACTATATGAAAAAAATCTTCTAACCTACTTTATACATAAAACTGGAGCACACTTACTGCCCATTTGAATGCAGCGAGCATCAGATATCTGGCAACGTCTTAAGAAATGTCAAGACGCTCATCTTGAACTGGAACGCGAAAGTTACAAAGAAAATTGTACTGAACTATGTTTTATGAGAATTATTTATATAATTTAGATTATTTTCTTTTGGGTTAAATTTTAAGCTGCACTTACTGTATTATATAATTATGGTTCTTATTAATGTATATACCTATTTACCATCGTGGCGCAGAGACATAACGACTACCTGTTAACGCGATGGTTTGTAGATTCGATTCCCATTCAGGGAATATGGAATTTTCTATTTTCATTTTCTTTGCTCTGGAAAGTAGGCTAAGCTTGACATTGAGTTCCGCCACGCAACACTTAATTCCTAGAAAAAAGCGGAAAGCAAGGACAGAGAAAGCACGAACTAAGCAACGGAGTGTCTGGCACTAGGTTCCTAAAAAAATTATTATATCAAAATTAATTTACTGAATGAAAGAATGAGACCAGGTTAAAATATCTTGGACTTAATTCACATTAATAATTAAGCCACATTTAATTTACTGACAAACAGTTAAAATTATTATACGAGCTATTAATATAATAAGATAATAAACGCACATATTATGTATAAACATATCACATATATATATATATATATATATATATATATATATATATATATATATATATATATATATATATATATATATATATATATATATATATATATATATATATATATATATATATATATATATATATATATATATATATATATATCCATTTGTATATCTGTAACATATATATGTTGGCAAATTCGTATCGTAAGTTAATGTCAATCATTGGACGTACAAAGTAATAAATATCAGTAGTGTAGTACACACCGATCGCTTTCTTTCTGTCGACACGTCCAATCTTGTCGTTAATCAATTAATGAAATCGAAAGCGACGTAATATGTCATGTCCTCGTATACTACAGTACATAAAAGTCTAAATGTAAATTGGTGTGAGTAATAATTTATAAAATTAAAAATTTTGTAATCATTTTTTGTTTTTTTTTAAAGTTCTAGTGACGAGTCACTCCTTTCTCTACTTCCTCTGAAGCTTATCAGAATTTTAAAAGTAAATTTCCAAATCCAAGTATCATTTTCAGTTATATCATTTACAATTTTTTATTGATATTTTTAAATTTTCGATATATATTTTGTACTATTATTATTTATGATACCATAAGATAAAGTAAGGCAAAGAGGTTACTATAATAATTGTAAAAAATACTAAAAGATACTTTAATTTTTTGGATATAGTTTAGTGGTCATATTACCGGTTACACCTAATTTTCTAACTGATAAACATAGTGTAAGTGCAAAAAGCCCGATAACGAATGAAATGGCAATTATGAAAGCTATTGTTCTTTTCTAGTCAATGATTAGATAACATTAGTAAACATTCGTTGTAAGAACTAAAATTTAATGTTATAAATACATACATACACATATACATACATATATACACACATACATATATAGATACATATATATACGTAGCTTCATGCTTTGTCCCTAGCGAAGTTGTCATAGAGAACGGAGCGCCATAGTTTGAGGTTTACGATGGGATTAGGATTTATGGGGCAGGATTGGGACTAAGGACTGAAGACTGCTTAGTTGTTTAAATGGATGAGTTTCTCTATTCTTTCTTCTTTATTGAAAGGCTATTTAAGGATTGGTGGCTTAAGTGTGGACGGAGTTATAACGACGGATTCCCAAATATTTTCCCGTTTCCGTAGTGAAAGCGGAGAACGGAGGGTTTTGACTCTAAATTCTCTCTTCATCTCGCTACATTAAGAATATTTCTGAATTTGCTATTTGTAATCTAATAATTTAATATAAACAATAAAAATTTGTTTATTTTGGCAAAATACCATAGAGCATTTAAAATTGAAAGTTGGCTGACTTTCTATACCACTAGAGTTTTACAACCGGTACTAATAGAGGCAATTGATTGTTAATCTTGTATTTGAATTACACTGTTATTTAAAGTGTACACTGTTATAGACAAATTGTTTATAACTCTTTAATATAGGCTTGCAAATTGTTTGATGGTCGATTGAACGGGTTAATATTGTGAAATCAATAAAAACAAAAAGAAAATATAATATTTGTTTAAAATGTTTTTAGTATTTGTAATAAAACGAAAGTATGAGTAGATAATCATACATTTTATTTTTAAAAAAAGAACTAAAATTGTACCAAAGAATATATAATCACTACTTTACTCATTGTAGCATAAATATAATTAAAGTGTCTACATTACTTTTACAAAATACTTTTATTATTTTGATACATCATTATAACAGTATTCAAGTAAACGAAAATTTATTGAATTTCAATTTTAGAAAATCGTTTAAAAATCGGAAAATTTGCGGATAAAGCTATGCGGAGAGATAATCTCTAAAACTTTGATGCTTTCGATCATCGAATATCATAGGATTGTGCTTGAAAATACTACCAATATTTCTAACGCGACTGAGCTTGAAAATAGAAAAACATTTAGATTCCTAATAATTACTTTGGAGCTGTTAAAAGATCTTTTCTATTACTAATATTGTATGTTTCATCAAATTTTCATTAGATATAGTCATGAAGCTTTTGAAATAAAAATAACATAAAATAAAATACCATTTAATATTTTACACGCCAATAAAACGTTCAACTTCATACTTCATACTTTGGTGATTTTAAGCTTTTACTATTGTTTATTGTATGCATTTTGTATACATAATGCTAAAAGGAAAAATAAAATTCATTTAACAAACAAGTTTCGAAAGATTTAGTAATCGTTTGACCTAAAATCCTAGTATTGCTAAAGTTGTCTATTTTATTATGTGTAATCTTTTAAAACAAAAGCGCTATAAAGCTCTTTACTTGACATATATGTATGTATGTTTGTACGTATATATATATATATATATATATATATATATATATATATATATATATATATATATATATATATATATATATATATATATATATATATATATATATATATATATATATATATATATATATATATATATATATATATATATATATATATATATATATATATATATATATATATATGTATGTATGTTTGTACGTATAGACGAAAAAAAAAGGTCAAAACACTAACTGACGATGATTGATGATTGTTATCCATAGAAACGTGTATATAATTATGTCTAGCTATAAATTATTAAAAGCTTGTGGTTTGGTTAAATAAATTACTGTAGCTTCACGACTTATCTCACATATATTATACAGAGATAGAACAAACGGAGACATTCCATTCTCTCCGTTCTCTTCCTTGATCCAATATAATTATTATACAACTAGAAAATTATTAGTCTATTAAAATGATAATGGAATACAAATGTAATTCAATATTATGACTTTTCAGCTCGTGACAAAGTAGTAGATGAATACTTAATAAATAGTTACAAGGCACAGTTAATATTACGTAATATTCATTGAAAATTAAATGGTAAAAGCTTTTATACACTTACAATACAAACAATTTTATATATGTTCCACTACTCACGCAATGACAAAAGCGGAAAATGAGGAACGGAGCATCTTAACACGGTTCTCTAAATGAGGGATATACCGTTTCACTAAAAAAAAACTAACAAAATTCTACTACTTACAGTCAAAGACGTTCAAACAGTACTTGTTGGAAATCGAAAAAATACAAAAAATATTATATAAGAAATATATATGAATATATAAAATAACTATATTAAAATCATAATAGTCGAACTTTAAAGGCAGTGCAAATAGTTACAAGGAAAAAATTGTACACGTGTACTTCTAATACCTTGAACCTGCTATAAAAGGCATTTGGTTAAGTTAACAAAAGCTCAACACGAACTTAATTGAGTTATCACTGGCAAATAAAATAAAAATGTCAAGACTTGTCTTACTAAACTAAAGTATAAGAAGGATTTTAAGTTATACGCTTAAAGTAATATTATTTTATTGTTTTGTAAATTTTAATTTCTATAATAATATTTTATTTATTTTTAATGTTGAAATTAATATTAAATATAGAAAACTACTAAAAGAAAATATTGAACGCCGCAAGATTTGAACCTGCGCTTCATGAAGACCTTCTAAATTCTCTGACCAATAAGCTATGTGCGCTTTATCACGCTGCCAAATTCTTACAGACTACTTCAAATTAATTATTTTAAGTTTTTTATTGTAAATTATAGCTCGTAGATGTCCATTAGCGTTTAATTGCCATTTAATTGACTTATTATTAATGAATTGTAAAAAAATAATGTCAATTAGAGATAATTGACGTTTACGAGTGCAGTTGTAATAAATATTACTTACAAGTAACATAGAACCATTTAGAACACGAACATTCTTACCTGTAAACAAAAAAAGAATACAAATTATTACAAATGAAATTTCTAGTTCAATAAACAAGATAAATAGAAAATTGTGATCTAGATATTTAATATACTATTGAAATCTTAAATCATGTTTTAATATTTGTTTCTAAAGATCGACGGTTCTTTTTCCATGCTCCATTCCATATATATGTAGAGTTAAGACACTGCATTACGTATTTTTCGCAAGAATTTAAGCATGACTTCACGATATAAGTGGATAAATCCAATTTGATTCTCACAATTTCTCGCTATTGACTAAAATGTTTTTATTAAATCATAATCCAACATTTCCTCACTTTCCCATATTAATAATGTATTTAAGCTTCACTTGGGGATGCCTTTTTCACCACATCTTCCATACAAAACCTAGCAACAAAGTGAGTTTCCAACTCTCTCAAGTAATTAAATATAATTCACGCTGATATTAAGTAGTTGCAAAAAGAAAGCGTTCACAGTAAATGCCAAGAGAAAATCTACTTTTTGCATCAATATAACGACATTTCACTTAAAAGGTTTTAAACTGGTTATTTATTTATGCAGGACTTGTTATAAATATTGAAAGCTTTTGGTAAATCATATCAGTTTGGTTAAATGTTTTTGTCAGTTATATTGCCTCTTTTGTAGAAAAAGAAATATTGGAATATATAGAAAGGACTATTTAATGCAACAAATGTTTTTTTTTTCAAAAACTGTGTAATGTAAATAAATTCAGTAATAAGTATTAACATTCAATTAAATTTAATTTGAATTGAATTTAAAATTGAAATGAAACGAACCACACAAATCCTTCGACACTATAATTAGTAAATTTTATCTACAGCTTCACCCTCAATTAACAATTCCATAATAAAAAATATATCGAAGTAATAGTTCCTGCGATGACATGTATGTATGTACATCCAAATAAAAGTAACAAACAAATCAATTGTAGAATATATAAAGCACATATAGATTTTACTTTATTTATAATTTACTCTTAATTTTTTCTTTATTTTCTTATTAATTTTAATTTGACACTACATAAATAGCTATGGTTAAATATATGGCTAGAAAAAATATCCTTGATTCGAATTTAAAACCGTCACAAAAATCAAATTCTTTGCCACTTAGCTATAATGGTGCATTTTTGTTTATAGCACATCTTAATGTTAAACTTAAGCATAAACAAGTATACTGACCGTATCAAAGTAATAGTCGAGACGCGACTTATCGCTGGAACATTAGCTCAGCAGCACTTGCACCGATAACGGACTAAAACTATATACCGCTATATATTAACATACTGAGATACTATTTGACGCTATCGTGGCACAACGGCACAGTGTCTGATTTGACAGAATAACTGCAGATTCGATTCCTACTCGAAGAAAAGAAGCAATTTTGAAGAAATGAGAGAAAAGGAAAAAAATTTTGAAGAAATGAGAGAAAAATGGAGAGTTTTCGTTTAAATAGAAATCTTATATTAAGGTAAGAAATATCTTTACATATTCGAAGCGACGCGTACACGCGGCGCGTCAAAGAAATATAATGTTTTTATCATTTTTGATAAAAACAAGTATATTTCTTAATAGCTGAACTGTGTTGTTTTCTTTTATATGTAGATTTTATCTGTAAAGTTTTTCGTAGTGAATGTAGCATAGAGCAGGTCAGGCGGAGAGAGTATAGTGATAAGACACTCCGCACTTATCTGTAGGCAGAGGCTGTTTAGTGTTGTAGTGACATAACTGAGCGTTGTAGCTAATTTGAGTCACTATTCTGTAGCAGACGTTTCTTAGTGTTGTAGTGATAGAACAGAGTGTTGTTTCACCAGATCTCAATGTGTGGAAAATAGCGTAGTGCTAAAATAACATTATTTAGTATAAAGAAAATAGTATAAACTCTTTCGTTACATACGCGCAGGCGCCGGCGCCCGATACCAACCAATACTATTTATGGCAAGGAATGTTTTAAGAAAATACCAAGGAACTATATAACAATTAAATGTCGACTCTATTTTTGGAATATTAGAATATATAATTGCGTATTAGCGTTATAATGTGTTCTTCGAAAGATGGCTTTCTGCATACAAATTAGTTATATTAATATCTAATAAATGTACTATAGCAGCTGTGTATCATATTTTTTATTATTTAGTATTTTATGCGTGACTAAGTATGCAGAGTGATTTGACATTCCATTTTCTATGATAACTACTTTGCATGCGGTTTCCGACGAATTGTTTCTATAATGAAGACAGATGTTTCTATTTCCATTTTCTTTTTAGTCTCTGCTTTCTTCGTCCCCAAATTTCCGCCCTTTTCGAGGCATTGCATGTTGAGTGGCGGAACTCATCGCCACGCTTTGCCTAGTTTCCAGATCGAAGAAAATGGAAATAGAAAAATCCATCTTCCCCGAGTGAGAATTGAACCCTCAAACCGTCGCGTTTACAGGCAGATGCTTATGCTTCTGCGCTACGACGGCTCTCAAACATTTTTTCCTTTTTTCAACACTTGATAGAATCAAAATCAAAGTTATTATCAATAAATATACTTTGTTTTATATTAAAAAAAAATATCTTGTAATCTATGCGATAATGACATATTAACAGTATAACATTTTAAAATTACAAGCTTAATCGTCTATGTTTTTATACTTATAACATGCATAAGTAAGTTAGTCACACAAATAAAATATTTTTTTAAGGGTTCAGTGGAATAAAAGAAAACTTGTATATATAGTTATTTCTAAATTTCTTACAATAATAACTGATTAATATATATTTTATAATATTTCATACTTAATAAATGTTTATAAACAATGCATGGAAACAGTTTATTTTTCACATTTCCCCAACTTCCCCAGTTCTCAATACATTGAGCGTTGAGTCCTTCTACTTACTCTACGTTGTACAATGTACAAGTAAAAGTACAAAATCAAAACCTGTACAATAAAAAAACCGGTAATCTTTATTATGAGCATAATAATAAAATTACCGTACATTTATCCATTTTTTTTGTATCTTTTCATCAATAGAACCCAGTCTCGTGGCGCCACCCAGACGTTTGACCGTCAATTGATAACGATAAAACACCGATAAGCCTTATCATTGCCAACAATTACACAAGTTATAAACTTCGATGAATAGTGCTATTATTTTTTTATTACAATTTTTTAAGAACTCGAACTAGAGTTATGGTTTTGTCAAGCTGTAGGTGGACTATTATATTTTTTATGAGTCTTGAAATGTTGCGTAGTAAACATGTAATTGTCACCATATATAATAAAAAATGTCGCTGTCGTGTCTGTACATTATATATAAATTAAAAAAGTAACAAAAAAACCTTTCTTTTATTTTTTATATTAGTTTCTCTGTTTGCCTGTGCGTTTTTTTAATCTCAGCAACAGCTTAATCTATTCAAATCAATTTTATTATGATAAACTTCCCTTAATAAGAGTAATTTTATCGCAAACGTTTCATATATGAAAATAATTAATCCTCTACCAAGAGTTAATTATTAAATAATTTTTCGGAAGGTAACAAAGAGTATGTAAAGGTAAAAAAACTAATTACCACAAAATTACACTAATTAATAACGATACAAACACGATAAGGTAAAACACTTTAAAAACCGTTTTAAGCCGCCACATAATAACAAGTCGATATTAAGGACCTACCTATGGGGTATACCTACCTACCTGTAGATATGACCTACCTATAGGGTATGCCTACCTACCTGCAGGTGTAACCTACCTATAGGTATTATATTGTGTAATGAATACAGACCGTTAAGTTTCGGTATCGCCCGTTAATATCATAGATAATAGCACGGGCTCGCGACCTCATTTGATAAGTTATCAATATAAACAAAGTTCTAAGTATTTCGACATTTTCCTCTTTCACTCATATTTTGAAGAATTTAACTTCCTATCGTGTTATATTTTTATGATTATTTTCTACACAAATTTAGTTTGTAATCGATTTGTAATTGAATTTCTGTATAATTTTTATAATTTTGTCAACTATTGAAACTTGTAATTATTAGACATTGTATAGATATAGTATATTTCGTGACATTTAAATGAGTTTTTTTTTACTTTTAATTATTAATCATTGGAATTACTAATATTGTCACTCAAAATTATTATACAACTAATATAAGACTTACATATCATAGCAAAGACATGTCTAACTTTTCAAGGTTAGATGAATGTCAGCATTATAATATAAATTAACACTAATTAAGTACTCTTTTTTTTTTTTATATTTTAGGTGGCAAACGAGCTGACAGATCACCTGATGGTAAGTGAATACTGCCGCCCATGGACATTTGCAACACCAGAGGAGCTACAAAATGCGTTGCCGGCCTTTTAGATGGGAATACGCTCTTTTCTTGAAGGTCTGCAGGTCGTATCTGTCCGGAAATACCGAATGCGGCAACTCATTCCACAATTTTGTGGTGCGGGGCAGAAAATTTCTGTTAAAACGTACAGTAGTACTCTGCCAACTGTCAAGGTGGTGGGGGTGGTAGAGTTGTCGCATAGATCGATGACGGAAAGAGGCGGCAGGGATCAGCCCGAACAGTTCTTCAGAGCACTCCCCATGATATATGCGGTAGAGAATGCATAGCGAGGCTACATCTCTACGCAGTGCCAAGGAGTCGAGCCGGTCAGAAATCTTTTCGCAATCGACAATTCGAGTCGCTCTCCTTTGAATGCGGTCTAAAGGGAGAAGCTGGTACTGGGGAGCCCCTGCCCAAAGATGTGAACAGTATTCCATGTGAGGCCGAACCTGAGCTTTATAAAGCTGCAGGCGGTGAGCCGGCGTGAAATACTGTTTCGATCTATTGAGCACACCGAGCTTCTTCGAGGCTAATTTAGCCTTACCCTCCAGATGACCACGAAACTGGACTTCGCTCGATATGTCGACGCCAAGAATTCCGATATTGGCTGTGGCAGTTAGAGGAGTACTCTCGAAACGGAACGATACGACAAATGGCAGCTTTTTAGCGGTGAACGCGCAAACTTGTGTCTTCCTGGGGTTAAATTGGATAAGGTTTAGTTTACCCCAGTCTGATATTTTCCGAAACGAAATTTCAATTTCAGACACAAGTTTGGTTCGGCTTTCAATGACGTTTTCCCGAGAAATGTTGGCGCGGCCGGTGTATAAAGCATCACCCGTACTGTCATCCGCATAACAATGAATGCCACTCATTTGCAGCATATCATTAATGTGCAAGAGGAACAGCGTGGGTGATAGCACACAGCCTTGCGGGACACCAGCATTAACGGACATGAGATCGGAGCATTCGCCGTCGACTACGACCTTAATGCTTCTGCCAGTTAGGAAACTGGTGACCCATTCGCATAATTTCTCAGGAAGCCCATAGGAAGGAAGCTTTGAAAGTAGCGCTTTATGCCAAACCCGATCGAAGGCCTTCGCTATATCCAGACTAAAAGCCACAGCCTCGCCCTTACTCTCGATGGCCTGTGCCCAACGATGTGTCAGGTATACTAGGAGATCACCAGCCGAGCGACCCTGACGGAAGCCGTACTGATGGTCGCTAAGCAGCTGGTGATCCTCAAGGTACCGTTATTTTCAGGAGCGTAATATTTATTTAACATCCTATATAAGATAAGCAAAGTTCAAGAGAACATATAAAAATTTGAACGCATAGCTCAGCGGTGAGAGCGCTTGCACGGTTCGCAAGAGAACGCGGGTTCGAGTCCCGCTGCGTTCAAATTTTAATATGTTTTCTTTAAGTATTTTTCAATTTATATGATATTTAACGTAAAATACAGTGAGATAAAGAGGGTAAATGAAACTAATTCATGCGTTTACATTCACAGTTAAAATTTAGTTATAAATTATCACAATATACACAAAATTTAATTTTAACAGTGGTTAAGATTACTTACTAAAGTGGTATTCCACACTAAAGAAGGAAACCTGTCGAAGTGTAAAAACTGTGTCATTGGGCCTCTTGGACCGTTTCCAAATAACGCAGATTTAAATCCGGTTAAGTTGAGATTCATACACGATTTCTAATAGTCCCAAATAATTGATTCCATTCTATTTAATACAACTTTTTCTTTCATAAAAAAAAAAAACAATTTACTAATCCTACCCGTACGTAAATAATTATAATTTTTCGACGAACAAAACCACATATAATACTTGTATTAGTACAGTAATATAATAATCGCTTTCACATTGATATATTTATTTGTATCCATTTCATAAAAGACAAGACTTAAGTGTTATCGACACTGAACAGATTTAAATGAATACACAAAGCTCATTCTAATCAATTACTCTTGTAAAACATGTATCATTTATCTTCAATTTATTCGAACATGCCACGTTCATTTGTATTTTTAACGAGGCGAGTGTAACAGTATACTTATAGTAGTAGGTGTATATAGTGTAGTATAAATATATAAATATACTAGATTTTAACAGTGGTTGTGTCTATATTTATATAGAAATAACACAAAATTTAAACTTGTGTAGATATTAATTTGTTATTTGTGTATATGTTAAGATGTTAAATTGTTTTCTTTTTAGGTTCACGCTGTTTTCCGCATATGGCAGGGTAAAAATATATCAACATATAACAAAAGAAACATATATATATATATATATATATATATATATATATATATATATATATATATATATATATATATATATATATATATATATATATATATATATATATATATATATATATATATATATATATATATATATATATATATATATATATATATATACATATATTACTGTACATATACGTATATAGTATTTATATAAATATTATTGTAATTTTATTTTTAAATAAAAATATTTTTAAAATCAGAAAAATTTCTACCCACTTCACAAAGAATGTGCCAGAACCAAATTTCACTTTAAACCCAAAAATTTAACCAAACAGTAAATTAATTAAGCAATTTAGCACAAAATTACTCACTCTCACAAAAAGGAACTTTTCAAAATCGCATACATTTTTCACTGACACGATCCATACGTTAGCTTATTACTTACTTTAAGCGTAAATAATTAAAGCTGTTGATATAAAAATAAGCGAATGAAATTTTAAAGTATTATAAGTCAGATATCATTTAATTAATCAGTTTAATACAAAACGCTATCTACAAGATATGCAAGATATATGTTGGTAACAAGATGTAATTACAATTAAACGTTGGCTGGCACCAAAGATGTGAGTCTTTAGTACTGTGTAATTGAGTTTTTAACTACATATAAACATAATTTCAAAGCTTTTCTTTTAATTTATTAATTCGGATTATTTATTTTAAATGTTCTTTTAACACTGTACGCTGTTATTTATAGAAATATTATGTTTCAAAAGAAATCGAAGTCCAAAGAGATCTTTTTTATTTAGTAATTTAATAATATAATAGTAATAGTGTATAATTATAATTATTACAATTAGTAATATTAGTAATAATATAATAGTAATTATAATAGTAATAGTGTATAATTATAATTATTTGTACAGATTCATATTACTTTGGTATTTAATAAACATTATTTAAGAAACATATTTTATTCAATTCATAGATGGACGCACTATAAATGTATGCGTAACAAGGTAAATAATGTATACTTATCAAGCTTTTGTTCAAATATTGAAAAATTGAAAAAAAAAAAGATTCTTCGAAGGAATTTTGAGAAGCAACGGCACGGTGTCTAATGACAAACACACATAGTGGGTTTAATTTTCTCTCTACTTAATATTTAGCTCTTAACAAGACATAGTGAAATATATATATATATATATATATATATATATATATATATATATATATATATATATATATATATATATATATATATATATATATATATATATATATATATATATATATATATATATATATATATATATATATATATATATATATATATATATATATATATATATATATATATATATATATATATATATATATATATATATATATATATATATATATATATATATATATATATATATATATATATATATATATATATATATATATATATATATATATATATATATATATATATATATATATATATATATATATATATAATGCCTGACTTTCCTCACCTATCCCGCGGTATGCAGGATTTAGCGTGAAGCTATATTGTTATTGTTATGAAAACCTAAACCTAAGCAACGTACAGACAGACGGTTGATTACAAGATAATTTGTTTTGCCCGAGGGAAACATCACGGCTTTTCATATCGTTTGAGAAAGCGCTATTTCTGCATATCGAATCTATTGTGCAATGTTCATTTGTGTTTAAAATAAATCCATTTTTGCTCTTGGCGTTGTCTTGGTCCAAGTTTCAGATCGGTTATGCTTTATATTGTTAATATCACATACGTAAGATTAAATGTATGGTACTTTTATTATTAGATTTATGGTTACGTAGTTATTTGGTTATAGTTGACCTACAGATTTACATTGTTTTTACGATTTGTATATATTATTTATTTCAATACACAAAATTGTTAAATATATCTGAAACACACAAGTTAATATACTGAAATGTTGATATATATATATATATATATATATATATATATATATATATATATATATATATATATATATATATATATATATATATATATATATATATATATATATATATATATATATATATATATATATATATATATATATATATATATATATATATATATATATATATATATATATACATATATACATATATATATATATATATATATATATATATATATATATATATATATATATATATATATATATATATATATATATATATATATATATATATATATATATATTTTAATAAATATAACTAAGTAACACATCGTAGAAACCTAATATAGTTGAAAATAAGGTTTTTTGGAACTGTAGTAGTAGTACTTATAATCTTTAAACGCACACTTGCGTTATATGTAATTGCTTCATTGTTAAATTTTATCTCTTAATACGTGCATTGTTTTAGAAGAGACGTGCCGTTTTCTGGTTGCAACTTTTGCGATAATAATGCGATGCATTCGAGATAAGTTTGGTAACAAATTTGTTTTACATTTTGTTATTTATGTTACATTAACTTACATATAATTTATTTAAAAGAAAAACATATAAAAATTTGAACGCAGCGGGACTCGAACCCGCGCCAAGCGCAAGAGAGCGCGGTTTCGAATCCCGCTGCGTTTATATTTTTATACGTTTTTCTTTAAGTATTTGTCTATCCTCAGTGTGGATTAACACTTTAAACATCTTAAAAATATATATACATATACATTATATATTCAATATACTTACAATAATGTTTTGATAAATAATTATCCTAACATTAAATGAATATATATATATATATATATATATATATATATATATATATATATATATATATATATATATATATATATATATATATATATATATATATATATATATATATATATATATATATATATATATATATATATATATATATATATATATATATATATATATATATATATATATATATATTAGACGATAGTATGTATTTTTTTATTTATAATCAGACTAATGATGCAGAGGCAATCTCATGTCAAGACTTTTTTTGCCATTTTCCGCCCGAATTTGTGCCATGGCAAAGCATTATGATTGTATTTTGTTAACATTTGAGTATAAAATTATTACAAGTTTTACTATAGCACAGAAACAGTATGTAGAAACAGTATGTAAAAGTGTAGAATTAAGAAGTAAAAAACCTTTACATTACAGGCATCCCTTTACATTTACAAGTCTTAAGGTTAATGCGTAAATTGTACAATAGATGTATCGAGATTAATTCAAAAATAGTTCTTGCGCGTTGAGTATATCACAGTTCATCTAGAACGCCGGCGGCAGTTAGATTCTCTAGATAATTTAACTACTGGTTTTATTAAGCATTTTGTTTTATATTTATAACGTTATAAAGGCACAGTGTCTCAATAGTATTAAACTAGTTTAATAATAATAATATCAGATTGTTTTGAGGACAAAAAAAAAATTAAGGCCATCCTGATAAGGCAAGGCAAGGCTTCCGACTGCAGACATGATGGTGTAGATTCGATTCTCACTTAGGTAAAATGAATAATTATATTTGTCTGCTCTGTAAAAAAGAATGACGCCTAGTCTGCGTCATGTGTCAAAAATCGGGCGGATAATGGTAAACTGTCTAAATATTGCACTCTCTCTGTGTATCTTGCTATGCGGAAATAAGCATGAAGCTATGTAATTATGCTAAAAGAAGCCCTTATTTGGCTTCCACTTGATTTGACTTGACTTTTGGACAAGTAAAATAAATATAAAACTATATTACTTTTAGCTTTCGTAATCCCACAGTGGCTCTTATCACAGATGTCATCATCACAATGATATAAAAATTCTTTCCTAGAAATATACTCCACTTTTTATAATTTTGTCGCTTAGATAAGAATGCTTACTTTGATTGTTATCATAATACTTGAATTAAATTAAAGCGTGTTCATGATATTGTCGCGCTTTAAGAAGAGCCTTGGAATTTTCTTTATATATGTAATATATTATAGATTAGTCTATTAATAGTATAAAGTCCCTGAATATTTACTTGAGCAAGTACAGAATCCATAAGTTAGCTTAAAGTCAAACTCTTTAAGCTCAATTATTATATATATTTTTTAGCTTCATGTTTTCTCTCACACATGGCAGTGTAGACAGAAGGAATTGCACGAACCAAAGGAACCTAGTGTTACACTTCCGTTGCTTCCTTCCTGCTTTCTCCATTCCGTGTTATCCGCCTTTTTCGAGGCGTTGCGTGTTAAGTGGCGGAACTCAACGCCGCGCATAGCCTAGTTGCCAGTGCAATGGAAATGGAAATAGAAAATCCATGTTCACAAACCGTCACAAACCGTCGCGTTCACAGGCATACGCTAAGCCTTTGTATCACGACAGTACTCAATTCTGCTGTTCCAAATTTCCTGTACACCACATGTAACAGCAAAAGGAACATCCTGTTGCAATTTTGATAATAATCATAGTATACCAATTGAATGCGTTTGTGAATTTCAATAGAGTAGCGAGATAATTTTGCCAAAACAATTGTTGCAAAATTACTGTCAGCCAACATCCGTAGTTTATTGTACTGTATATCCTGTATGGACCAAGGTCACTTAATCTGCGATTTTTGTTTAAAATTTTTGCTTTGTATCACATTTTCGAGGCACTGTTTATATATATATATATATATATATATATATATATATATATATATATATATATATATATATATATATATATATATATATATATATATATATATATATATATATATATATATATATATATATATATATATATATATATATATATATATATATATATATATATATATGTATATATATATATATATATATATATATATATATATATATATATATATATATATATATATATATATATATATATATATATATATATATATATATATATATATATATATATATATATATATATATATATAACAACTTTTTAACCACAACTAAAACTTTTTTATTCATTATAGCCATTCTGCGCATTGTGATTTTCAACCAAATTGAACTACAAAAATTCTATTAAAACTGGATTTTATAATTAAAATGTTCTACCCAGCAAAATGCAACATACGTGAGCGATATAATTTCGATAGGTAATTAAATTAAATCAAAAGTTATGCACTAACTTTATTTGGCTTAATTTTTTTTGGTGTAATTTTTTTGTACAATAAATTCTGGCTTCCTCATTAGCCTTTTAAGGAGAAGAATATACAAAAGATATGATATATATCAGTTAATTGTGTAACCGTTGCAAGTTGAATATTTATTCTTCCTTGCATTTCTTCTCCCAGGAGCGTAATTAATTAAAATGTATACCGATACTGCTCGGTCAAATAAAAATTAACATCAAATCCCTATTACGAAAATAGATGCGAATAAATATTTTAAAATTTTCTTTACTAATAACTGATATTAGAGTGTTAGTACACTCCAGGCCTTAGTCACGTTTTGTCATTCCCTCTAACAGGAATCGAACCCGCGGCTGGGAGCTCGTTCAGAGCAACTATGATTTTTAATATTAAATAGATATATTATATTACTATGTATATTTTTTATTTATAGCCTTTAACTAGTTAAATATATTTACGATTTAACTTAGCTAGATAGTTTCTAAGTAACGATAATATCGAAACATAACAATTTGTTATAGTTAGTTATTATTATTTAAACTAAATACAAGTTGCTAGTGTCACGCCAGGTTTAAATATTATTGGCTAGAACTAATATTTTGAATTACTTTATACAGAAAATATAATACAATACACATATAATACTTTTGAACGTGCATATATATTTATGTATTGAGTAACTCAATGAGTATGGACTAAGTAACGGAGTGTCTTAACACTAGGTTCGTATGGTTCCTGCAGTTCCCTCCGCCTACCCTGCCATGTGCGGGATACAGCGTGAAGCTAAAAAAAAAAAATAAAATATGGTACAGGAGTAAGATGAAGTGTCTAATATCAGGTTCCTGCGGAAACAAAGCGTGCAGCTAAAAAACTTTTAAACTTTCATAAATTCATAATAAGATCAAATAAAATATCAAGATTATATAGTTTTTAGAGCAAAGAAAAACACCTTTTAAGTAATCGCAAATAAAACAACCGATTTCGTCTACATTCAGTGTCTGTCCCACAGCTCCACGGTGGCCACGCCTTCTTATTAATGTTTCTAAAACGCATAGAAATTCCACTTAACGAGTCAACAACAATGCGACCTGTGCCTTTGTTATGTATTCAATGTTAGGAATGGACTGCGCTTAGATTTATATGCGTATTTGCATTGGCCTTTGAGGTCGAATTTACAAATATTTATAATAATACATATAAATTTTTATATATATATATATATATATATATATATATATATATATATATATATATATATATATATATATATATATATATATATATATATATATATATATATATATATATATATATATTTTAATTCTGGTTTCCAAAAAGTATAATACAATATAGTTATAGACTATATAGATATATAATTTAGATATAGATAAGGTATAGATAAAGGCTGATAGTTTAAACAGATCTTTTTCTGCTAGATTAGAACTAACTGTCTGTCAGACGAGGAACATATTTCTTATCTGAGACTTTATCAGCAGGTTTTAAATTTTGCTCCTAATCTCGTAGTTGCGATAAATTATTAATTTATTACAATTATAAGTCTTCACTCCAATCTAAATCAAAGATAAAACCTTTGATTTAGACTATTTATTTAGATTACTGAAAGTCGCAGAACAGAGAAATGTGTCCAATTTTCTCTACCGTTTGTAAATAAAACTACTATATATATATATATATATATATATATATATATATATATATATATATATATATATATATATATATATATATATATATATATATATATATATATATATATATATATATATATATATATATATATATATATATATATATATATATATATATATATATATATTTTAATTCTGGTTTCCAAAAAGTATAATACAATATATTTATAGACTATATAGATATATAATTTAAATATAGATAAGGTATAGATAAAGGCTGATAGTTTAAACAGATCTTTTTCTGCTAGATTAGAACTAACTGCCTATCAGACGAGGAATATCTTTCTTATCTGGGACTTTATCAGCAGGTTTTGAATTTTGCTCCTAATCTCGTAGTTGCGATAAAGTTTTAATTTATTACAATTATAAGTCTTCACTCCAATCTAAATCAAAGATAAAACCTTTGATTTAGACTATTTATTTAGATTACTGAAAGTCGCAGAACAGAGAAATGTGTCCAATTTTCTCTACCGTTTGTAAATAAAAACTACTATATATATATATATATATATATATATATATATATATATATATATATATATATATATATATATATATATATATATATATATATATATATATATATATATATATATATATATATATATATATATATATACACACATATATATACACACATATATATACATCTTATATATACTAGGAATGACCCAATAAGGTATCGAAGGACTAAAAATGTTGTAACGTTAATTTCCGCTTAAGCAACTTAATAGTTAGCTTCCTTCCTGCTCAAACATATGTTCACAAGTGGCACTTCAAACGAGTAATTAAAAAAAATGCTCCACCACTCTAAATTACTAAGAAATGGTAAATAGTAGTAAATTTATATAAAATATTGCCCAAAATTAAAATATTGGTCAACTATTCGATATTAAGGCCGTTTTGCCTTAATTTTTTCTTCACAGTATTAGAGCCAAATCTCTCCATTTTTCTCTTAAATATTCTTTTAGATAATAATAAATAAGGAAAGGATAGAAAAGCTTTCTGGGATATGACTAAGTAATCTTAAAAGATCATAAAACTTATGCTTTAACTAGAATCGTATATTCGTAGTCCCGAATTAGGTTACTTCAAGCTCTCCAGCCAACAATTAGGCACATGTTCTATACAAGCCATTGTGTAAGTTCAACGTACGGCAAGACAACGCCTGACATGGTAACTGTTGAATGTTTGCACAGATGTAACGATTTTTTCTTAACTTGCCATTTTTGTTAACTTGGTCTTTATGAGTGTACATAAATATTTGTTTTAGAACAGGTTTCAACCGCCTGGAGTGAATTAAATTGTTGTAAACGTTAAAATTCTTATTTTATTGTAAAAGCTGTGGCTATAACTTCTAGTTTATAACTCTGCGAGTGAAACAGCGGTGTTGAACTCTGAAATTTAATACGCGAAATGACTTTCAAAAAAGATTTTTTTTAATTTTAAATACTGAAAGCTATTAAAAATATATTACAAACAATTTAATTGGATTATTTGTTCAATATAAATACAAAATACGGCAATAATAATAAAAAGTTCGTGAATGACTTTCAATTAAACAAGTAAAAACGAGCTGTTCGATATTTTAAAGAGTGAAAATTTTATATTCTCATTTAAAAAGGAATATATGAACGATATAATTTCACTTTACTGTAGTTTAAAAGATCCAGACGACGGCAAGTCCATTCATGAATGTCAATATAAACGTATTTTTCGCTTGTTTCTTTAAATATATTTTTAAGGCCACTGTGAATTAGTCTACGGTTGTAGGTTCAATATTCCAGGGGAAAACAATAATATTTATACTATGGTGTTAAAACACTTTGCATACTTTCGTAGATAAAGCGCGGCGTTGAGTTCCGCTAATCAACACAGAATAAACACAGAATGTCTTAAAAAAATTGTGCCGAAAATAGAAAACGGAATGTCCTAAGCTTCTCTCTGACATACCTTATAATATATAGTATATTTAAAAAAGTATATCAAAATATATAAGTCTGTCAATTAAAACTTTGCAATCTCAGCAATTTGCCACTGATTGACTGGCTTGAAGACATACCAGATTATCCCAGCAGCTTTAATGTCACGAGGATGCCTGCATTCTACATTCTAGACTGTATGAATAATGACTTTATAAATATCGTGGGATAAACTACTGCGATATAAAGAAAATATTAGGTACATAGCACATTTTTTTAATTATATTATTAAAGACGGGCTATTAAAAATGTTTAAAAAATATATTTCAACACCGGTATATAAACTAAATGTTTAGAGTACAATAAACTCGTAAATAAATGTAATTTTTATTACTCTCATGCCTTTTTCTAGTGTTAAGACACTCCGTTCATCATATGCCATCTTTCGAGGCATTTCATGTGAAGTGGCGGAACTCAACACCGCGCTTGCCTAGTTGACATAGCGAAGTAAATTAAATAGTTATTTCTCCCCAAGTGAGAATCAAACCTACAAACCATCACATTTACAGGCACACGGTCCTCAAGGGTCTAGAATTAACAATTATTTATATAAAAATGTATATAACGTTTTCTTTTCTATTTTAATGTCAAAGCATTCTAAATCGAACGGCGAAACTCAACACTACACTATTCCACAGCGATGACGTCACAATACAGTTAAAAGACTTACTTTAATATTCTATACACGAACAGTCTTGAGAACTTAATTTTAATTTTATAGATGACTAACCAAAGCAAGGACTTCAGTTCGATCTAAACCGTATCTTTTACGCTAATTGCCCTCACGATTCAGTCAAACGACGCACGTTTCGTATGTTTTTTGCTAAAACAAGCCCTCTTCTGCCATGACTGTTGAGTAATAGAAAGGGATCGTGTAATCGACAAGTATCGAGACATTGACAATATTATTTATGATTTAAGCAAAATTTGTATTGAAATTAAATTTGACAATTAATTAAAGATTTTTGTTTTTCTATTTAATTGAGGATAGACATTTTTACATTTTAAATTTTTTTGTTGTATGTATTTCTGTTGGCTTATGATTGATTGATTTCTTAATTTATTTTTGAAATAATTATAAAGTGATGCGATCTTATTAATCTATTATCTTTTTTACTTAGCAGAGATTACCTCTGAAATATTACTTTGAGCTTAAGCCATTGCAAAGGATTTTATTATTTGTTATTATTCTTTTGAAAAAAAAAGAGATGTTTTTTTGATATCTCAATTGTTTTTCTCTTGTCGTAACATCGTATTGAATTTTTTTTTTTTTTGCTTTACGCTTTGTCCCGCACAAGGCAGGGTAGGCAGAAGGAATTGCAGAGAACGTGGGAACCTAGTGTTAAGACACTTCGTTGCTTAGTCTCTGCTTTCTCTACTTTAAAATTTATAATAATATATAAACATAATGTTTACTAGCATATAAATTACATAACATACTATAAATTAAGTTAATGAACCAAAAGAAACACTTACCCTGAAATATCCCATTACATAATCTCGATACAATTTAGCATGAGCTATAAGGATATTTACGAAACGCCTCATTTGAATGTCAATCTGATCGCTAATTACAGGTTGCCGATATAAATGGATTAACTGTCACCATTTTAAATGTCAAATGTAAAAATCATTTACAAGGCACATTGGAAAGTTGTAATATTTTTTTTATATTTATAATTTTTGTTGACCAATAATTTTATGAATAAACAGCAATATATCATTTAAATTAATTTATGTTGTATATAAATGATTGATGTGAACGAAGTTTGTTATGTGAAACTGGATTAAGAGCAAACAATTTTATTAAGTAATCTCCATCAACTAACCAGATTCTCTCATACTAGGATTGGACTAATATGTTTTTTGGGTAAGGTTCGTAGCACGGCTTCAGAGGAGTGTAAAATTTTTATGAAGGCAAGCTAAAGTCAAAAAATATCAAAATTCACGATGTTACTCTACAAATATTTAATTGTTTTATATCGCATAATTTTTATTTCAGAATTTTGATACTTAAATAGTAATTGTCATTTAGTACATATATAATAAAATTTACAAACGGTAAATCAATGGAAATCGTATTTTGTAGACTTAGCAACTGCAAGTCAGGGTTTCCTACTTTCTTACTAAACAACTCATATCCGGATGGAACCTACAACCCTTGATTTATAGCCCAAGAAGACCTCTAACGCAATAACTTCACTTCTATTAAAAAAATTACGATAATTTAAAACACTACGAAATAGTTATCAAATTCTGCGACATCATCGACATTGGCATTTTGACAAAACTTTATCATAGATAGTAAGTTGAGTTCAACTCAAAAATATTACATACTGTACACCATAAAATGGGACTCTGATATCGAATATCGGCAAACAATAGGCTATTTACTTGAACATAGCTATCGAGACAATGGGTGCCGGTCATCACTAATAGAAATGTTTCTATGTCTAAGCGAATTTCATTGAAAATTTACAATAAAGAATACATTTGTTTTTATCTAGCACATTTAAAGAAAGTTGCTTTACAATATGTTGATAGTTTGTTTTAAAATTGAATTTAGTTGGGCACGAAAAAAAATATTTTGGACTAAGTTTAAGCAGCAAAGATTATCTATACGTTCTTCCCCAGAGTAAAATTCTAATTTTAATCTAAAACTCTAATCTCTTGTTTTAATTTTATTATTAAAATAATTTAGGCCATCGTAGCGCAGAAGCGTAAGCGTCTGTCTGTAAACGCGTCGGTTTGTGGGTTCGATTCCTACACGGGGAATGGATTTTTCTATTTCCATTTTCTTCTCTCTGGAAACTAGGCCGGACTGAGTTCCGCCACTCAATACGAATGCTTCGAAAAAGGCGGAAAGTGGGGGTGGAGAAAGCAAGAACTAAGCAACGGAGTGTCTTAACACTAGGTTCATATGGTCCCTGCAGTTCCCTCTGCTTATTCTGCAATATGTGGGATAAAAGCGTGAAGCTATAAAAAAAATTATAAATCTTATGTTTTATATTTTATATAAATGTCATGATATATTTGTTTTTAGTTGAGTTGAGTGAATAAGTTGAGTTGACACTCAAATCTGAAACGTGATTTAGAGAAAGATTTCATGGAAAATTTACAGGAAAATAATGATGGAAATACTTTGTCCTTAATTTCTATATTTAAGATATTAAGAGTTATAAAGCGTTACTTTACGACAAGTTGCTTGCACAAAATGATAAGAAACTGCTTAGCATTCCATGGATTCACCGTGCGGGTGCCTGAAGGAAGAGGAGCTCCGAGCAGCGTTTGGGACTTGCGACCCAAGTGGAGGTTTAAAGGGGGGATACAAAAAATGAATAAATATGTAAATTAATTTGAAAACTAATTAGAATTCGTCGAAATTCACTTTATAGTAATATAAATAGTTAATTCACTGGATACTAAAAGCTAAAACATATACCGTTAGACCGTGGGCAAATTTCCCAATTCATGAATGAAGTAGCCAATGCGGTTCGCCCACACTGTTGTATCAATGAAAACTTGTGTTACGCCGTTCTGTCTACAAATATGGTTACAAAATATTTTGTAGTATTAATTTAGCTTTTTAGAGGCCATTGTGGTATAGCGGCACGGTTTCTAATTGTAAACGCAACGGTTGTAGGTTCAGATCCTATTCCAGGAAAATAAACAATTATCTTCACTCTAGTAACAAGAGAAAGCTCTTCAGACGAAAACAGAAGGCGTATCTTAGGATATGGGATAAAAAAATCGCTATTACATTCAACCAATCAACACAAAGTGTCGCTAAAACATATCAACCCTTCAACCTCATCCCTTTGATTTTTTCTTTTTGTTTATTTCCCTACTATATCATATTTTTCTTGCTATTGTATATACATTTTTTTCCTTGAAATTTGCTCGTCCCATTTTTTAAAGTAGGTACGTATATACAATTGAGTGATTACACGGTGCCTTTACTAGGAGGGCCCTTGCTTACCTGTAACAAATAACATATTATTTACTTTATGCATTTTAGCATATAATATATAACAAAAAATATATATTTATAAATAAAAAGATTACACAAGATATATAATAAGAGTATTGTAAAAATTCCGTGAGAGCTTACATGTATTCGAGATATTTAAACCCAAGACTCAAATATATAAATATATGTAAACTGTAAGTATTTCTAAAAACGATATATAAGAGGCTATAGGCCATGCTATAATACGAGTATACCTATCAATAACACGCATTGCTTAGTCATTATAACTGAACTAAATTGAACCTGTAGACTAATAAGGTCTTAAAAACTAGTGTACATATAAGAAGAACATTATATATTAATTAACTAAACCGAAACATAACATATTAAAAGACATATATTAACTATTAATTAACTGAAGTAAATCAAAGAGGTGTCAAAAAACCCATATTAAATTACAGTTCATAATAAATCCATTAAAAAAGCGGAAATGTTATATTATAAACATGTATAGTACAAAGTACTTGGCTTGGCTTTAGAGCTTGTTACTTTCACGCGAGAACCAATCACGGAGGCGATCAAATGGAACAGCGTTAATCATTTTACAATTGCTAACTGTACTTCAGACCTTAAGATTTGACGATACGTAACACTTGTATCATTACTTTTAATGTTATCTTTGAAATATCCGATTGGTTTAAGCTTTTTTTTAAAGCTTTTCGTATTAAGTTAGGTAGATAGAGACAGTCTAGTGTTAAAAGCTTCTATTTTCCGCATTTCAACTAATTTTTTACACTTTGCGGAACATATCTACATATTGCTTTAGTTTGTTGCGAGAACGGAAAAATGAAAATATTAATTCCTTGCTGAAGGAAGCCATAGGGTAAAATAAACACTAGTTTCGGAAAATCTACTTAACAAAATGATTAAAATAGTGCTTTTAATAGAAAAATAACTAGTTACAGATGTATATTTCAAGCAAATTATGCATTAAGAACTGTCAAATCTCAAATAAAGATCGTGGCGATGTAAGTTACGCTGCCCTTATAATTGCTTCCGACAACAGTGTAAAATTATTAGGTCTTATACAATCTTAACGTTTAAAGGCTTTTTTTCGCTTTAGTTAGAAAAAAACGGCGTTGAATTCTGCCAAATATATGTATATATATATATATATATATATATATATATATATATATATATATATATATATATATATATATATATATATATATATATATATATATATATATATATATATATATATATATATATATATATATATATATATATATATATATATATATATATATATATATATATATATATATATATATATATATATATATATATATATATATATATATATATATATATATATATATATATATATATATATATATATATATATATATAATGCGATAAGAATAGATAATTACTAACAAGAAAGCATATGGAACACGTCCAAGTACTTGGAGGTCAACGACTTATTATCGTTTTAGCTTCGATTATCGTTTGATGTGTAGCTATACAGCTACAGTAAAAGAATCTATAAATATATATATATATATATACAAAAGACACTTCACTCTCAACGAATGAGTGTCATAATACTCCGTTTCCTACATTGGCACTTCAGCAATGTCATACTAGAGAAAAAAGCTTTGGGTTATTTCTTCTATTAGGACACTCCGTTCTCCGTTTTTCGCTCAACTCTGAGACTGCGTTGCGTTGTATCTTGGTACCAAAGTTAAGAAATGAAATAATTTACTCCATTCAAGTAGAAATCGAACCTGCAATTGTCGTGTTTAAGTATTTCAATGTACCGATTCGCTACGAAGGCTTCATCTTGTATATATTATTATATATTTATTTTCATTTTTATATTTATATTGCACACTATTTTTATATGTGGATACATATAATTAAAAATGCTATTAAATTATTTATCTGTGTCAAGGTCGACTGCATGTTTGATAATCTATGTGCATAATTTGTAGCCTACAAATATATATACGATTTAATAACAAACATATGTATTGTGTTTCGAGCGTTTTTCTTCCATTTCATAGTAAGAGTTGTATTGAAAATTTTGAATAAAGTAAATTTTAGATTGTTGAATTATTTTCATTTTTAAATTGTTTTATCCTGCATATGGTAGAGGAGGCACAGAGTAACTTTAGTAGTTAGTATCTCGTATCAGAACACTCCGTTTACTCCCCTTACTTGAGGCATTAATTTGGCATTGAGGCAAGATGATTGTGTACATGCCTGAAATTCAGCAAATAGTACAGTTTTTGCTTATATTAATAATGATCTTTATATATATATAAAGATCATTAATAATATAAGCAAAAACTGTAGGCACATAAGAAATATACCCAACATAAACTAAAATCAAATACTAGATACTTTAAATCGAATACGATCGTTATCAAAGTCGACTCGAGTGACGGGCGTTCAATCAAATAATTGTATCACTGAGAAGGTATTACGTAATTTCATTGTTATTAAATCATTAATATTAATGACAATACGTTGCTACGCGACTGTTTCCTCTTAATTCTAAATGTAGAGCCATTTTTTATCTGTGGAGTTAATGATAAGTAACTCTTTTATTTTTAGGTTCAGTACAGAAGAAGCTATGTCCTTATAAGACTTAGACTATTATTTTGTTGCTTATGTGTATGTTTGTCTGCTTACTAAAACCATGTTTTAGCTTTTTTCATCAAAATGTCAGCGTGTTACTTGAGGGTGAAGCATTAGCCATAGCATGTTTAAGTTAGTCATAGAAATTAATTAATAGATACTGTTATAAAAATCTCCAAGGATACCATTATATTATGTGATTTTTTTACTTCATAAATTTAAAACATTTTATTTGTATATGGTTCAAAATGGAATCGTAGCGTCATAGTATAAATTTACACTGTAATTACTCTGGTATAGACTTATATATCTTTTTTATGAGTTCACCAAAGTATGTTTTTGTTTTTTATTTCGTTTGATACATTTATCTCGAGATAGAGACCTTGACCGATGGAGAGATGTTACAGTAAACTCGTAAATTTCATTTCATTTTTTTTTAGCTTCACGCTTTATCCCGCACAAGGCAGGGTAGGCAGAGAGAACTGCAGGGACCGTGGGAACCTAGTGTTAAGACACTCCGTTGCTTAGTCCCTTCTTTCTCCGTCCCCGCTTTCAGTCAGTCAGTCTTAAGTTTCGATTCTCGATATACAGTGCAACAAAAGTATTTAGTTACCTAAAACATTAATTACGCATTATAAAGTGACTTTTTTCTCCTCTATCTAGATAAAGCTACAAAATTGACGTTTAAAAAAATAGTTTAAACTTGTTTCTAAAGCTCGAATAACACATTTTTATGAATATAAGCAGACCAACTCGCTTAGCTTTTTTGGCCATGAATTTCTCGTTCCCAAATCCCTTAGCGATAACCATATTGGGTATTGAATGCCTCATGAATTATAGGCCCTATAATTTAAGTTTGCCTTGTAAGAATTTTTGCTGACTTCGATTTAGTATTAATATGAAATATGGCTTATTTGCGTTATTTGTTTGTATAGATATTGGTTTTTCGTAACAATTATATGGAAAACGTTGTGATGGGTGGTTTACATGTATTTTTAAAGGTAAGCTGTTTATTTTAAGATAACAAAAGTATAATATTAGAGACAAAATCGCTTGTAAAAGAAAAGAGAGTAGTAGAAGTAAGATTTTTTCTTAAATGGCTTACAAAAAGACACTAAACTACAAATCTACTATCAGGATGGAAAGATACAGCTTGTAAAAACGACGATTGTAGGTTTGATTCTCACTGGAAGTAATGAATTATTTCGTATCTTTGCCCTAGTAATAATAAGTAAATAGTATATAATTGTTAGGTTTTACCACTCCACTAAGAATTTCGAGAACTGGCCGTAAGGGGAGGGACAGAGTGTTTGACACTCATTTGTCTTACTGTGCTACGTGTAAGAGGTGGAAATAATTAATAGAAATAAATAAATATATGAATTTTAAATTAAGGATTTTTACGCGTTCTTGTTATATACCTATTCATTTACTTACATTTTTACTTAAAAAAACATAAAAAATATGTTTTTCTTTGTAATTGATTGACCGTGACTCATTGCAGCCAAAGAAGATCCTTGTTGAGTGAAACATATGTATAAATATATTCGCGACATGAATTTAGATCAAGTCCGTGAACTTCCGAAATGCCAAGTTACACGCGTTTGTAATAGTAACGTAAATAGAAACATCGAATGGTATTATAAATCTTGTATAACAGTAAAATATAAATGTAGTTTTAAATGTCAGTGCACTTTATTTAAAATTGATGATGAAAATATAAAGTACAGATAGCATAAAATGATAGTAATATATATATATATATATATATATATATATATATATATATATATATATATATATATATATATATATATATATATATATATATATATATATATATATATATATATATATATATATATATATATATATATATATATATATATATATATATATATATATATATATATATATATATATATGTGTGTGTGTGTGTGTTTGTGTGTGTGTGTATGTTTGTATTAATATGCGCAACTACAACACATATCACATATATAACAAGTAATATGTTATACAATACAATATTTCATTGTACATACGAACTTTTATATATACATACATAATTAATACCCATTTACATATAAATCAAGGCATTGATTCGCATAATGACATTCCCACGGTATATATTCGTATTATCAGCTTTCTATAGAACGGTCCGTCTAATTAACTTGCCCACAATTAAACCGCGTCGCGTTTGTTTTATGCTTAATCGGGTGAAACTTTGGTTGTCGATGCTGCTTGACATTTGAATCGTTGCTTCGACAAAGAGATAAATTATTTAATGTAAATATTAACACATACACAGAAACACACACACACATATATATATATACACACAAGGAGAGAAGAGAATCGAAAATGGAGAATAACAAACTTTTAACTTCACCGAATGGGTATTCAAACCAATAACTATCGGTTGTTAATCATTTATTAATAATAACTTGTTATTAGTTAATTATAATTTCTAATTATAGAATTTACTGACTATAAAAACTGCCTTTTACAGTTCACACCAAAACCATATTCACGATAGTAATAGACATATATATCCAACTATAACGGTTAATTTATATTAAATTTCGATATTAACATTTTCTATTATATAACAAAAAGACTCATCTCGGTTTAGATATTGGAGTATTGTAAAAAGTTATTAAGATACCTTTGCATTACTGTGTGTTTTTTTATCTTTGTTAAAAATGCAGAGAGAATAGAAGCACAGCTCTCCATTTTGTAATTCGTTTAGCTTTTGGCATACACTGTTTGTCTATTTCAAGCTTTACGCTTTATCGCGCATATCGCAGGGTAGACAGAGGGACCGCCGGAACCGTGAGAATATTTAGACACTCTGTTCTCTACGCCGAGGGGCGGAACATCAACGCCGCTATTCGCCCAGTTGCCAGAGCGAAGAAAATAAAAATGAAAACATCTATCTTCCCCGAAGGTGACTTGAATCCACAAACCGCGACAGTTCTCACTTACTATTATAAAAGTTTAAAATTAATGAACAGTATATTTATTATAAGATTTATAATATTAATCATTATTTAAAAGTGCCAACTTGCGCCACAAAGTTGCCAAAACATTCTTTTTTTTGTTTACGTTACTATACACGTTGCGTTTTTAGCGCATTAAGTGTTATATCTCGAATAGAAATCTTCTATTAGTGTAGATTTTCATAATTTACGGTCAAATGTTAACGTAAGAACTGTTCTAAGTGAAAAAGTAAACACGTGAGTATATTTGTTTGGTTTGTTTTTCTTACCAGCTTTCTATAAACGGCATGATACTAGATTTCATATAAAAATACGAATTAAGTCAGAGACAGCTTAGTGTCAAGACTCTCTGTTCCGCTTTTCTTTAAACCAATTTTACCGAGAAGCAGAGAAATTGCGTAGTGACAAAACTTAACGATGGACGATGCTTACGTTTCAGTTGTATCCGTTAAATAGAAGAATGAGAGAGCAGAGTGTTTTATCACTAAGATCTTTAGACTAATTATAAGAAAAACATTATGTTAGTAAATTTTATTTTAAATTTTATTTTTAATTTTTTTTAAATTTTATTTTATTAAATATGTATTATATTTAATTTATATATGATCAAAATCCAGGTCACGTCTTAAGTAAATGTGTGTTAAAAACGCTTGTACTAGTTTTAACAAAAGAACTTAGTCTATTTACTCGGCGTCGAGTTTGAAACGCAGGTGGTTTAAAAATAGCCTACTTTAAAACATAATATTTGTATTTAGTGTAATATTGTAAAACATATATCGCTCTCATGTACATTTTATTGAATTTCTAAAGTTCTTTCAAAATTAATTAATTAAATACAAATAAAAATAAAATGCTGCATCATTTAGGCTGGTCTGTAAGTCATTCAGTATATAGGTAAAAGCATTAAAAAGTTAATGACAAGTTATGCTATTTTCTAAATAGTATGTCTTAAGTGCTCAAGCTCAACGTCTTGCTATCTTACCAAAGCGGGCGAAGAACCCATAACAGTCACCTTTACAGTCAAATGCTATCCCACTGCACTATAATGGCGTTAAATTTATATAGTGGACAAGTATATTAGTAGACAAGCAATAAATATATAAAATAATCACAGCAGTAACTTAAAAATACATTTGTTTTAAACTATATCTATAAACAATATATAATATTATCAGTTTTTTTTATCAATACTGATAAGATTACTCGACCCAAAGGAAGTTCTCAAAGACCCACATTTACAAGCATCTCTAACTAAGGTGAAAGTCACAAAACGAAGGGATTTAGATGTTCACTTTATACTTATTACTGTATTTCTCTAAAGTTCTGGTAGAATAATTTATTTTGAATAACGATGATCCTTTCACACGAACACACGTTGCATAGAAACTGGATATTATGCTTGTTAGGTGTAATGAAGTCTCGCTGGGTACTTTCAGTGTGGCATATATCATAGTTAGTGTAAAATATTATTTTTCATTGAACATTTGTGAGAGATGATGTTTAATTATTAAGAATATTATGGACTTTAATATTTTTTTTTCTTAAATTCAAACGTCAATTTATAAAATTATCTAAATTATTCTAAAAAACTAAAGCCATAATATGGAAAAGTAAATAATCAAACATTCAATTGTTTTGTTCGGAGAGTGAAGTTTTCCTTAGAAAAATAACCTTTGGTATAGGGGCTTACTGTCACTACAATATGCATATTTATGTCATTCTAGGATTAAAATAAAATCAAAGTTTTTTCTGTATATTTTAGTATATAATAGTAACTATCTATATAATTTTCCAAACAGCTAATTGTGAAATTTGAACTGTGAAGGACTAAACTGGATAATATTACAAAAACACGTTCCAATCACTCTACAGAACCTCTAATATCTGAACTGAAAAGAAAAAAAAAGCAACTTAATTATAATTTTCTCTATCACTTTTTATATTATAACACTGTGAAAATAGTTAACGGTACGTGCATTCGATCGTACATCGGCAGTCAATTTATTACGCAATTTATCGAATACATCTAGCGTTGTTATTGCTACAAATGTATTTTATACAATTTCAAGTGCGGGTTCGAATACAATGGTCTTAGAATATAAGGTATAACTTAAAACAATACGTCTTGTGCAAGAGTTTTTTGTCAAGCTTTTTCATTTTTTAAGGCTTTTTTAATGATTTTTTAAAATATTAATTATATCTTTTTAAAGGAGCCTTGTGATTTTACACTACGTTCTCTTTTTTTTAGCCAAATATTGCGTAAATAATCACAAATATTCTACTGTTCTCTACTTTCCGAATTAAATATAACTTGAAATAATTGGCGTAACTCAACGCCGCACACTTACTCAACAATTAGGCGTTTAATTGCGTCTCTCAAAACGTAATGCCTTGAAAAGCGGGGAATGGAGTGTCTTAACACTAAATTCTTAACCTCAAAGTTAAAAAATATATATTAACAATTAGAATTAACGATATTATCACAACATTCTTTATACATTTCACAGCAACGTTCAAGATATTTGCAGATTAGTTATGTTTATCTCCGTATAAAGTAGTTAAAGTTAACACTATTAATAAATCAGTTGTGAACAAGCCTCTTCATAGATTATACGCGCTGTCTTTCACGATTTGACCCCAAACGTGATCCAAAAGAAATTATGCCATCTGATTAATTCTAACACCACGTTCAGAGATAATATAATTTGTAAGCTTTTATATTATAGATTGAACTTTTTAATATTAATTTTTACATATTTTTAGAAAATTTATATTAGAAAATTTTGTTGGATTTGAACTCGCAACACTAACTATAACAAATATATATACATATATATGTCACTGAGCATTGTAACCACTACATTCATGAATTTTAAATTATTTTTTCATATACAAAACAAGAATATACTTAAAAATAAGAGCTTTTATAATAACAGGATATTATGTACCGGAAGCTTTTAAATTTGCAAAGGAAATTCACTTTCTTGAAAGCTCCATTACATATCATATAATATATGTATTTATGCTACCAATATGTCAAAGGTAGCTTACACAACATAGTCTTGATTCATTATATGTTCTCGAAAACTCAGTGACCTTTAATTTTTCATATTGCGTAAGTCAATTATCACAAAATAGCCGTGTTATATGATAATATCTGATATACTTTCGACACCTCTGTATACTGGTTTATTACGTAGTTTACTTTCTGTTTGCAATTTAATGTATTTATTTGATCCTAATAATTTTTTTTATTATAAAATTTGTATATTTTTTATGTTTTTTAAATGTTTCTCCTGTTTTTGTGTGAATTCAATTTTGCATCGCATTTAGTGGACTATTTCATTGGATTACATGAGTTCAAAGTCTTAAATCGATTAGAATGCATTGAAAGTGGAAATGGTTTTTTTTTAAATCTTTTACATGCTAAGGGAATTAAGCTACTTAACAGAATACAAAACAAATACTGTCATTAATTTTTCTCATAAAATTGACATAAACACTACTTTTTTCTTTTATACACATAGCATATAGAATTAAGCTTCAAATTCTCAAAACAGCCATCAGAACCAAATTAAGTTTCATTAATCCTCTAAACGCGAAACCTTCGATAGGCAATCAATGGTTAATTGTCTTCTTCATAAATCTTGTATGGAGAACAATATATTTTAAAATGCCATGGAAAACTGACTCTTAAAGATAAAGAAATAAATATCATATCAGTTTGTTTTGAATATATGATTTTATTCAGAGAACTAAAATTTGAATGGTTTGCAAACTATACATGGAGTATAATCGTAATTAGTGCTCAAATTACACGCCTCTTAGTCGAGGATTAATGACTATCTTTAAGTTTTTCCTTTTAATTTAAACAAGTTCTTTTTTTTTCATTCATAAACCACTTTATGATATGAGAAAATGTTTCATTTTCCACTTTCATATATAGCTACACGCTTTATCCCGCATATTGCAGGGTAGGCAGAGAGAACTGCAGGAACCATATGAACCTAGTGTTGTTAGTGCTAGTGTTGTTAAGACACTCCGTTGTATTTTCCCCTTTCGTCTATTTAAAAACAGTGTGTAGATATTTTTTTGATCAGATTATAGATTCTTTTTAAATTTATACCTTCAATGGGTTGAATTTACGGCAATTTATAATTTTAAAATAAAGTCGTTACGTATTAAAAACAAAAAATCTCATACAAAACATCTGCATAGCATAAACTAATGAATTTGCATTTTGCAACAATGATTTTTAAGCTTTTTGTGTTTTATCCAAACAAAAAGTGATCTTGATATTTTAAGACAGGAGGGATCAAATTTAAGCTTCGGGACAACAGCTGGTTCACCTTGCTTCGACATTCGATGGAGAATTTAATAAAAAATCAAAATATTAACACTTAAATAATTTTGTTAAATTTAATTTGACCTTTTACGTCTATATAGCAGAATAAGTAGCGAAAGTTTATTTATACTATTAATATTGTAAAATTGTAACTTTAGTGATGTTCTTAAAATAGTAAGGGAAAGAAAATGAATTAAATACGTATTGTTTTTTCAATTTTAAAATTCAAACATCACTACCCTTGGCTTGTATTTATTATTAATTTTTTTATTAACTGTTACATAAATGAACTGAGGCCATAACATGTTGAGTTCATAAGCATACTAATTTCACAAATATAGAAGTTCCAACATAAATATTGTATTATATACCATTCCTTACCAAATTAGGTATCAAAGCTTTTGTTTTAATGTTAAACATTAATTGTAATGGTAATCACTATTTTTTTTGGGCCGTAGGAACCTAATGTTAAGATACTCCGTTCCCTGCTTTCCGTTTTTTTCGATGCATTGCGTGTTGGCGCGACTCAACGCCACGCTTACCTAGATGCTACAGTGAAAAACATGGAAATGAAAAAATTATCTTCCCCGAGTGGGAATTGAACCAGTATCAATCAGAGAAGTTTACAGGCAAATGCTAAGCTTCTGCGCCACGACGGTCCTCTCAAAAGCTTTAAAATAGATTAAAAATTGCATAAAATATATAACAATTTCTTTAAGAACAGTCTATTTACGTATGTATAGAGATACAATCAGAACTGAATCGAAAACAATTTCAATTAGCGTGGGATCCGAATGCTATCGTGGAGATATTTAATTTTGTATAGCGACAGATGGCAGAACGATTACCGCTATGGGATTATAATACTTATCTGATGGACATAAAGTTTAAAATTACATATTTAAAGTATAGTTGAAACGGCTAAGTTTTTTTATAGCGTCCTTTTTTATAGTATTAACAGGTAGTAATTTGTGTGACGTAACCAGTATATGGGAGTTTTTTGTTTGTTATTTTTTTTTCGTTACTTCAAATTTTGGTTATTGAGTTTTATTGTACTATTGTAGTGTACTGGTATATATATAATGTCTATGATGACAGAGTGTTTAGGCTCTCCGTGATTTTGTTTTTTTAGTAATATTATAATATGAAATGAAACATTTAAATGTTATTTCTCATTATAATTACGAAAAGTTGAAAAGCTCAAATTTTGTTAGTCGTATCGTTAAAATATTCAATAATCGGACGCCCACGTCTTAAAGATACCTGCTGTTAAACGAATTAGTTTAATCAAGAACTGTTTCTATAAAAATATACGCGTTACAAAGTTGATATAATTAGCTATATCATGGCACAGTGGGAAACTTGTAAGTGCTGAATTATACTTCACGTTTTTTCCCGTGAGTATAGTTGGTAAAGTGAAATGAGTGATAAGACACTCTGTTTTTAAATTATATTTTTTTGTATATAAGCATAATTAATTAAAATATAGGTTTTAAGTTTTTAAATTATGTGTTACCAGATCGGTAAAATTAAGATAGTTTATTTCTTCCATAAGCTTGAAACCATAATCATCGCTTATACTTCCAAATGCTCTTATAATAATGACTTCATATTAAAAAATCGAATTTTATCCTTTATTACTTGACAAAACTTTAATACAATAATTAAAACAATATTGATATTCTCTATATACGCTAAATTTAACCTCGTCTTAAGCTATTTTAAGTGTACTTTCTGAGGTTTCTCATATATCGGCTTATATGTTACGTGTTACATTTACTTAATGGTGTTAGGAATATAAAGTAATTGTTTATATTGTAGGTGTAAAGTTAACTAGTTTTTACTTACAAGATTATATATAAAGTGTCACTTGAAGAATTCTTATATGTCGATGGGTTGGTTAGAAAAGCCTAGGTGTTCTTTTTTCTATTAGGGTCTTGTAACATATTTAACGAAAAGCTTCTTTTAGAAATATGTTGACAAATGATATATTTCAAATTATACTATTATTATATTACATTATTTAAAGTATTTAAATTATGTAAAAATGGAGAAGTAAGTGATATATTACATTTTTTAAGTGCAACTTTCACTAATTGCTATATACTAAGATATAAATTAAATTTTTCTTTTAGCTTCCCGCTTTATCCCGCACATGGCAGGGTAGGCAGAGAGAACTGCAGGAACATACGAACCTAGTGTCAAGACACTCGTTACTTAGTCCCTGCTTACTCCGTCCCCGCTTTCTGCCGTTTTCGAGGCATTGCGTGTTGAGTGGCGGGACTCAACGCCGTTCTTTGCCTTAGTTGCCAGAGCGAAGAAAGTGGAAATAGAAAAATCCATCTTCTCCGACTGGGGATCGAATCCAGAAACCGTCGCGTTACAGGCAGACGTTGCGCCACTGCGCCACGACGGTTCTCAAATCAAATTTGATGTCAATCTACAATTGGTTCGTCGATATCACCTGTTATATAAGATCACGTTTTCAATAGAAACGTAAGTAATATATAAAAAAAATATAATGGGGCCTATTTTGAAGTATCTATAGGCAACATTCAAAAAACCTATTACAAAAATTTCATAAGTACATGTTATACAAGTACCTATTTTAACAACTGCAGAGGTACAAGCAACAAAGGCAATTTTTTTGTCGTAAATCGTTTTTTTTTTGGGAAAATTTAACGAAGTTTACGAAATATCGATAAGATCGTGTAAATAAAATCGATTAACATTTAAATTGAAGTTGTATATAAAAATATATGTACATATAAGTGTTAATTGTACATTTGTTGTTGTCATTAAAGTTTTATTTATTGTTACTTACGCAACTTACTTGATTATTACTTGTTTACTTAACAATGAATAAATAAATGCGAAATAATTATAATATATCTCATATTATAAAGGCGGAAAGCGGGGACGAAAAAAAAAGCAGGGACTAAGCAACGGAGTGTCTTAACACTAGTTTCGTATGGTTTCTGCAGTTCCCCCTGCTTACTCTGCAATATGCGGGATAAAGCGTGAAGCTAAAAAAAAAACAAAGCTTACGTTAGTTTTTTATACTCTATTATAGAATTTATTAAAAAACATAGTATTTTATTAGTACAACACTTTATTTCAGAACTTATATACAATATTTTTAAAATATAATATATATTTTATATGAGAAGTTATCAAAATACGATCAAGCGCTCAATCGATAAAACGAAAAAAACAACGCGTACACCTGTCCTTGAACTGACCCTTTATAGTAACCCTAAAATGTAGGGTGCGCTGGACTCAATGTATATGATTAAAAACTGTAGCTTATACATTATGGTGTTAAGTATATTTTTATTTGTGTATGAATAAGACAAAAGTATTTAAATTTGAGGTCTAATAATCATATATCGATTGTTTGTAGAAGGAATTGGTGTCTGTGCGTCTGTCCATAAATAATAGAGCTTTCATTTGACGATTTCAAGCACATTAAAAAATAATAATTTTATTATATAATATGAGCATATGTCGTAAATATAACCTTCATCGTCACAGTTAGTTATATAAATTTATAAAATAAATCTTAAAGTTGTACTAACTTAAGGTCTTCGAACTCCGCTAATTCAGCGAGTAAACCAAACCCAGGTGTGTAATTACACCATTTATAGTTTCAAGTGTTAATTATTGTGTTTTACCGGTATTTTGTTCCCATACAAGTTGCTATTAGTTATGGAACTTGTAAATGAAATTTTATGGGTTTCATGTAACTTTATTAATACGGTTAAAAATATTGTATATCATATCTTGTATACGAATATATGTTTCTAATACGACAGCTTTAAACGAATCTCGATTCATTCAAAATAAAAGCACAAACTTCATGTTTGTGCTTTTATTTTGAATGCATTTGAAAAAAAAATACTTTGAATTTGTAAGAATGTGAACAAAGCTTTTTATAACTACTCAGCGCTTATTACTTTATGAAATAGTCGATAAAATAAAATACAACTAATCGATTGAAGTTTCTAATTTCTTGATAAATTTATAATTATAGTAAAGTAAATTTTATATAATAAAAATAAATTATGACAGGTGCCTTGTATCATATTGGTTTGGTAGCGTTTATGTTAGAGCGAGGGGTATAGGTTCAATATTATCGCGGGGAATTTGGCTTCGTGTGGATATTCAACCTACATCCCTAAAGAATGAACTTTTAGAGTTAACCATTTAAAACGCAATGTTTTAAATTTGGTTAGAATACAGTGAAAACAGTTTACTAACTTAATGTTTAGATGCCATAATATTATCAAGTTATAGTGTAAAGCTTGAGTGTAAAATAAAGAATTTTAGAGAAGGAGATTATTTTAACAAAATAATCTTATTTAGTTAAACTTCAGTAAAATATGGTATAAGTTACCTGCACTAATAAAGAAGTTCTCAAAATCAAACAACGAGAAGACAACGTATTCAGTTGAACCTAAATAATTATAAACAGAAACCGAAAACGTTTAAAGTGTTCGGACTTACCAATTTGTTATGTTGACCATGCTTTTTGGTAGGTGACAGGAAATGTATGGAAGTTCAATTTGAGTAAAAAATTATTTAGTTTGAAAGGGTACCGTATATTTTAAAGTTTTTTCTCAATAAAAAATGTTTTTTCGATATTATAATTTTTTAAATATGAATATGCTGAAAGGGACATTGTATGTATTCCGCTGTGAATAATACTACTTACTTGTTGCCGACTTCACTTGCTATATATAAAATGAGCTACAAATATAATTTTATTATGCTTTCTTTATCTGCCAATCTTTTGATATGAATTAAATACTTACATAAACTTAAATACACGAGCCCATGCACTAATTTTGTTTGAATAGTATATAAAATTTCTATTATCGGACTTGTCACTTTGGTTCAGCATAAAGGAAAACACTGCTTGAGTTATGTCATTACAATTCGGAGCGCTTTGAGTTACTCACTAAAAATTATGTTTGCGAATGTCAAGTGCCCACATCTACGGCAGATACCAAAAATTATTATAGCTGAGGACAGTATCTTAGGTATTAGAAAGTTACTACTCATACCCGTATAGTACTCCTCCAAGTTATAGTAGTGCCTTATTAGCATAAAATAATAATTTAAAATTTTACATTTTTCAAAAAATAGAACCAATACACTTGTTCAAGCGACTAATAAACAAATGCTTATTTAACAAAAAACTTCTTATCCACTCTTGCAATCTGATTAGGAAACATATCCTTGGAATTTGGCTACTAAATTAAAATAATTTAAGCTTGCGTTTTTCTACTACAATCATCTGACCTTCATATAATTGCTTAAAATTAAGACAATTTATATTATAATTATGTTACTATAACGGTAAATAAATGATTGAACGAAAAATAGCGAATTTCGTCACTTTTTTGTATCTTGACTAGTTTGACCCATTTTTTAGTCTTATTTATAATGTTTTTGTTAAAAAAAAATATATACAAGTAAATACAAAAAAAATGTAACATGAAAGTTATTAAATTTTCGAAATTCAGCTGTATTTATAAGATTTCTGATATTTTGTTTAAATAACGCAAGATAATTTAATATAAACTTCCACCTACAATTTCACCTATTGTGTACTGTGGCTTGATATAACTACAAAACTCTGAACCGAGTTTTATAGAATTAGTACGAATAAAACCACACCACATAATAAATAATTATACTATTAATATATTTTTTTGGTTATAACCTTTTTTCATCAAATGTGTATCTTATCTGTATCATGATATGCTTAGTCTATCAATCGTTTTATCATATCAAAGTGATCGAGGTCACCTTTCAAGAAGCCGCCGTAATTACTTTAGTGTAATATATATATATATATATATATATATATATATATATATATATATATATATATATATATATATATATATATATATATATATATATATATATATATATATATATATTATTTAGTTACATCATTATCGTAGTAAGTACGTGATATGTTTTAGGTCCAATATATACCTTTCATGTAAGTATAGTAGCAGTGATATGTATGTATATACAAATGATTCCAAAACCGAGGACCAGCCAGCCTGTAAAAGCTGATGATGTGTGGGTTCGATTCCCACTTGGGGAAAATGAATTATTTTATTTTCTTCGTTCTAGCAACTACGTCGTTGCGTCGGCAAGTGCGTCGTTGAGTTCCGCCACCCAACACACAACGTCTCAAAAGGCAGGAAATTGGAGAGTTAAATATTCTAAAACTAGGTTTCTATAGTTTCTGTGGTTCCCTCTGCCTCGTGGTACAATGTAATACGAGAAAAAAAGCGTGAAGTTAAAAAAAATAAAGAAAGTCAAGCTTAAAAATGACATTTCATAAAAAAAATAAACTACGTAAAAAGCATTATAATACATTTTTACCGGCTATCCACTTTGCGACACCCGCATTATGCTACGGGTTAATGATCTGCTCATCCTGTGACCTTTAGCTATTAAACGTCATTGTAATTTGTTGCGAACAATTTTGTATACTATAATTCAGCCTTCTGACCAAATTTTAAACGATATGTTTTAAGAAGAAGAACTCAATGAAAAAAATGCTGTCACTTGCAAATGATACAATAAAAATATTATTTATAATATATGGTTCAATTTCTCTACGTAATTGTTGACAATTTTATAGAACTAGAAATATTTTTAATTTCAAAGTCAAAAGAAACGCGTTCATCGCGAAGTTCGTTCAAATTTCTTAGAGAGGATTTTTAATAATTATTATTTTCTAGATTTTGATAAATACTTATATAAAATTACAGCGACTTAGGCTAACAACCACGTAATATGCTTAAAAATAGCTTTTGCTCTTTACTTTTTTTTTTATAGCTTCACGCTTTTATCCCGCATATTGCAGGGTAGGCAGAGAGAACTGCAGGAACTATATAAAAGGAAGGGTTAAGAAACTCCGTTGCTTAGTCCCTGCTTTCTCCATCTCCGCTACCTATCTCATTTAAACGTAGGTTAAGAATAAATAATAAATAGAAAATTCGACTTAAAGCATTTTTCCACTTGGTTCATCTTCGACATATTTTCACTTCATTAAAAACAAAGGGTGTTAAATTTGCCCTGAAGCCCCTCAAACCAAGTAAGCCACAATTTTTGGACATAGTGTCGAACGTATTTTATGTATCTTATGCTTAAAATTATAAGGTTTCTTTAATATTTACTTTATTTATAGACAAGTTATATGACTTTATATTAATATAGTACACATTAAATAGGGAGTCTAATATATTTATTTCGTTTATTATTTATGCTTATACGAGGGTCAAACTGAAAGTTTTTAGAAAATCAAAAACTAAGCATTCTAGCAAGTTGTTAGTTTTATTATAACTTTTCAAAATAGCGTCTATTTACATCAATACATCGCTGCATTCGATGGAATCATTGAGAAAAGCACCTTGCCCACTCGGCCTTAGGGGTCTCTTCAACGGCGTTTTGAAACGCAGCCACTGCTTCTTCGGCGTCCATAAAATGTTTTCCTCGAAGTTTTTCTTTTATTTTCGGGAATAAATAAAAATCACAGGGTGCGAGGTCGGGGCTATACGGCGGGTGACCCAGTAATTCCACGTCTAAAGTCGCCAAATAGTCGATCGTTTGCCTGGCGGTGTGCGACGAGGCATTGTCGTAATGAAGGAGGATCATGCTGCGAGGTCGTTTCTCTCGAACTTTTTCCAAGACAAGTGGCAAACAGTTGTTAGTGTACCACTCTGCATTAACCGTTTTCTGATCCTCTAAGACAACTGTCGCGTAATGACCTGTCTTTCCGAAGAACGAGGCCACCATCTTGTTTCCAACACTTGGACCTCTCTTCACTTTAGTTGACAACTCTTCGGAAGGAAACACCCACTGAGCAGACTGTCTTTTGGTTTCCGGATCATAACAGTAAATCCAGCTTTCGTCACCCGTTAGTATGTCGAACACAGCATTTGAGTCACCTCCGTTAAATTTTTGGATCATTTCTCGGCACCAATCAACACGGCGGAGTTTTTGAGCCTCGGTCAAATTATGCGGTATCCAGCGGGCACAAAGCTTCCTGATCGCTAAATGTTCATGGAGGATTTTGTGCACTTGACTCATACCTATGCCTAGACTTGTCCGAATCTGCTGATAGGTCACTCTTTTGTCAGTCTCTATCATACGCCGCACAACACTGATATTATCTTCAGTCGTCGCTGTAGAAGGCCGTCCCTCACGCAAATCATCGGTGAGATTAGTTCGACCACGTTTGAATTCATTAAACCAGTTGTAAACTGTGGCACGAGATGGGGCTTCATCGTGAAAAGTCAATCGAAGTCTATCATAACTTTCTTGTTGACTTATATGACATCGAAAAGTCATAAAAAATCATTGCACGAAAATTTTGTCGGCTTAAATTCATTCTGACGTGCACAGACAATTTTCAATTTGCCGCCAAATCGTAAAACAAATGACAAATGAATGAAATGTATACTCAATATTATTGGTAAAGAGTTCTATTTTCAAAATTTAAACTTATTTTTTTAATATAATGCTTTTAAGTTGCCAGTTTTAAAAACTTTCAGTTTGACCCTCGTATATATGTGAATATATATGTATATATATGTGAATATATATGTATATATATATATATATATATATATATATATATATATATATATATATATATATATATATATATATATATATATATATATATATATATATATATATATATATATATATATATATATATATATATATATATATATATATATATATATATATATATATATATGTATATCATTCACGACTAATAAATTAGTCTTAATTGATTTAAATGATAATTTAATTGAGGTAATAAAAATGATTCCCACGTAGTAGGGAACGGAGGATTTCTTATTCTCAGATTACCATAGTTAACGTGGATTTGATCCTAGAGTAGGACATCGTCACGGGATTTAACGGTGACTGTCAATTTATATGTTAATTCCATTATATTTTACTTTAACATTACATATATAAGGCTTACGTTTATCATATAAATAAAAAAGTAACATTATCATAATTTCTCTTTGCCTTATAAAAATGTATTAGATTTTTTTAATTATGACGACGTTAAACGCGAGTGTTTGATTTTACGAGTACTCCTACTTGGGGAAAATAAATTATTTTCTTTTTTTTGTGAAAAATAAAGCGCAACTTTGAGCAGCGCTCCTCAACACGCAATGTCTTAAACATTTCTAAGATTCTAAAAATTAAAAATTTATTAAAATAATCCTTTCTACTATAATATTTAATGCGTTCAAATTTTTATGTTTTATTTGAGTATTTTATCTACGAAATGTTAAGCAAAATGTGGGAAACGTAGTGTCTTAACACTATAGTGTCTTTCTATTAATAAAAATTTAAAAAAATACACGAATCTCAGCATTTCTTACATCACGAATTGCAATGTGATTTCGTTTATAACAACAGATATCGAATCAAGGTCTTCCATCCTACATCTACGATATATCTACCAGTTCAATGCCATCCGTTTTGGTAGAACTCGTTTATTGCACTGAGATAAGATAATTTAAATCAATGTATATGTGAAATAGAAGTTTAATAAAATATTAAAATATTACCTATGTATTTCTATGATTATTAAAGTGTTAATCCATACTGATGATAGATAATAAAATATTAAAAAAAAAATATAAAAATTTTGAACATAGCAGCTTAAGAACTTCGACGCGGCGTGATGGAGATCGCATGGCTTAGTAGTCAGAGCGCTTGCAAGGTTTACCATAGGCGCAGCTTCAAGTCTCACTTTTTTTCAGCAGAATTACCTTCCGAACCGGTAAGTAGCTTGTAAATGTTTGAATTAACTTTGTTTTGATTTTTAAACTTAAGTATTTTTAAATATCTACTTGTATATATATAGTTTGACATTTGCATGGCAGTTGCTGATTAAGACTTCTCGTTACTTAATATAAAAATCAAAAGAATGCTTTTGTAGTTATAATAATATGCAGACAGTAATCTGATATGACAAAAATGGGTAAAAATTTACAGTAATGAATAATAAATAACAAAAATTACACCTAGAGACTTTAATTAGACTTTAACTAGCATTAGTAAAAAAAAAAAAGTTTTATAAATCGCTTCTATATGATGCAACTTATAAGATATGTTTATTTAGTTGCACGCTGTAGGTTGCATATAGCCGGGGCTGTTCCACGCTTTCTATCTACGTTATAAAGCCCGTACCCGTACATTCGAGTAAATAAAAATATTTTACTACGCAAAATTCGGAATCGAACCCAAATTTAACTTAGTCAGAGGCTGTGCTGTTGCACCATAACGACATATATGATATGAATACATGACTGATAATATTATATGTTGTGGTTAGCTTTAAGCACATAACTTTCACTTCATACTTTACTTTCATTCATACTTCAAGTAGTAGAAAATGTACTATTTCTAAATATTAACCTAAAAAACCGAATCTGTAATGTGATCCGACGCATTGTAATATTGACATACTTAGAGGGAATCGTGAAGTCGTGAAGGCTTACAAAAAAACGAATAAACACTTCCAGCTGCTCTTAAACTGACAGGTATAAATAACTATATATATATATATATATATATATATATATATATATATATATATATATATATATATATATATATATATATATATATATATATATATATATATATATATATATATATATATATATATATATATATAAAAATGTATATATATTTAAGGATATTCCTCTTAATACATATATATTTTATGACAAGTAGCTTTTAATTATTTATTATCCATCTAGTTATAGAGAAAGCTCAGTAGAAACTTGCTTCAGGATTACGCTTCTAGTTATAGTTTAAGCACGCTGATCTGATTTTACTCGATCAAGTACGTCAATATTTAATACTGGCGTTCTAAAGTTCTGTTTAAATGAGTCTATATATATACAAAAGATTTTATTAATATTTATATATTTTTTTAATACTGGTTATTACAAAAGATCAGTTACATTTGAAAATTTGAAATAATTATACAACACCTATTGGTTGCAAAACATGTTTTTGTTAATGGAGTGTCTGTATGTTTTACCGTTACAATTTTGATTATAGCCAAATTATGACAATTTCGTGACAAGTATTGGTATAAAAGTTACCCAGTCAGTTTTTATATTTTCCAAAATTATCAAAAAAATTTGAAGTTCAGTTTTATCCAACTCTAAATACAATAATTATAAATTCAAACATTACTCAGTAATATTAATATTTTATTTTCTCTCCTAATTTAGTATTTCGGCATATTGGAAGGAACTGAGTGTTTCTTTAGCTCTTTATAGGCACAGTGTAAAATAGAAAAACATAAAAATATAATTGAATAACAGTAGCTTCCAATTTCCAGTTTAATATACATATATACTTACATTAATTAAAATATGAAATAAAACTTCTTAAATTACTTTGAGATCGTTATAATTGTTGTTCTCACACTGAGTATAAATTAGTTAGATAATTATCATTTTACATTGCTTTAAATGTAATTAAGCAGATTATAAACTAATTTAAAATATTTATGACCCGCATATATGGCATAGTGGTACAGTGTGTGATCTTACGCGGCAGTTGTGGATTCGATTCTCATACATTGAATCAGAGGTTTGAAATATTTTTTTTCTCCAAAAATGACAAAGTGTACTGCTATATATATATATATATATATATATATATATATATATATATATATATATATATATATATATATATATATATATATATATATATATATATATATATATATATATATATATATATATATATATATATATATATATATATATATATATATATATATATATATATATATATATATATATATATATATATTACATAGTATATATATATATATATTAGATAGTGTTAATTAGTGTTCATTCAAGTATGAAACTGAAGACCTTCTAACTTTGAATATTTGCAGCACTTTCCAATATAATATGTACTTTCTATTTACAGCCAGTATATGTTACGCTTATAATTTTAAATATTTCATCTTTAATGAAAGACATAGCATAATAAATATTGACTTCATTTTGCAAAGTCAGTGACTTTTTTGAGAGAGAAAATATTTTTTTATCCCGAAGTTTCTTCAAACATTTGGTGACAGCTTCACTTTAAAATTCGTCATCAGAGTGATGCAACACTTCATATTCTTAACCTTCTCAATAGTCAACATGGCTGCTATATAATTTAAGTTAATTTAAAGCAAGATGAACGATAACTACTGTACTAGTATATAACCTTGAGAGTGATACTTTAATAAGACAAGCTCTATAAAAGGCGAGAAACCGTTAAAACGTGTGAAATCTGTATCCATTAACATAACAAATAGTAAACAAAAAGCTTACGTTTATTTTAAAAGCAAATGTGAAATTAAAATAATCTAACAGCAACTTCCTGAAAATAAAACCTGTTGGAAACAAGTAAGTAATAAGGAAATAAAGGGTTCTATTTTTAGTACTCTTCTTGTACCAACATTAACTTGTATGATTATGAGTTCGTGGTTTCAAATTCAGATATCGATATTAGTTATATCTATATACAATCCCAGAAAGTATCCTGATTTTAATATATATATATATATATATATATATATATATATATATATATATATATATATATATATATATATATATATATATATATATATATATATATATATATATATATATATATATATATATATATATATATATATATATATATATATATATATATATATATATATATATATATATATATATATATATATATATATATATATATATATATATATATATATATATATATATATATATATATATATATATATATATATATATATATATATATATATATATACAGTGTAAAAGTCCAGTAAAGAGACAGATGTTATGTAGAGACAGTACAGGTGTTTGTAACTAAAAAACATTTGCCGTAAGAATTGAAATCGTGACCGCTTGTTATTTATCTTTATTCCATTATAAATTACGACTACAATACATAAAGTGGTAGTGATTGTAGTATAAAGACAGTCTCACGCTTTATGAGTAAATAAAAATAACTTGCTTTACGTCCACCGGACTCTAATAATACCAATTTGCGTTCAAAATTGCATATAATTCTATATGAGATTTGATATTGACGAAGGTTTTGCGTTAATCTAGTCTAAGCTATAAATATAAAGTTAAACATAAATATGCCTCTGTTAATCAATTTTTGTTCATTATAGGAAAAAGCTTAGTGGCTGGTTTGCCTTTTTATGTAATTTAATTAATGCCTTCATAAATACTTATATTTTAATGTTATAAATGAATTTTATACTTAGAAATCGAATTACTACTTAAATGTAATTGTAAATAATAATTATTAAAAATTTAACCTTAAAAGCTACATAACAATAAATAAAAGTAAGATTAAACAAGTGCGTCAGACACTTGTAAACTTAAGAATAATTCAATAGCTTAAAGAAACTTGTATAAACATGTCTGGGCCAGTTGTTACAAATTTTTTGTCATTTACAATTACCATTAGAACTTAGAGTTAAGATACTCCTTTGCTTAGTCCCTACTTTCCGCCTTTTTCGAGGCATTGCGTGTTGAGTGACAGAACCCTTACCTAGTTTCCAGAGTGTAGTGAATTGAAATAGAAAAATCCATCTTCCCCGAGTGGGAATCGAATTCACAAACTGTCGCGTTTACATGTAGATGCTACACCTCTGCGCTAGGACGGTTCTCAAACACATACTTAGAAATACTTAAATAAGTTAATTTGAACCAAATTCCCAATAATTTGCAGACTAAGTCTATCGTCAAACATTATATTATATAAGAGCTCATTGTAAAATAGAGCAGACTGTAGAGATCCCTGAATTAAGATGATCATAGACTTATTGAGGCAATTAAGGTCAATGGTAATATGTTTTATATAATAACAGCATATACATACATATGTTAAACATTCTTTATAAAAATATATAAATTATTTATCGTGTATATTCGTTATAAAATTATATAATTACCTTTACTAGAATTCTGTTTACTTTTAATTCTCTACACATATTTGATTTGTATTTTTTGTTCAAAATGAAAGAAAAAAAAAAATTTAACTTTATATTCATTCAAGTTATAGAAGAAAAAGTTAATTATTATTATTATTGTATATTAGTATCCAGAATCCATTTTGGAAATAGCATTGAATAGCGCAAAGGCAGACGAACTCACACAACTACAACATAATGACTCGAGCGCACCTTTTCTAACCCCTAGCTTTAGACAGGGATAAAAGTACTGGTCCATCGCAGCCTGCGGCCAAGGCGAGAAGATTGTTAGTTTTATTTTTTATAGATAATTTTGTATACTTCGTTTTAAACTCAAAATTTCATGATTTATAAAAGAATTGAGATTTCATATACTTTACGTAAGATTTTGTGGGTTGAATGAATTTCTGAGTCACAGTTTAAAAATTACTATTAGTCACTAACACCTTAACAGTACCTTCTTAACCTTATGAAAGCTGATGACACAAGTTACAAACACAAAATATGTGCAATAAAGAATAATCGTTATTTAGTTCCAGTCATATTATCACAAACTCCAATAAATATTATCTACAACGTCTCTATATTTAATAATAATATTGTGATACACATACGGATTTCTTAAATCATTTCCGTTATCATCAATATGAGAAATGATTATTAATAAATTGAAGATTTATCTACAATTATTTGTATCGGGAAATATGAACCTTTCGTCACCTAACCCCTTTATCATTAAAGGCACATCGCTTCCTCGATAAAGATATGCGCAAACGCCTCAAACTCAATTACCATACCTTACGTACACATATTATTTTTAGTTCTATTCTTCCTTCCGCATTGAGGGTAGGTAGGTCCTTTCTAGAGCCTAATATTAGCATATTTAATTTTATATTTCTATTTATTGCAAATTTTGCATTATTATACATTGTACAGTGAAACACAATACCATGCTTTGTTTTACTAAACCAGGGAATTGAAAGTAAATAAAATACAAACACTGCTTGCAGACGTTGAACGATTACGATAACTTCGTTTACAGTCAGGAAACTTTTGAAACGAACCATAATCATTCTTGTATATATGTACATAAACACAACAAAAGTGAAACAAAAACTCACCTAGACAACTGAGATTAATTTTCTCATCCACAGAGTCATTATCGTTAAAGTATTCCAGCTTTTTTGAATTCATTTTGTTTGACACTTAGACACTAATAAGGTCACACTTGTCACACATAACTTATAGCACTTTTAACCAAGTTTTTAACTTTAAAGTTAGTGAATCAGTTAATTTGAACTGTTTAGTTTAAACTTTTTCCGTTACAACGACAGCGCACGACCGGTGCGCTTCAAGTCAGCGACGCGAATGCGAGCGCTCAATGAGTGACGCATGACGCTACAACATAATCTGATTAGAGTGCCCTTTGCGATTATTGTTCTATTTCACTTTTACTGTGGCCCGACTTTGCTTAAAATTATAATGATTTTTTTTTATTTTCCATAATATTAAAAATATTTTAAAAAATAGAGAACAAAAAAAGAGAAGCTCTATATAAAAATGTTTTATAGCTTTGCCACCCGCATATTGTAGGGAAAGATAAGTAGAAAGATACTGTCACACTATGTCATTTTATTATATCTTTATTTCGAATGAACACATTGACATAAAACATAATTTGCCGTTACTGATACACACAATATACAATATTTGTAAGTATATGTAAAATAACTAAAACAACTTGTACCTAATAAACATAACTGAAATAAAGTAAATAAATAAAGCATAACAATCTAAAAACTAAATTAGGTTAGTACAGTCAATAAACAGAAATTTCGAAATAAACAGACGAGCCTCTTAAAATGCTTATACTGACAGCATTATAGGCCACATAATGCGATTATTGTTCCACTTCCTATGTACTATTGTGAATGAAAATATTGTTTTCCTGCAAGCTATTGTTTTTACATATTTTAATACAAAAAAACCGCTATTTCTTTTGTTTGATAAATAAAATAAAGGGGAGTTGACAAGCGAAGAATGCTTTAAACGGTAGAGCAGCACAGCTAGTTTTTTTCAATAATTAATATGAGTTTCGGCAACGTTTAAATTCGTTAGCTAATATCTACATATTAGCTATACTTGTTATCTTATCCAATAAGTTGTAAGATGGTGCTTGCTCTAGTTAGTGTTATCTTAATTTAGCCTGCTGTGAATGAACGCATGGTAGAGACAATTTGTTATAAGTTAAGAAATATGATAAAATTGATGTGTTTTTCGTTTGTCATTTATAATTTTTATCTATGTTCAAAGCTGCCGAAATAGAATCTGTAATTAATATAATAATAAACACGTTTTAATGATTGAATTGAGATCAAACTTGTTTGTGACAGACAATTAATATTACAATAAATTTGATTTACTTATTATTTTATTTGATTTCCACTGGTTTGTCAAAATGCAACAATGAGTGAAAATTAAAACCGAACTTTCTATTAAGCTATTTTATCTAAAGAAATTTTAAACGCAATATATAAATGAATTACTGTATAAAATTAGAAAAATATTTAAAAAAGATATATAAATATCCAATCTGTACTTTGGAACGTGTGAAAGTGTTCAACGTTTAGAACAAAATTAACTAGCATTGTTAGTTCTATAGATAGTAACTATAGGCCAATATGACAAATTGACGATTCTTATTTACAGAGTAATAGAGTCCAAAATGTTATATTGTCTAAGGGATGGTATTTAAATTGATCTGCCACGTTCTCGGGACAGTAATGTATTACAAGAGCATGAATAGGTGGTAATAAGTGAACACAGTCCGTAACTCTATGACAATTGAGATGGTTTTTAAAAGTAGAGCTAATATGGAGGGTCGAGCCCTTTTGCATGTAATAATTTGCGCTTCGCATTCACACAAATTAAAATGGTAATTTTTATGGTTTTTCTATGAATTGTAATTTAGAAATGTTAATTATATATTTTAATGAAAATAGAAAACGGAAAGTGGAGAATTAAGAACATTAGGTTCCCTAAGCTTATCTATTTATAAATAAAAATTTAATACATTGAATTTTTGTTTTTGATAAATATTTGGTTTCTTCTCATATATTATATAGAGAAAGTCTAAAATTTGATATGAACATAAAATTTATGTAAACGACAGTAAATTTATTCAAATATACTAAATAAGTGTTATATATATTGGTAGAGCTAATATATTTTATTTTCTCACTTATCTCCGATACGAAAACAAGACAGACGAAACGAGCGTCAAATATTTAAATCAAGCAAAAAAATACGATTATATAATTTAAATCCAAACTCCTTTATTATCTTTCATTAATTAAAACCCAGTTCGTTGTCACTAAAAGGAATATAATTGATTGAATATCACGTCGTAAATACATTAAGGCCTGCCATAAAAATTTGATCGGTCGAAAAAACTTTGCTCGTCGCCGCGCTTGTGAAGGTCGAAAAAGAAAGAATAGAAACAAAAGTCGTCTTGTTCCCACACGGGTCGGTTTTTATGTACACCAAAATGACCTGATGTATCTCGAACCAATTTTGTCGACGGTACCACCATATAATTTGAGGTACCATCAATCTTTTTGAAATTTCTCATTGACAATATACAGAAAGAAATATATACAGATGTTAATGTTAACCAGTTAGTTTTCGTTTGTTCAAACTATAAAATTGTTTTTGTAATTTTAATTTTAATTCAGTTCTTAATGGAGTTTATATCTCAATTAAAATTAATTGTAAGAAACTTTGTTATAAAATGTAAAAAAAATATTTTACGACTCACATAATATTTATACAAACAAATGTTTTATATTATGCTAATATACAATTATATACCTATTGATATTTACCGTAACATAGCGTATAAATAAGAATATATCGTTATCCTAATATAGTTAAAAAGGTAACTTCGACTTACAAAGCCGAAGTTACAGTTTGGGTTCGATTCCAGTCAAGGGAATGACTTGCTTCATAACGTCACTCAGGCATGAAAGGTGGGACGAACGTTCTACGATTTAAAACATATTCCAAAAATTGTGAAAAGTGAAGAACGGAGTGTCGTAATACTAGATTCATTCTGTCTACTCTGTAACTTGCGGAGAAATGCTATCTTTTTAAAAATATTTAAGCATAGCATGTTCAAACAACATAAAAGACCAAGATCGATAATAAAATATATTATTTGCCAAAATCTACGCCAGCAAAGTTGTAGTAGGCCGATTTGGTATAAGACAAATTAAAGCGGCGCACCCAATCTGATATCGTCGCGAATCCGATAACTTGGACTTTCACGATCTGTTGGTTTATTGGACATATAGTGCCCTTTTAATTTCATTTTTGATGAAGTAATCAATCTTATTTTACTCATTTGTTGGTTGTATAATTATTTTGTTTTTCAACTCAGAAGTCAATTATTATTTTTTTATTTTTGTAAATGTAATAAACATGTAATAAGAAGGCAGTACGTTCAAAAGTTTACGTAAAGTTTTTCGAGAAAAAACTTTCTTTCTATACCTTAATATAATGCTAAACTATAACACAGACATAACTTAGTAGTAAATTATTACTTTATCTTTAGAAAACTTATGTACGACATCATTGCGTTTTTTTTCATGATATAAGCGAAAATTTAATAAATAAAATATTAAGCGAAAATACATAACTAAAACCTTCACAACTGCACTGCTGTGACATTAATCATTTAAAAATATTCAAAACCTAATAAAAGGCAAGACATGGCTATCTGAAGAATAAATATAACTAGTACTTAGTGTCTGATTAGTACGTCTCTTAGTCTGGCGTCAGCTAGTTAGCGATAACTTGAAAGCTATTATTGAATATCGTCTTAGAAACTGATTCGATGTAATGACAGGCTTTTACACGTTTATGAGCCTTCATATTTTCTCGATTTCCAATATAAATGAAAGGGTCACATTAACCTACTTTATTGAGTAGTTCAGATTATTCTCTAATAATAATACTGCACGTCGAGTTTATAATGGTATAGTACATTGTTGATATTATTTTCCTTTTTAGTTTTGTTTTTAGCTTCACGCTTTATCCGGCACATAGCAGGGTAGGCAGAGGGAACTGCAGGGACCGTGGGAACCTAGTGTTAAGACACTCCGTCGCTTAGTCCCTGCTTTCTCCGTCCCCACTTTCCGCCTTTTTCGAGGCGTCGCGTGTTGAGTGGCGGAACTCAACGCCGCGCTTTGCCTAGTTTGCCAGAGCGAAGAAAATGGAAATAGAAAAATCCATCTTCTACGACTGGGGATCGAACCCAGAAACCATCGCGTTACAGGCAGACGTTGCGCCCCTGCGCCACGACGGTCCTCAACGGGCTTCTCTTGCGAATACGAAATTCGAGTTATTTTATAGTCTTGTTTAAATACTTTAAACTACAGTTATGTCAAAAGTATAACTCTAAAAATATTATAGCATTTAGCTGGAATTTCAAATGAAATCTATCGTAAATGTACAACTTTTTGTTTCTCTAATCAATACTCCGAAGCGTGAAGGCTGCATTAAATTAATTGTTTTACAAAACATTCCAAGTAAAGGTCGTCTAAACAGAGCATCTGACATTGGACTACAACTTTTTCTTTAATCCAAACCATCCCATACTATCCTTATAAAGGCATCTCTTTAAAATTCTCATCCCGTCCGTAGAGAACGCTTCAAACATTTTTAGGCGTCTGACTTTTTGGCCCTTTCCCATAGTTTGTTTTTAGTAAACTTTGTGGTCAGATTTATGAGATTTGTGATGTTATTTACTTTGAGAGATATATAAGTAGATAGCCGAGATAGTAATTATCACTTTGTTTATATATTTATGTTTTAAACCACACATATAAATTTTTGAGGGTCGTCGTGGCGCAGAGGCGTAAGCGTCTGCCTGTAAACGCGACGGTTTGTGGGTTTGATTCCCACTCGGAGAAGATGGATTTTTCTATTTTCTATATTCTTCGCTCTGGAAACTAGCCAAAGCCGGGCGTTGAGTTCCGCCACTTAACACGCAATGCCTCGATAAAGACGGATGGTGGGGACGTAGAAAGCAGGAACTAAGCAACGCAGTGTCTTAACACTAGGTTTTTATAGTTCCTGTAGTCTCCTCTGCCTACCCTGCCTGCCTGCCTAGTATGCGGGATAAAAGCGTGAAACAAAAAAAAAATATATAATTTTTTTATTTTTAAATTTGGTTACTTACAAATTAATAATACTGATTATCAAGGTGTTGTGGGTTCAATAGATAAATATTGTAGCATTATTATAGAGTCATAACTAAGAATTAACGCATAACCCAACCTGCTGAACTATGAATCCAGATTGCAGGTCCTTTGTGAAGCATTACAAAACAAGGAATTTAGAAAGGAATTTCAACCTCCAAAAGAACAAATTAAAGCATAAAACGATATAATTGTATAAAATACTGTCGCTTAAAAATATAGCAACTTTCAATTTAAACTTTGTTACAAAACAATAAAATTTAATAATATTAAATCTCATCTATATCTTTGACCGGAGAACATAAGCTAAGGGAAAATCAAAGCAACGCAGGTAAAGCCGCTAGTGGAGAGCTAATTTTACTATTGACTATTATATATATGAAAGCTTGTGAGGACAGATGTTTGTTTTAGTTTCACGTAAAAATACTAAAAGGATACAGATGAAACTTTGCGGTAATGTAGCTTACACAACAGAATGACTAATGAGTTATAATATGTTATATACGAATGCAAATCGCTACTGAAATTTAATTCACAATTTAATCGCAGTCTATCTATCAGTTTGTATCCATAGGCAATATGTTTGGAAGGCCATAAATTCTCGCTCTTTAAGGATACAAATTTGTCAAGTTTTTTTTATATTCGTTATATAGAATTAGTAGTTGATCTTAAAAAATATAATATTTATCTTTATATTATTTATTTTATAAATTGTTATTTAGTACTAAAGTGATGTCTAAGCCAGTCTTAATTACTTTTAGAGAGACTCTGAAATTTAAATATAGCTACGTTTTTTAGCAATTTTTATTTCGCACTTATTTAATCTGTTATATAAAGATGTTTTTCAATTAAAACAAAAATTACTAAAAACCACTTGTTTCAAAAAATACAGTCGGATACATCAACAACTGTAAGCTAACAAAAAAATATCGATAACCATTAAAAAATTCCACAAATCTCGATACAAATCTTGTACTTTTATTATATAATTTCTAACATTGTACGGGTTTCGGTCACTTCAGATTAATTGATGTGATAGTGACACTACGGTTATACGATATGAATACATAATTTAGAAAAAAAAAACAGAATGACTGTAGAGATATTTCTTTATAAAACATAAAATAGGTTGGATCGTGCTCTGAATATATTTGTTTCTAAAGCGGTATTATTAATATGGATTGCATAGTTTCTATCCATAATAAATTATTATTTTTAACTTTTTATCGTAATTTTTGTACATAATTGATAGTTTTTACAAAGAACATGGTGGCACAGTGGCAAATAATCATATTGTAAGTTTGATGATTGTGGGTTGTTTTCTTAAAATTTCTAAGTTTTATTGTTATACTCCTACTACATTAGGTTAATGCAGCATTTTGTACTGCAACTTGTACAAACATTTAAGAGACTATATCTAATAAGTTCTTTCATATATAATAATATATTTCTGTTTTTATTTATTATCATAAATATATTTCTATATAATATTATATATGTACCCTATTTACGATCTACCCAGCTTTTAGAAAATGGATTTTTCTTATTAAATTATTATTATTTTTTTATGTAGTCCCTTTTTACGTCCTACTGCAGGGCAAAGGCCTTCCCTCTCTAACGCCACCCGTTTCGGTCTGCGACCTCCGACTGCCAGTTTTGGAGATATACTTCCAAATCATTTCTTCACCTTTCTCCGAGGCGAGGCGACCATCTTGCGGCACCCACTCTGTTGAAATTGTTGCCCATCGGTAACTCTGTATGCGGCAGACATGTCCCGCCCAGTCACATTTCAGTTTCGCGGATTTTTATATTTACAATATAAATTACATTGTTTTAATTATGTTTTTATTTAATTACGTTCAGAAATGGACGGAATGTTACGATTAGACTATGACTGTTAACTTTATATGACTGTTTCATAATAATAAGTTTCATAATAATAGTCTATGGTTGCAAAGTAAGTGGTTAAATAGTTACTGTGTCCAAGTTTGCACAGTGCGTCCGAATATGAGTGTAGTAGTTGTTGGTTCGAATCCCGATTGTGATAAATTATTATTTTCATTGTTCACCACGAATTTATGTCGAATGTAGAGATTAAAATATTTTGACAGTAGGTTTTCGTTATCTGCCTTACTAAACGCAGGATACAGCTGAAATAATTAGGAAATCTATTCTTAGGAAATCAACGTTTTTAATTTTAATTTTTAATTTTAATATGATTTACTTCTTGCATTACTGGGATGCACTTGAGAAGTGTCAGACGCGTGCTTCAAATACCACTCGAGAAGACATGTATATTTAAAACATATTTAATCCTTTAGTCGGGTGTGATAGATTGCAGTTGAATTTGCGGAATATTCCCTAATGAATGGAAAAAGTGAAGAAAAGTGGCTCATAAAAAAGTTGAGAAGCGATATTATACTATATATTTCTACTTAACAAAACTCAGGCCATATGTAAATAAAAAAGAAATAAAAAGTAAAAATAATTTACGGCGGCAAGTACAAAACGTTTCTACTTACAGGTTCCAATCGATTTACTTTCTCTTACCTGCAAAATGAAAACAAAGTTTTAAAACGTGCATTTAATGAAATTATTACGTAACAAGGACTTAACCAACAAAATTGTTATTTTATATATTTTATGTTTATATAATTAAACTTAGGTAGGATTTTTTAACTTTACATGTCTATAGAACATATATATAGAAGATATAGTGTTTAAACACACTGTAGTTATTTTTTACTTAATAGCCAGTTTGAGATATGTATATGTTAATGCAAAGTAAAAATAATGTATAAGTTCATTATAAGATTGTTATCATGTGAAGATAGAAAGTACTGGCATCTAGGTTTAAAATTAGATACTAGACTTCAAAAATTCGGAAGTTAAAGACTTCTCAGTTTTTTTACATTGTATGCCGCAAAAAGTAGGGTAGGTGAGGAAAGATGTCAATAACATTAATTATGTAAATTTTAGTATGTATTATGGTTATTGGTTCAATTCCCACGTAAGGACATGTTTATTTGACAATAATGACAGGGGTGTTACACTCTCACGCCGAGAAGATAAGATAAGATAAGAAACAGTATCTAGGAATTAAATGAAATTTATAAAATTAATATGTGACTGGCTTCCTATTCTCAGGCATTAGTTATGGATTCGATTCCATTTAAGAAATATTTATGTTAAAAGAAGCGGAAAGCAGAAATGAGTATATATGGTTAAAACGTGGATTTTAAAAAAAAAGTCTTCAACGGTGCGTTCGAACATTGACCGACCGTGAGTCATCAAGCAAAAGGCAGGTGTCTAAAATGACGCTTTTTGTTCCACTTTCGAATCAAATGCAGTAGATTTAAAAATACTTTAAATTATTTAAGTCATGCTTTAGAGAAATATTTATGATTAAAGAAATATATAATTGATGGAAAACAAAACTTACGAAGAATTTAGGTATATAAAATAATATTTTTGTAATTTAAACTTTTTGTTACATTTTTGTTATAGCTTCACAATTTATCCCGCACATAGCACTATAGGCAGAGGGAACTGCGGGAACCATAGGAACCATGGGAATGGTGTTAAGACGCTGCGTTTGCAGAACTGAACTCTGCACTTTGCCTAGTTGCCAGAGCAAAGAAAATGGAAATGAAAACATCCATCTTCCCCGAATGGGAATCGAACTGACAAACCGTCGCTTTTACACGCAAGCTGCCACTGCGCCAGGACGGCTCTTTTTATTTTACATTTTATTTTTAAATTGTGACGTAAAAATTATACAAATAATAATAATAAAAATTTTAAACGTGGTTTAACGTAGTCTTAAAGACCCCCTTTTTCTGACTTTCTAATAAATATATTGTGTGCTATAAACGTCTTTGCAACCTGTTTTCATTGTTCTTCTCGGGAATATTTGTACGTGTCGGTGTATCGGTGTGGTGTTGTGTGAATGAAGATGTTACTGTACTTACTGTGCTTACTGTTTTAAAAAATTAAGTAATTATATATTTTATATAATATTTTGACGCATTTTTATATAATTTTTTAATCGCTTATCTCGCTCATAGTGGGATAGGCAGAGGTAGTGCGTGTGGTATTTCGGATCTTAACGCCGCGCTTGTCTATATTTTTAAAATGGACATCATATATTTCATCTTCTCTGAGTACGAATCGAACTCACAATCAGTCGCGTTTACAGCTGATATATTCTATAACAAGTCCTTTACAAATTAGGGCTATAAGCAGAACAGAGAATAATGTTTCAATTTAAGATAGGTATCTATAATATATAAGGTATAGTAAAGCGTAGGTAAAGCGACTCATATATTACTTTTTTGTATATTGTTTTATGGTTATATAAGTACTCTAAAACGTGAAACTATCTCGATAATTTGGCTTTAAATGCCTAAATTTATAAAATATACTAATTATTAAAATATATTTTTTATTATGTACATAAGAAAGGAACAAATATTTTTTTAAAAATAGAATTTAAATACAAAAATTCTGAATGAAATCAAGATAATAAAGGTTTATAATCCAAACAGAGTAAGTAAACTTAAATTTAAATTAAATTAAATAAAAATATTTTCATTTTAAATCATCTTAATTGTTTTTTAATTGAATCCATTCTATTTCTATCCACATATTACGGAAGCATAAAAAATTATAAATATTTATTATTACACGTTGCATCAGCGCATCTGGCTTCTAAACGAACCTAGCTTCCCGTAGCGGTGTTCGCTTTAATCTTTGATTGTTATCATTTACATGGATATCAGACTTTAGTTTTTACTTGGAATCAACTTGTATACAATAATACTATATTAAATACTTTAAGTTTTGTTAAAAACGACCGTGATTCAATCTTTAACCACTTTAATTGTTGATTCAATTCCCGGAAATCGTCCGAAGGAATCGCTTATTATATTCTCTTAAAGTCTCTTATGTTGAGTGAAAAATGCAGCTTTAATTTTGTCAAATAAGTTAACACAGCAGTAAAGCCGTACATATAAAACCATACAAATTTTAATAATAAAATATATAAATATCGATTTTACCTGGTTTATCAAAATTTTTGAGAAATCATGCATTATGACAAAGTGAATTCATTCAGTGAGCATAAGTACATTAAAGTATCTAAGAATGAACAATAAACACAAGAAAAAAGCTTATGATTATTTATTTATATGAGCCTTTCCCTAAACAATGTCAACATAAATGTGTACGTAGCACGTAGTGGGACAGCGCATGACGATAAATACCCTAGTTTTGGATTTGATCCTCACTTAAGAAACTATGATACTTACCTTATTTCTTCACTATAAGGCATAAAACGGCGTTAAACTCCTCCTTTTTAATATTCAATAATTTCAAAATTTTATGAAAAATGTAGAAAAAATTACGGTAATGAGAACAAATCAAACTATAATTAATAGTTTGATTTGTTCTCACTAACGTAATTTACGTATTTATACGTAAACAAAAAAAGAAATTACGTAATCACAAAGCATTTAACCTTTCAGAAGGTGTGCTCAAATAAATTGGTTGTCCATCACGATGTAACGAAACAAAGGCATCTAGTGTAATAATAATTCAACTCATCTAAATTCGATTATAGGAACAATTGAAGTAATATTTATTGATGCTAATGGATGATGTTAGGAAAGTGGGACGTGACTACCTTATTCAGGTACATATGTTGTATTTTGTAGTCTAATTAAAGGTATTTTAGTGACTGATTACTATTCTGTTGTTTAATCTTGTTTCAAAAGTGCGGAACTCAACACCGCCTATACGTAACTAAGAAAAAAATTGTTTATGTAAATATTATATTAAGTGACTTTCAATGTTGTTCTTTTTTTATGTCTTCACGCTCTATCCCGCACATGGCAGAGTAGGCAGAGGGAACTGCAGGAACCATAGGAAGCTAGTGTTAAGATGCTCAGTTATTTAGTTCCTGCTTTCTCCGTCTCTGATTACCGCCTTTTTGAGGCTACCGTCTTCGATTATGTGTATTTTTCTAAAAAATGAACAATTAATAAAGAGAGACAAGAAAGGTAATAGGGGAGATCAGTATACTTTTGAAAACATAGTCTGCTGCGAATAGGGAATATACTGGAAGAAGGTCCCGTGAAAACCGTCCGTGTTCTCTCCTGCTCACTCGGTTCTCTCGCGTTTATCTCTTAGCTATTAGTGAAATAAAATTTGATAATGTGATATTTCTTTTACTTTTTTAAACACTTTTTTTAAGCTTTAATACCATTTTAAATTTAAAACAAAGCGTTAAACAGAAAAATATTAAAAGTATTGAAGCTTAACCGACTTTTATCACTCAGAAATTGTCAGACTCCAATTGTTTCATATTAGAGGTATAATATAATTCAATTTATATATAGATTTATGCCCTCACGTCAATACTCAATGAGTCGTTACAGGCCAAGCTTCATGAGCATCATTGCGGTCCGTTGAACTTTACCAACCGATTTGCCTATAGAGTAGTCGTTATAAATTATGTTTTTTATGTAAGTATGTATGTATATAATTGTATATAGAAGTACAATAAGTGAACTAGAAAATTAGTATATATATTTTTTTTTGCTTCACGCTTTATCCCGCACATGGCAGGATAGGCAGCGGGAACTGCAGGGACCGTCGGAACCTAGTGTTAAGACACTCCGTTGCTTAGTCTCTATTCCTATTCTCCATCCCTACTGTCCGCCTTTTTCGAGGCATTGCGTGCAACTAGTATGATAACAATTAAGTCTTACTCGAAAAAAATTATATTGTATTAATCTCTTAAATAGCACGGTAGGTTTCGAACATAGTGTTAAGATAATCCATTTTCCACTTTCCACTTATCAAGATATTGTATATATGTAGATATACCTATAGAGTAGCAGAAGTCAACGCCGCGCTTTGTTCTGCAACCGAGGTAAATGAAAATAATATATTCTCCCCGAGTGGGAATCGAATTCAATAAAATATATATACATATATATATATATATATATATATATATATATATATATATATATATATATATATATATATATATATATATATATATATATATATATATATATATATATATATATATATATATATATATATATATATATATATATATATATATATATATATATATATATATATATATATATATATATATATATATATATATATATATATATATATATATATATATATATATATATATATATATATATATATATACATAATACAAGATTTGAACCTATATCACTCCATAGACATAAAAAACTGTTCCATCGTGCTATCTTATTAGCAGAAATAGTAAAAATACCTTCTCGTAAAGTTATTTCCATTAACACCTTAATTGCTATGAAAGTAGATGGAACATTCCCGAGTAATTACTTCTAAGGCAGAGTTACATTTGTGTATGACACCGTGCTACTTTAAAACTGTGACTTACGTACACTGCTACTTCTTTTTAAAAATTGTAGAAAATTCACTATTTTAAAGATACTTATGAGGCCAAAATTTAAACAATAATATTAAATTAGTTATATATTATTAGTTTGACTTTTTTTAATATATATTTTTATATACATATATTAGGTAACTTAGTAGTGGCGTGGCGCAGAGGCGCAACGTCTGCCTGTAACGCGACGGTTACTGGGTTCGATCCCCAGTCGGAGAAGATGGATTTTTCTATTTCCATTTTCTTCGCTCTGGCATCTAAGGCAAAGCGCGGCGTTGAGTTCCGCCACTCAACACGCAATGCCTCGAAAACGGCGGAAAGTGGGGACGGAGTAAGCAGGGACTAAGTAACGGAGTGTCTTAACACTAGGTTCTTACGGTTCCTGCAGTTCCCTCTGCCTACCCTGCCATGTGCGGGATAAAGCGTGAAGCTAAAAAAAAAACTTAAAAAAAAAAACTTAAAAAAAAAAAAAACTTAGTAGGCTGTCAATGCAACCTCTAAATGTAATTGCGACAGTTATCGAACTACTACTCGTACAGTAGGTCACAATAGATGACTGCAATAAACATTTATTAGAGAAAAAAAATAATATCTTTTTGACATTTTTATTACTGTAGTGCATATTCGAGCCCTAAGATAGCTTTATAGAAAGCTGATACATTTTTGCTAAGACATATACATATATATGTATGTACATATGGCCGTGCGTACGCTTAAACATATACCAAGATAGTTGAATGAAAGTGGCGAGTTGGCGTATAACGACGTCTATATGAAAATTTCTATATGAAAAGTTCTTAAACTTTACGTGATTCCACTCAAGGTCTGTGGGTTTGAATCCCACTCAAAGAAGATGGATTTTTCCATTTCTCTTTGCTTCGCTCTGGCAACTAAGCAAACTTTGGCATTGATTTCCATAACTCAACACGCAATGGCATGAAAAGGGCGGAAAGCAGGGAATGTAGTGTCTTAACACTAGTTTCCAATGGTTCCTGCGGTTCACTTTGCCTGTCCTGCCATGAAGCTCTGGCACCACCAGAGTGAGAAAAATGAAATATTATTATTTTCTGAGTGAGAATCAAATCTATAACCATTCCGTTTACAGCTAGACTCTAAACCGATGAGGTACGACGGCCTATTTATGAAGAAACTAGTTATTTAACCTAACTATAAGTGCTCCTTAAGTCTAATTTTTTTATTGAAATAAAATATTGAAAATAGTACTTTATTGGAAATGTACAAAATTAAATAATTCCACAATTTACAAAAACATAAAATATTATCATAATTTCAAATAGATATTCGAAGTTATTCAAAATTTCAAAAAGTTATTCAAAGTTATTCAAAATATCAAAAAGATATTTGAATAAAAAAAAAGGTATAAAAATTCCCCATTACATCGAAGTACAAAATCCAAATTGATTTAAGCTATTACGTTTTATACTTTGGCGCTTAGGCAAAGCGTATTATAAAACGTCGTCAATCATTACTCTTTAGATGATAGATGGCTCCTAGGTACAACTAATTGAATATCCTAATGACACTGATGTAAATAGCCTCTACGCTTTCTATTATAGAAATAATATGAATTTGTAGAGACTATTAGTATGAGGAAGCGTTGGTAAGGGCGTTGTGGTTGGGTTCGATATTTGCATTTGTTTCTCTAGTCAGACAAAAATTTGTCTTGAAAAAATGCCAGATAAAATGTATGTATATATATATATATATATATATATATATATATATATATATATATATATATATATATATATATATATATATATATATATATATATATATATATATATATATATATATATATATATATATATATATATATATATATATATATATATATATATATATATATATATATATATATATATATATATATATATATATATATATATATATATATATATATATATATATATATATATATATATATGTATATGTATATGTATATGTATATTTATATATATATATATATATATATATATATATATATATATATATATATATATATATATATATATATATATATATATATATATATATATATATATATATATATATATATATATATATATATATATATATATATATATATATATATATATATATATATCCGACGCTTGACCAGTTGCCAGAACGAACAAAAATAATGAAATGATCTACTGTCTCCGAGTAGGAATCGAATCTACACACCGTCGCGTTTACAGCAGACTTACTTAAAGTATTTTAAAATGATTTTCTAATATAACTTGTAATAAAATTATACAAGAGTTTTATTTAGACGTTGCAAAATTCGAAATTGTGTAAGTATCTTCCAACAGTTCTCTAATATATCTGCTTGCTAAAATCTAAAGATAGTCTATCACAACTTTCGTATTACATATATATATATATATATATATGTATATGTATATGTATATATATATATATATATATATATATATATATATATATATATATATATATATATATATATATATATATATATATATATATATATATATATATATCCGACGCTTGACCAGTTGCCAGAACGAACAAAAATAATGAAATGATCTACTGTCTCCGAGTAGGAATCGAATCTACACACCGTCGCGTTTACAGCAGACTTACTTAAAGTATTTTAAAATGATTTTCTAATATAACTTGTAATAAAATTATACAAGAGTTTTATTTAGACGTTGCAAAATTCGAAATTGTGTAAGTATCTTCCAACAGTTCTCTAATATATCTGCTTGCTAAAATCTAAAGATAGTCTATCACAACTTTCGTATTACATCAAGGGAGTACTAATGAAGTTCTAGCTTTCTACTTGAACATTTCAATAAATTATTAAATTGTGATAAATAGAGGATACCGTGGCGTAGTGAGAAAGCATATGACTAAAGTGTGGTGGTAATAGGTTCCAAACCCACTTAAAACCCCTAGTGTAGTGTGGAATTCTGCTAGTTAATATTATATATCAAGAATGTCTAGAATTTAATTCTCTTAAATTGAAAGTGATATTTTTGCACTGACGGAACTATATTATATATTGTATTTATTTTATTTGTTAAAATCTAAACTACAGTATTTAACTACCCAATATTAAAAATAATTAAAAAAAGCTTAAAATAGTAAACAAAGAAAGTTAATTTTCACTAGGTTTTAATGAAAATTACCACCCTTATTACAAAAGAAATTATAGTGCCTAATTCTCCACTTTCATTACTTTCAACCATGTTATCGATTCTAAAATACAGAATTTATCTAATTGATCACAAGAATTCCAATAAAATATAAACAATTAAGTTGGTTTGTTATAAATCAAGGCGCAAGGTGGTCTGGTTTCTCAACAAAAAGCTCGATATATCTAATAGGTAAAAGAAATTGTGGACAATTTATGTCACGTTAAATAAGCACGATGTCGACAGCTTCAACGTATAGGTGTTTTGACATTTTAATAGGCTTTTGTATTTTGAAATATTTTTAGTTAGGTAGTATATTATTTTTATTTGTAATTGTGATTTTTTTATATGAAATAGGTGGAGATATAGAAATTTGTAGATAAATAAATTAATAAGGACAACTTGTTAAATTTAATATTAGAGAATGTATAGTATTGAAGCAAGTAGTATATGTATTATATATATATATATATATATATATATATATATATATATATATATATATATATATATATATATATATATATATATATATATATATATATATATATATATATATATATATATATATATATATATATATATATATATATATATATATATATATATATATATATATATATATATATATATATATATATATATAAGTGAAGTCGAACGTGTATAAACTTAAATATATATAATTAAATGTGATAAAAAAATATGGTACGTCGTTTACTTAATTATCAAGAAAAAAATTATTGAAACGGGCTCTACAACACCAGTTCATACAAGGCTATAATAATTGTATCTAAGAAACTGTGATTCTTTAGTAATTGTTAACTTTTTTTATACTGTTTATTGATCCGTACTCCGCTTTCGGTCTTAATTTGCGGAACTCAACGCCGCAGCTTATTTTACTATAATAATTTATTTTACACCACGATGACCTTTTAATTCATGTGCTTTATAAATGAATTTTCCAATTAATCGTTAAAATAATAGTTTAATTTCTTTTTAGCTTCACGCTTTATCCCGCACATGGCAGGGTAATCAGAGGGAACTGCAAGGACCATGGGAACCTAGACAGTGTTAAGACACTCCGTTACTTAGGCCCTGCTTTCACAAAATATATGTATGAAATATAGTTACTCGATAAAAAAATACGCAAAAATAATCGAGTTATAGGCTTTTTTTTCTATAACAATATTATGTTTGAATACCAAATATATATTAAATAAAACGATCGTTATTTTAAAATTATTAACTACACTAAGTTTTAATAAGAGTTACTTACTTAGTAAATATTGCGTAAAATTTATGAATCTTGTCAATGTTATTGAATTTTGAAACGAAACAGTATTGTTGATTGCTATATTAAGTCTTATGATGTAATAAAAGTAATAAATAACGATTTATGTCCATTTTATGAGGTTCTACACTATACCACAGTGTTATGATACTTCAATGTTTTGTACTATAATATAATATTGATAAATAAGGTGGAGAGAATATTTGAACACTAGTTACTCTGTGGCTTTTTTTACATTTTTTTTAAATTATGTTTGAAATTAAAAACAATCTGACTTTTATTTAACCATAGTATGTATAAATCAAAAGCTTGTATCAACAACACAATACAATAGTTCAATATTGTATGTATATATATTTATTTTTAAATGATTGTAAGATTGAAAAAATAAATTGAATTAAGCTAAATTGAATTTAAACACGACCTACTTTAAGAAAATCCGTATATAAAATACCCAAATATTTATAAATATTTTTTTTTTTGCTTCACGCTTTATCCCGCACAAGGCAGGGTAGGCAGAGGGAACTGCAGGGACCGTGGGAACCTAATGTTAAGACACTCCGTTGCTTAGTCCCTGCTTTCTCCGTCCCCGCTTTCCGCCGTTTTCGAGGCATAGCGTGTTGAGTGACGGAACTCAACGCCGCGCTTTGCCTAGTTTGCCAGAGCGAAGAAAATGGAAATAGAAAAATCCATCTTCTTCGACTGGGGATCGAACCCAGTAACCGTCGCGTTACAGGTAGACGTTGCGCCTCTGCGCCACGACGGTCCTCATATTTCTATAATATTTTAATGTCTTTTTTTGCAAATATTGTTGAAATATGTATGAATATCATATTGGTGTATAGTTATAAGTTATATACTGCTTGACATATTAAGAAAATCCTCGTTTTCGAAGTATATTTTAATTTAATCAACATGTAACGTAAAGTTTTAATTCATTACCTTTATAAATACAAAAAAAAAGTAAAAACTAAATAAATAATAAATTAAATTATATTTAGAGCAGAAAGCGTCTTCTCGATCAAGATTTCATTCGAATCGTAAATCCATCGATTCAGAACGGTAGCAATCGTTCAAGGAATCTAATTGGCACTGTGATTGGCGATGGCTTACCACCTAGCAGATAAATACACTTGTTAGCGGACGCGTTATAACTCGTTAGACTGGAGTCGGGACGACTGAAACATTGTCTCTTAGTTATGTGAAGAGGAAATTGTTACAATATATAATAAATATTTAATTAATTATATTTTACACACTTTAAAGTATGACCTAAGTTATCGGTGAAAAATAGTAACAGATAGGCTTCGTGAGCTCTTAAGTGGCTTCCAAGAGACCCGGGTTCAAATCCACCCATGGATTTCCCAAAATCCCAAGAGGAATGGGAAAATCGAAGATTAACGTTTTATAGTCACCACAAATGAAATACGACATACAACTGGTTACTTTTAATAATTCTACGAAGATTTCACATTTACCATAAAGAAAATAATACATTCGTATTGAAGCATTCAATTAAGGTGAGTTAAACACTGAAATTTACTTTGAATCGCTTTTACTTAATAAAGCCACAATAATAAGAGATGAAAAGATACGAGTACCGTAATTTATGGTTCTTTTTTAATTTTCATAATTCTTAGTATGGAACTATAAACCTGACTACTATATTTAATTATATAGAATCAATGTTAGGACAAAGTTGGTGAGCTTCTTCTGGTAGCAACGATGGGTGCAGGTTTAATTATCGTTTAAAGAAATGCTTGTATGTCGAGATGTGAAGGTAGGTAGGTAGGTAGGGTAAGGTATATCTAAACACTATCTTACCTTTTATTTTGGTATTCAAGATAAACTAGCTATTGATTTATTTATTTTTTTCTTCTGATAAATTAGGTGGAAAATTCCGACGTACTTATATCAATAGATATGTAATTTTTAACATAGCCTAAAATGTTATAAATTTATTTGTGACAGTTGTGGGTTGCATCTAACTTGGGAGGATGAACTATTTTCACGTTTCTCGCTCTGGGAACTAAGCAAAGGGCAATTTTGGATTCCGTAGTGTTTTAATACTAAATTTCCTCTACCTGCTACAGTGCCTGCTGTACTTTACTGTGTATTTTTCGTATTATAGAGAATATAGCATGAGGTATAAAAAATCTAAAATAAGCATTGAACAGAACATCTGTATTTAGAATTAGGTTCCTTGGATTAACGGATTACTAAAAGCTAAGATTTTGAATTAAAATACTAACTAAAGATGGATAAATAAACTTTACAGCACCATACCATATAAATGGGTTGAAGGTATGAGTCCTCTTGACTCTACACTAGACTTTTCACGTATATTTATCTTAAGTATAGGTCTATACCTATACTATATGTTGTAATATGAGTATTGATCCCTAGGGGTCATCGCTGCATTTTGATAGTGTTTGACTGTACATGAGATGGGTGCAAATTCTACACAAGTGGATGGAGTTGGTTTTAATTATTTTTATTTCCTACTCAACATTTCGCAAAAGCTAGAGTGACCTTCTGATATTCTGTCCTCGCTGCGTAGGATAAGATAGAGATCATTAATTAAAAGAAGACAAAGTGAAATTAAAGTGAAATAAAATTTAAATGGCTTCTACATAGAAATTATGTATAGCTTAGTTAATGAAGGATCCTTTGTAATAAATTAAAAATAGTCTACAAAATTCTTTAACATCGGAATAATTGAACTACAATTTGATTAAAATATAATTTAACTTACGCGGGAAAAAGCGTGGAGCTAAAATACCATATTCTCACATATATAAATTTAAGCGCATACAACAGTCTTATTCTGATACTATGTTGATTCACAATTGCCTTTACAAAATAACTTGATGTCGATATTGAGACATCTGTTATAATAGCTGCTTTTCGCAACGCAGGTGATGCATTATTTCTTCGCATTTACCAGATTTATTTCCTATATACTGTTATTTATTTCATTTGCGAGCAATTGCACGTCAATTTACGGAGATTAACACCGCGCTTTGTATTCCCAAATTCAGTATATTTGGTAATTATTATCAATATATGTATCACATTTTTTGGTACTAAGACATTGTACCATGTTTAATTTTGCCATTTTCAGCTTTGATGAAGTAACAAAGATATTAAAAATGTTTTTTTTTACCAAAACAAGTATAATAAAAAACAAACCTAAAAAATTAAGCTTGTTATTTAAATTTTATCCAAATTAACGAATGTTCGTATCGAATGTCAATAAATAGCCATAAAATTAATCGTAAGTCAAAATTTCTTAACTTTAACTTCCAATGTATACGTTCCATTAATATTATTAATATTGTAATTAATAAGCGATTTATTTTAATTGCAGTCGTATGTACGTATTGATTATGACGTAAGCTCTCGAAAGTATTGAAAGCTACAGTGTAAAGTAGAGTAGGGCTCGAGCTTTTATATGTTGTAATATGAGTATTGCCTGTTAGTCTCATAGCAGGTTCAACAAAATTAACTTATTTTTTCAAAAATGCCAATAACCGATTACATTTCACATACAATACAAAAATAAAGAGATTGTTATTATTTTATTTATAAATCTCTGGTATATTTATAACTTTGCAACGGATTTTCATTTGGTTTTATTTAATCGATAGCCCTATCAAGGGGAATTTTTAAGTATGTAGCATATGCGCGATATAGAAGATGAACGATACTTATTTTTAAACTCTTATAAGAGTAACGTTTTGTGAAAATATGTTTGTATTATCTTAATAAGTACAATCGGACAGTGAAGGTGAGCGTTAATGCATTTTAAAGAGGCCCTTTAAGCCTACACTTGGGTCGCAAGTCCCAAGCGCTGCTCGGAGCTCCTCTTCCTACAACACGATGGGCCCGGCACCCGCACGGTGAATCCATGGAGTTAAGTTGCTAAGTTGTTTCTTCTCTTATACAAATATCTAGTCTATTGTTGGCAATAGTAAGGTCGTATTGTAATGAAATGATATTTATTATGATTAAGCCTTTATTTTAGATTAACGTTTAAGTAATAATCTGTATAGTTAAATGGTCCACATATAAAATATAGCTTATTGGACCACAGATTATATTTAAGCGAGCAAAATTAAATTAGTAGGAAATGCATTTAAAACTTAATCTATATCATATATATAAATTTAACTTAAAAATAATTTTTTAACTTACTTATACAATTTAGTATAAATGTAAAAAAAAATCTAAAAAATTTCTCCAAAAGCAACTAATATTGCATCCGGAAATTATTTAAATATTTAAAGCGTGAATACACTTGCATTGTAACGGATGTCTCAAATAAAGAATGCAAAACGCTTCCGAAGTTAGTCTACCTAATTGCATATACCATTAGATTTGATAAAGATTATTATTTTCCAGTAAAACTTTTTTTCTATTAAAAAAAAGTTGATTTTAGTGATTCATCGTTTATATTTTGTATGTAATTAGATGTATGACTAATTTCTTTTGTGTGTTCTCCACACACGTTATATATAAACAGCTGAAGACATTACAACTAAGGAAATCAACTTAACTAACTATAAGATATTTAAATCATTTAAATTTAAAGATTTTCATTAAGGAGGAACAAAAAGAATTATTAATAGAAAGAGAGACGCATGAAATTAGTATGTATGTAAAATTACGTTAAAAAATCAAATAACATGAAGAAAACGAAAGAAATCTAAAGTAAAAAGTTGCTTTTGTAAAAAACGAATTGTAGTTTGCAACAACGTTTGGATATACAATGTTTATTTTACATTTGTGTGTCAATGACCTCATTCATTAGATAATATTTTGCCGTTACTGGGACACGTGAACTACCCTATATGCCCCTGCCTTATAATGTCATAATTTTGCATTTTTCAATATGACGTATATATGAGCGCAAATCAATATACATTTAATAATTTTATTGTTAGAAAGTAATTAGTTATGAAATTAATGTTTAATTATTCAAATTAGTAAAACCTATTTCTAATGTTAAGTTGTTTATGATATTAATTTTGAATATTGAACAGAAATGTCAGATGATAAATAAATAAAAGGACTGAATTATGTATTATCAATCTCTTCTGTATTAACTATTGTATGAGAATAAACCAATTGCTACCACTATGTTATTTTATTATGAGAAATGGACTCTGAACAACGAAACCCTGGCCTAGCGCCGACATATATAACGTAAAGTAGGTTTTCCTTTAAGTAGCCTATGAAGATAAATTTAGAAGAATTTTGTTAATGCTTATAACAAATTTCAGTACATATATATTTAAAACAAATGTTTTCCATCGAATAAAAATCCTTCAAATAAAAAAAAATTAGATATGGAAATTCGAATGAGCCAGTTGAGCAATTCACTTCGCAAATATCACGTTGCATAATGAAAATACCAAAAGAGCGTTCGATGAAAAGAGAGCTTTTTGTGCATAGAATATATACAATACATATATTAAAAGAAAATCTAGCAAAAGTTTGCTCTATAACAATCGAAAGAGATATTTCCAACGTGCACAGAATATAAAGTTAATAATTAATAATTTTTTACATAAGTTTTAATGTATAACTTATCTACTTAGTGTATTTACATAGAAAAGTATATAAAGAACTAAATATAAATAAAAAAAGCACAAGACATTTAGAGGACGAGGGATTCTATGAGGGATCGTAAGAAGTATAACCTGCATATATAATTTGACACTTGCCTATTTCGACACGACAGTTTTTTTAACAGATTATATAGAAATGTTCGAAAGCTATGTGACCGTGGCCATAAAATATGTACATCATTAATTTAATTAATGATCTTAACACGTCGATGGTTAAGTTGTTCAAAGTAAAATTTATACGAAACAGCTGATAACTGAACTACCGAATACATTTGCTTAATCGATAAAAGATGTTTTTCTTAAATAATGGTTTAACCTCACCAATAAATAAATTTGATGATATTTTAGAACCTATTCTGTATGTATAAAAATATATGACGGTTGATTCTCTTGGTTTATATATAAGCTGTTATATTATTATGCATATAAACGACGAATATAGGTTCGATTCCCACTCGATTAACTTATGTCAATTATTATCATTTCTTCGCTTTAGAGTGAAATAAATTCGAAATATCTAGAAAATTTGACCAAAAGCTGAGAATGTTCAAATGCTGACTTGAATGATGCTTGAATTTCGACCTTTTTGTCTCAAATTCTCAATGGACAGTGATGTAGAGACAAAGTAATGTGTAATATAACTCGATCATATAGATAGATATCATATTTTACTTATACGAGTACTTCTCAAATATCGATAACTAAAATAGGTTTAAAAAAGGTTTTTAAAAAAGGTTGAGGACGGAGTAAGCAGGGACTAAGTAACGGAGTGTCTTAACACTAGGTTCTTATGGTTCCTGCAGTTCCCTCTGCCTACCCTGCCATGTGCGGGATAAAGCGTGAAGCTAAAAAAAAAATGGTTTAAAAAATATAATACTTAAAGAAAACACTTAGAATATGTTTTTATATTTTTAGCATGGACTTTTATTTAAGGTGTTATCTTAAAAATCATAAAAATAAGAACAGTACTACTCTACTATACGTAGCTCGTTTCTTTAATAAATGTTGTAATAAAAAAGCTATCTATTATTAATCAAATGAGGTCAGTCCTACTTTTTTTTAGCAAAAACAAGATAAAACATAAGTAGTTTTAAGATTATTATAAATCAATAACTAACGGTCAATTCGATTCTTACGTGGGAAGGAGATTATATTGTATTTACATAATAAATCCACCGTAATTTGTGACATTTCATGGGTGGGATTTATAATAACCATAAAACATTTTATAAGAATTTTATTAGTTTCAGATTTTAATATTGTAAAAATTCTTATTTTATATATAAATTTGATTTTGAGGACCGTTGTGGCGCAGAGGCGTAAGCGTCTGCCTGTAAACGCGACGGTTTCTGGGTTCGATTCCCACTCGAGGAAGATGGATTTTTCTATTTCCATTTTCTTCGCTCTGGCAACTAGGCAATAAGCGCGGCGTTGAGTTCCACCACTCAACAAGCAATGCCTCGAAAAACGCGGAAAGTGGGGACGGGGATAGCAGGGACTAAGCAACGGAGTGTCTTAACACTAGGTTCCCACGGTCCCTGCAGTTCAGTTCCCTCTGCCTACCCTGCCATGTGCGGGATAAAAAGCGTGAAGCTAAAAAAAAAAGAAAAAAAAAAGATCTTTATATTAATGTTAGTCTTCATATATCAGTTATTTATCAGAATTATACGTGAATTCATTTGTTTTAATTTTTTGAATTTTCCATAAATCGAATAAAATAAAAAAAATATAAGTAATAATCGAATAGAACGAATAAAAATATATTTAATATAACTTTTTACAGATGCTCTCTGCTCTATTTGCCTAATGAAAATATTTATAAAAATTTAATGGAATCCAAAATATTTTGTAGTAATACAAATACCTCGTTATTATAGGTTATAATATAACATAACATTTGATTACTAACCTTGATTCCAAGCTGAAGTAATATTCTCATGATAAAAATACTCGTTCTCTTCTTCGTCCGACCACAGAACCCCTTCAATACTAGATGTAATTCCATTACCTTCTGGACCATCTACTATAGATCTTCTAGAAAGCTGATCATAGCTTGGCGGCCTTGACAAAGAGCATGTTGATATATCAGCAAGAGAAGATCGAAAATTCTTCACACTCCTACTATCTATAGGTCTGTAGTATCTCAGAGATCTGGTATCCTCTGATTTAATGGACCGTAGAGAGCGGCAGTCGTAATTCGGTCCATCATTTGTAATATCACCTAAAGATACTTTGAAATTGTTAGAAGAAATATCGCCCAAAGGTACTTCACACGATCGCCTTTTCATGCTAGTCTTTTGGGGAGTTTCTCCGGTGGCCTGCATGTGTCGGCTCACACCTGCACTGTGCAGGAACTCATTGGAATTGTACATTGTACTAAATTATGCTATAGGAACTATTTTTTGACTACATGAGTATGGAATTGATCGTTCGTTCGTTATCTGAAACAAAAGAAAGAATATTTAATTTGATTTTGTAGATCTAAATCTTAGTTAAACACATTTTTTTATGTCAGGTATTTTAAAAAAATGTTTATATGTGGAGAGCAAAGGACTGTTTCATAAATTACTTAAAAATTAAATTTTCTATTTTAACTGTGTTTGTGTGTGTGTGTATCTATTCTGATTTTTCTTTTATTTTTAGCTTCACGCTTTATCCCGCACATGGCAGAGTAGGCAGAGGGAACTGCAGGGACCGTAGGAACCTAGTGTTAAGGCACTCCGTTGCTTAATGCCTGCTTTCTCCGTCCCCACTTTCAGCCTTTTTTCGAGCTTAAACCGATCCGAACTCAACGCCGCGCTTTGCCTAGTTTGCCAGAGCGAAGAAAATGGAAATAGAAAAATCCATCTTTTCCGACTGGGGATCGAACCCACAAACCGTCGCGTTACAGGCAGACGTTGCGCCTCTGCTTAATATAATTAAGTATATATTTACATATATACATATTGTGCTAAAAAATATATTGCAAAATAATATTTTATTTTGATTAATTTACTTCAATACTATGTAATTGGACATTGCAGCTTATAAATAAATATATAGGAACATATTATATTATGATCCCATTGAATTAATTTTAGTAACTTTTATTTATACTTGTATATGTTTATAATTTAAAACTTTCAATATTAATAATATAATATATAGTTTGAAGTTAATAATCATCGAATTTTTTCGTATAGCGCCATCTAGCGAGCTAAAGTTGTATTACTTTAAAAGATTGAAATTTATATTTAGAAAGCTCTCTATGTTATTGAAGTAGTTCCTTAAAAATGTCGTAGGGGGTGCTTATACAGATAAAGTCAGCAATATACTTTTAATTGTTTTTTAAATAAGATTTTTACCGAAATTACATTTTGAAATGAAGTATAGTTTATTCAAAGCATTTTGAGGGTGTTTTATTTGACTTCCGCTAGAGAAATGAAATTTTATTATATATTGCTTTGATGACAAGACAAGAAAGGATGGTCTTGTCCACTAAACATATTAACAACATTATATTTTAAAAATTGGGCTAAGAAGTATGTCTTAACATTATGTTTCTTCTTTCTAAACTATTTGGAGGATAGAATGTAAATTAAAATAAACAACTTAAATTATAATTGATTAGTTTTAATTCTTTCTCTAAATATCAATTTATATATGGAGTGTAATTAAATGTAAGTATACACTTAATGTATTGATTAATAGCAATATATTATGCACTTCCTTTATAAAGTTATGTTTTATAATAACGCTTTGAGTTTCAATTAAAATAAGTCAAAACAGTTAATTTTAGCATATTTTCTAATTTAAGAAAAAAAGCACAACGGTTAGTGGGTTCGATTCCCACTCATTTCTTTTTGAGCTGGCAAGTAGAAAAAGCGCGAGGTTGAGTTCCGCCACTCAACACGCCATGCTTCTAAAAAGGCTGGTAAGCAGGGAACGGAGTGTCTTAACACTAGGTTTCCATGGTTATTGCAGTTCCCTCTGTCTACTCTGCCATGAGCGGGATAAAGCGTGAAGCTTCGTCCTAGTTTACAAGGGTATCAAGTTTCTATTACGCATATTTTGTTTTCTTTAATATAATAAGAGCTATGGCAAAAGCAATAATTTTGTAAGAACGGGAAATTTATGCTAAGAGACTGCTGTTAGTGCGCTAAAATATATCTAATGCAATAAAACAGAAAAAGTAAATGTTTGCTCGCTCACGTCCTAAGTAGATAGTGTACGCTGTTTAAAACATTTATTATTTTTTTTACCCTCTCGCTTGAGATATCTATCTCATCGCAGAGTCGGCAGAGGGAACTATAGGAATCTAGGATTATAGTGTAAAGACACTCCGCTCACCACTTAAATATAAATTCTTGTTTATAAAATAAACTTAAAATTGAAGATGTTACGGCAGTGCATCTGATTGTAAATGCGACGGTTGTGAGTTCAATTTCTTTCTTTTCTCTGGTAACGAAACAAAGCTCGGCGTTGAGTTTCGCCACAAAACGTAAAGTGTTGCAGACGTTACACAGTAACAAATGAATTGTTTTAATATTAGGTACCGTCTACCGACTCAGTTATATATTTTTTTTTTATTTATTTACTAAACAAAAACAAATATTTCATATAATCAGTGCAGCAAAAACCACAGTCGGTTTTACTGTGCTCTGACGATTCTTAAACAGTAGTTAATAATAATAATAATAAAAGTTTACATAAGACAAAACACACACAATACAGCTGTTATAATATTTTGCACAAAGAAGATTTGTACTACGAATAACAAAATAAACTTATCATATATATGTGGGTAACTTGATTTTAATTTTTATATAAAAACAAGTTTGACGCTGTTTTGCTGTCCTATACAGGTTGATCTAGAAAGTATTTTTTAAGTACAGTTTTATAATTTTTATGAGTTATTTTTTGTTTAATATTTCCAGGTAAGTTATTTAATAAGGTAGGAACAATATATTCCAGAACTCGTTTACCGTAAAAATTTGAATATCTAGGGATCTCCAAAGTTTGATTTATAATGTTTCTAGTAAATTTATTATGACATTTTTTTATTTGTAATTTTGAATTTAAGTATTGTTCTGATAATATTGAATATTTAATTTTAGTAGATATTGGCATTACTTTGCAGAAATTAAATAACTGGCTAGGGTCGTTTCGAAATTGGTTTTTAATTTTTTTGGGTACAATAGTTTTTAATAATCTTAGTTGAAGGTTGTAAATACGATCGATGTTTGTTTTAAAGGTTAGGCCATAGCTACTTAGTCCGTATGATATTATTGATTCACCAAGAGATCTGTATAGCATTAATAAAATTGAAAAGGGAATTTTCGTTTTAATTATTGTTAATTTAGCTAATAGGGCTCTTAATTTGTCGCATAAACTGTTGATATGACCCTTCCAATTTAAATTACTATCAATGATGACTCCAAGATAGCGTTGACTTTTAACTGTGTCAATGCAAAAACAGTTGCAGGAATCAACGTATGGTTTATGAAAGCATTGATGACTATGAGCAATAATTTTTATATTTCCAGTGAATCTGTTGTGACTTGAACTTATGTACATTGCTTTTGTTTTTTCTTGATTGATTACAAGACCAACGTCATGAGACCATTTCGCCAATTGATTAAAATCGTGTTGTATTTGTTTTGTTGCTTCTTTTATATCATGATGAGCTGACAAGAGACATGTATCATCAGCGAATTGGTACATTTCGCATTGCCTGATGGCGTTTCCGAGGTCGTTAACATATGTTATATAGTGAAGGGGTCCTAATACTGAACCCTGGGCTGTTCCTTCTGTCACTTGTATCTCATCACTAATAGTGTCAGAAATTTTAACTCGGTACGTTCTGTCAGTTAGATAATGACGGCACCAGTTTAACAGCGGGCCTCTAATACCGTTGTCTTCCAATTTCTCAAGTAGTGTATTGTGTCGCAATGTATCAAAAGCTTTCGTATAGTCAACAAAAACTACCAAAACGTGTTTTTTATCGTTTAAATGTTTATTAACGGAATTTGTAAACGTTGATAGTAGTTGTGTGGTACTTTTCTTGGGCTGAAAACCGAATTGATTATTATATAATATATTATTTTTTTTATAAAATGTGTATATTTGTTGGCTGATGAACTTTTCCATAATTTTATCGATTATAGGAAGAATAGTTATTGGTCTATAGTTTTCAAATTTATTACCATCTCCTCGTTTTAATATAGGTCTTACAATGCCCGATTTTAGATCTTTAGGATAGAGTCCTGATATGACACTATTATTAATAAACTTTACAAGAACAGAAGTAAATGTTTCATATATTTTTTTGATATCAACCGCTCTAATATTATCTATTCCGGCCGTTTTATTGATGTTAAGTGACTTTATGATTTTTGATACTTCATATTCGTTAGCTTTAATAAATCTACACGTGACATTTACTGTTTTTTTATAATTATTTATGTTTAGTAGTGGAATATTGCACGAAGGAATTATATTTTTTACGCCGTTATCAAAAGATTTTGCGAATTGATTAGTTATATCTTGAATTGAACTTGATTTTTTGTTAAAAGATTGTAATATTATTCTATCTACGCTTTTTTTTATTCTACTCGTTAGTGAATTTAATAACTGCCACAATTGTCTATAATCTTTTCTATGTTTATGTATTTCTTTTTTATAGTATTTATTTTTAAAGTAATTAATTTTTTTATTTGCATAATTTCTTGCTTTGTTATATTGAAGTTTTAATATCATATTGTGAACATCTTTTTTCCATTTTTTGAATAGGGTATCTCTGAATTTACATGCCTTAATTATACTTTCATTTATCCAATTATTATTTATACGCCTAAGATTAGTTTTGATTTTGATTTTTACTTTTGATTCGTTATAACAATTATTAAATTTATTTTTAATTAATTCATATATTTCTAAAGGACATTTCAAAGATTCCACAGATGTCCAGTTAATATCATTGAAAAGATTGTTTAGACGGTTATTATTAATTAATATTTTATATTTTATTCGATCATCCTGTATAGGCGTTGCGTCAACGCAGGCCAATGCAATCATTCGATGGTCCGCTAGTACAGAGTCGAGCGCTGCTGTGTATAGATCTAGTGAACGGGACTTGATAAATATGTGGTCAATACATGATTTACAAATTTTATTATTACATAATTCAATTCGCGTGTAATCTGAGATCCCGCACACTAGACCTAGGCTAGACATCATATTTATATAGTTATGTTTTACAGGATTATCTGATCTTAAATCTATATTTACATCACCTATTATGAGCAAATCGTTTTTACAATGGAAACTCTTCAGAAGTTGTTCAAGTTCATTTATAAATGAGTGTTTGCTGTAGTTAGGTGGACGATAGATTGCACACAGTGTTGTAGTAAAATTGTTTGGTGTTTTAATTTTAGCTAGTATACATTCAAAGTTATTTGTTTGTGATTTGATTATAGTAGTTTTAATTTTTTTATTTACATAGATAATAATTCCACCGCCTTTTCTCGCTTTACGCAACGCTGTGTGCATTTCATACCCTTCTAAATTATACATATTACTTATTGAGTCAGTAATGTTAGCTTCAGTTACAACTATGATGTCCAGAACTTTATTACACATATAAATGCTTTGTTCTAAGGCTGAGAAATTTTTAATCAAGGACCTTATATTTACATGAACACAAGACAAGGTTATAGTATTATTATTAGGTATATTCTTTATAAAATCATACAAATTTGCACAATTATAAATTTCAGTTACCTCCTCGTTGATTTTATCCATTTAGGCACAATTTAACAAAACTATTACAAAGATAGAATGATGAATAACCAAAGAAATGACTAATCTACTTATATAAGCTTATTGATATCTTCTAGTGATCTCAGTATGATTTGCTCGGAGTCGCTGTTTTTTCTTACACGAATTATTCCTCTTTTACACCATATAAACTTGTAAACGTCTTTTAATTTCTGTTTTGCATTCCATGGCAATTTTTTATTGTAGGGCGTAAGAGACTCTTTCAAGAACACAGTTTTACTACATGATTTTTTACTTTCGTTGACTATTATATCTTTAACTAAAATTTTTGTAGATTTAGATACAGACAACCATTTATGAAGGGTTTCAGTATTTTTCATTTTTATTTGAATTGTTCCGGTGTTCTCTTTTCGTGTTGAACTATTTACATGTACACTAACAATATCTTCGCATGGCATATGTAATTTTTTTGCAATGTTTTCGGCTATAATCTTAATTTCTTTATCATCAGAGGTCGGAATATTAAAAACTTCTAGCTGATTATTTAATTTTTGTTGTTCTATTTCATGTTGACGTTGCTCTAAAGCGTTAATTCTAGTTTCTAAATTAGAATTTTTATTCATTAATTCTGTATTTTTTCTTTTTAATTCTTGAATTGATTGCTTACAAAACTCAATATTTTCCATTATTTCATCCATTTTATCGCTCTGATATTGTAATGATTTCATAAAATCCTTCATCTCTCGTTGTATAGCTTTTTCCATTTCCTTTGTCATTTCTTTCAAAAGTTGTTTGACGTTCTTGGAAACTTCCGCTGAATCTTGAGACGTTTCTTCGTCTTCGTTCTCCTCCGGTATGAAAAAGGAGCTACGCCTAAAGGAAGAGTTATGACATTCTTGGCATGTCCAGTCCAAATTTTCAGCAGCACGTAGTGCAGCAATTTGTTTGTTGGTAAGACCTGAGCATGAAGTATTGCTATGAACCACTTTCTCACATTTGCTACATTCTAATCCAGGACTTCGTTTTGTAATATTTTTAGAACATTTATCACACAAATTCATATTGAGGGTACTCTAATATCACTTGCGTACAGAGCGTGTTGTCTATTGGAGCTACCGTTCACGAATGCAGGATACAAGATAGAAATAAATAAATTCCGTTTCTTAATTTGCTAAGAATTTGTTCAGCGTAAAGAATATTTTCTGATTACTACTGCCTGATTACTACTGATTACTATTCTTGTAACACCTCTGCTGTTACACAGGGCCGTGGGCGTCGGTGATCAATTACCATCAGGTGACCCGACCGCTCGTTTGCCTTGTCCTTCCCATAAAAGAAACACTAACTTACTCTTAAACACATGGAACGTAAAACTTCTAAAAAACCTTAAAAAGTCATATGGAACTCTAAAAGAAGGTAAGGTACAAGCATAAGTCATGAAAGTTATTAAGTCCCAAAAAGTCCTTAAAAGTCATAGTCATAAAAAAAAGTAAAGCCTGAGCAAAGTTGCGAGCACTAAGTAGTAACGGATAAATACAGAATATTTCCAAACAACAAAATATATAAAACAATTTCTAGCAAGAGGAAATTAAAAAGGAAATGGGCATGGCCTCTATCCCTTTGTATGGTATATTAGGTTAGGATCTTCAGTCAGGATATGAAATAGCCGCGGGCAATTAACTTATTTTACTTTGTTTTCATCTGAATCGTTATAGCTATATGTTTTTGATGATGTACGTAAAGTATAATGGTAGTTTAGAGTAGCGCTTGATTGTAAGGAAGGTCGTGGGTTCAATTTCCCCCTCGAAGCAGTTATTATATTGAAAGAAATAAGAAAAAAATATATAATAAGAGCTTCTATGGAGTGCCGTTGGAGAAACTTGCGTCTGTGGGCCAAATAGTACCTTTTGTACGGTGAATAAATAATTCTTCATCACAACCATTATTTAAATATGTTATTTTAATAATCTTGATAATTTGTAGGTTTATGCTTAAACCCTAAGATTTAAATCTTTTATGCATACCTATATAGTGTTTTGAAGAAGATACCTATTGCCTAAGTACTTATTTACTTAAAAAACTATGGAGAGAGGATAGAGAGCTGCTTTTATTTATCATGTTTTTTTGCTTTCGCCCAAGTGTTATACTTTATATGATTGTAGGTTGTATTATGTTTCAGCTTTTAAGGCTTCACTATTTTCTTGTGTTTGAATGCCAAGAAAAATATTCTTGGAATATTAAGCAGAAGGTATAATATTATATATTAGAGATATTCTTGAAAAATTAAGCACATATTATAGGATTTATTTCATAAATGAAACCTAGAAAAAGATAACAGAATTTAATATTATTTTATAAAGTAGACAGACGGAACCGTAGGAACTGTGGAAACAGTGTTAAGACACTCTGTTCCCTGCTTTCCGCCTTTTCGAGGCATTGGTATTCGGAGCTCAATATCACGCTTTGTCATATTACCAAAGCGAAGAAAATGAAAATGATATAATCCATCCTCTCCGAGTGGGAACCGAACTTACACGTCGCATTTACAAGCAGACGCTACACCTCTGCGCCACTACAGTCTATAAGATAAATATAAATAAGATAAATAAATATTAAAAATTTAAATCTTTGTTTGATCTTTTCTTTAATTAAATTTGGGGCCTTCTCAAGTATAATTCAAAACTTAATAATTCAAATGGCATGAAGTGGAATAATCTGTACACGTGTATGGGCTTACGTTGATACTTACAAAGTGAGATGCTTACAGATTTAGGCGAACAGATTAAGTCTAATTTAAGAGATGCAAAGGTATTATGTGTAATTTGATATTGTATTCAACAGGAAGCAAAAAACGGTGTTGAGTTCCGCCAGGCAATACGTCACGTTTTCAAAATTGGGCAGAGAATGGGAAACGGAGTGTCATGGCACTAGAGAAGAAACTACTTAGCGTTCCATGGATTCACCGTACGGCTGCCGGGCTCATCGTGTTGTAGAAAAAGGAGCTCCGAGTAGCGCTTGGGACTTGCGACCTAAGTGTAGGTTTAAAGTTCCCCTTAACGTATTAGCGCTCACCTTCACTGTCCCAGTTTCTTCCACTATCTTTTTTTTTTTTTTTTTGTTGACGCAGGGGGAAATCTTCATAGATACCCGACTCCTGGGGGGGAGGCCGGGTTATGTGAGATTGTACTCACTAAAACCCCCTGCGATGGCCGCCACAGCACGAAAAAAAAAAAAAAACAGCCTACGAAGTGCGTTCTAGAAATGAATTTGTAATAGTTCTAGACAGATCGAGATTTTTGAGTCTATCTACCTTCGTAAACAAGTGAATGTCTAATTAAATAAGTACTAAATAAAAGCTTACACCGCAATTCTAATAAAGAATAAGCCTGCTACATTACTTAAATACTAACTGAACTAGCAATTACAGTATCAAACCGCTAAAGCTAACATCTTTATACTTATATATGTATAAGTGAATACAAAAGTGTTTTTGAAAAATATATCTTTAAAGGAATATCGTTAAAAATGTTTTTTTGAATATCATTTAAAAGCTCGATATCTAACATTTAAATTAAAAGCTTTTTATATTGATTTTAAAATGAAATATTGATTTTTGAATTAGAAATGCGAAGAAAACCGTGAGACAAAATCTAGTTTCATAAAAGCATAATACAAAGTTTTAAGCTAGTACAAAATAACGGGCAACTCCACTCATATAAGTCACTACTATGACATTTTAACTTCAGCCATTCTGCAAGTGACCGCTCGCTGTTTAAATTGCTTGCAGTAATTTGCAAAGTTGCATAATTACCACGATTGTAGAGCGAAAGAGTCGTATTTAGACCGAATGAAGTTAGGATGATATTAGTCGGTGTTTTCAGGAAACAATGTATGTCGGATTAAATAATTCGTCTGTATAAATAATTTTTTGCTAGACGGAGTTTGGAAACTAATGCCGGCCACAATTTAAACCGGAACTCCCGGGGAATACCCTTGGTAATTGTCGCTTGCATTCGCTGTGAATTTTTTATATGTTCGCAACATTTTTGGCTGGGCTTGAATTTGAAACTACGAAATATCTATAAATATTTATGTGATCACATTGTGATAGCGGATTTACGTGTAGATCTCTCCATATATAGCTTACATACATTTTTACATTAATTTAAAATAATGTAGTTTTTGCTTTAATAATATTAGTATAGCGTAGCTATTTTAACATTTCATCATAATTTACAAGGTATAAGTCTAGAGAGAAACTTTATAATAAGCCATTAGAATATTCTGAAAAGTCTTTTGTTACAGCTTCACCTTTTGTCCCGTGAAGCAAGGTAAGGTGTGAACACGTTCTTTTCTTCGTAGAACTCAACACCGCTAAGTCTTACTAGGTAAAGAAAATTAAAATATTTTATTCCCTCTAATGAAAGAGGCGAGGCGCCTCTTCGAGAGGCGGAAAGCGGATAACGGAGTGTCTTAACAATAGGTTCCCAAGGTTCCAGCGATTTCCTCTACCTACCCAGCTATAAGCAAGTTAATATTATATGAAGTTGCAAATTATTAAATATACGGCTACGATCTCACATCAATCTAAAAATACTACAATACATGTTATGTGAAAAAATAAAAACATAATACTATTTTTAAAAAGCTATGAAAGCTCATAACGAAAACAAAGCTGTGCAGAAAGTTTCGCGAACATTGTTTAATTTGACAATCGTGGTAATTAGCCAGCTTAGCAATTACAACAACTTAAATAGCGGTCAGTTACTGCTATGTAGTTCAGATGGTTAAGCTTGGTTTGGTTGATACAGTGTGTCCACAATGTGAATGTATATATATGAGAAGCTTTTATAGTGTTATATTTTTGAGTGATCTTATTAATAAGAGCTTAAATATTATAATAAAGGGAAAATTGGAAATTGGTGGCTCTATATATGTATACTAGAAATATATACTAGAAATATATAAGTAGACATCAAAGTATACTTTCAGTATAATGTGTTGTTTACGTTCGATTATAACTAGTTTTATTTATATGACATAACACATAGGTAATAATTCTTTGAAAAATCTAAAATTTGAATCCAGAATTTTAATTTCACTATATCTTGAAATTGTTGTGAAAAGTTTAATGGAAATGGCAAGAATAGGAGAAATAAGTTCTTCGAGAACATAATGCCAATGATATTAGAGAAATTGCCTAACAAGCATGAACTCTAACGGAGGACATCGAGTAGGTTAACACAAGCAGTATGCGGTATGTATGGTGTGAAATCAATTGAGACAAAACATTTGTTTTAATTTTGTAATAATTCAATGGCCACTTCAACTTACACTTTGAAAATGTTAGACTCAATACATAAGATTTTACTAACAAAATCTCTGCAATTTAAAAATTCTTTCTTCAATTTCTTGAATATCTAAAAGCTTCTTTGTTGGCAAATGGAAAATTTGTTTCTAGTTTAATGAATAGAAACGATAATGGAGATAAGACAAGACGAAATGAATTCTGAAACTGACTGAAACTTTAGTGAATTTAAATTATAGTAGAATTTGAATTGCTTTTAAAATTTAGAAAACTTGTCGTTTAGTGCGTTTATGGTAGTATTAAATTTTTCATTGATACATCCACACTACAAGATCATATACGAGTACATAGTTTTTATTTTTCTGCCTACATTCAGGATATTTCATCTCAAGTCGTTTAAGTTAAAGCTATGTTTTTTGTAACAGAGTGACTAAATGAAAATAATTCATTTGTCCCACTTACGATTGAACCCACAGTTACCTTTACAGTCAGCTGATCCACTGTGACGTGATGACTCCAATTCCTCAAGCACAAGGGATAAAAATGAAAAATTATATATTATTAAAACAAACGCGGGTTGGGCCAAATTACACAAAGACACACATATAAACGTATTTAAATTTAAAATTGCTAAAACGAAAAGGTATCTAAATTTGTATACACAATATATATACATATATGTATATCTTTACTACCTTTTGTTAGATTTTTACGTGGAAATTCTAAAATTCGTTTGTATAGGACTGATTGTTACCCGCTGCAATGATCAAAGCGGGTGTATGGCGTGGCGTGCGGGTCGGGCGACGACGTCAAAGCGATACGGACACTAATTACGATGCTTACTCATTGCCGGGCTCGTGATTTTGTGGATATTACATTTATGAAGCTGCTTTAATATGTAACATAGTATATGTTATATACTATACATGTCAAGTATATACAAATAAATGCACGAGTATTATTGAGTAGGTATGTAGGTCGAATGAATAAAATATTATGGTGCAAAATAAGACAAAGGGAAGGAATTTGTTTCGTAACTTTTATAGAAAAATCTCAAAAAGGACGTTGACAATATGGGATTCCGCGTAGTTACATAAAGTTGATAGTTGAGTTACTTAAGAAAAATATTTAAGAGTACCCTTTCAATACGGACCGTAGCCTGCATGCAACAGCCTTAATTGACATGATTTCGAATTTATTAATTGCTTGTATACTCGTCTTCATCTAAGAAAATAGAGTAGCTCTTCTTACAGGAGATTCCTTACTTTAGAGAAAATAAGTATAATTATTTATGTATTAAAATAATAAATAAAAGATCTTTCTCATAGAGATGATATTTATGCCAGTTCTTTTTCGTTGCTTGAAGATCATCAATAATCTAATATTTTTTTGTTAATTATACAAGTGTGAGTTATTTCATATAATATTATCTTTAAAATTGTTTAATAGGCAAAGCGCGTCGTTGAGTTCCACCGATCAACACGCAATGCCTCGAAAAAGGCGGAAAGCGGGGACGGAGAAAGCAGAGAATAAGCAATGGAGTGTCTTAACACTACGTTCCCACGGTCCCTGCAGTTCCCTCTGCCTACCCTACCAAGTGCGGGATAAAGCGTGAAGCTAAAAAAAAATTGTTTAAAGAGAACACGGCTTTACTTACAACATATTCAATTTAGAACTCTTGTTTTAAATATGTTTCCAATATTTAAAAATACAGTATCTATGTATATATTAAGTAAAAGTAAGGTAAGGTAATAAACAATGTCGATGTCAATGGTAATTTATAAAAGGTGCGAGAATCGAGATAAAATTAGAAATACCTAATAAATTAAATACAAGCGCACCAAATAATGAAGTACGCTTCGAAAACTTTTGGGGCAACGCCCTGACTTATTGTCGAACATAAATAACATCAAGTTTTGACGGTAAATTCCACTGACTTTTGATTTAAATAACTTAGAAGAGACACATTTTGAAGAATATTAGTTGACATAAAAGTGAATAGAAGTCGTGGCTCAGTGGTAAGTGTTTATATTTAAACTCTTAACGCTACTTCTATGGGTTCTATACCCCTTAGTCTAGATAGATTATTTTGATATACTAGCTCTAATAGATGAGAGATAGATCTTAGCGCTCTAAGTTTTTCATAGTTGCAAATATTTTAATATATGTAATGATTTTAAAACATTTTGATAAATCTTTAATTCAAAAATATATAATTTTCCATGCAGTATATAGAATAGAGAGTATTACGAAAATTATTTCAATTAGTCTGATATATGACATATAAGACTCTTCCCTGCAAATCTAAGTATATATAGTTCATCTAGTAGAATTATAGATCGTTGTATTATTCTGTACAGCAAACAGTTGACAAAGCCGAAGTGTGAACGTGGAAGCACGAATTAAACTTTTCAACGTATTATAAAGTAAGTATGCGGATTAGAAAACATAAATATTGAGCGTCAAGTCATAAAGCTTATAAATTGTGATTTAAAAAAGTATATCTATGTATTTCTCCTCATATCAGCCTATAGCAGTTTACTACTGGACGTAGGCCTTCACCGGGGTCGTTTTCCCCATTCCGCCATCCAGTGACTACTAGCCACCTAATTTGGTTGAACTTGTTAATATAAAATATAAACATAAATATCCAGAAATAATGGTTTAATCGAAAAACTTTTATGTACGATAATGCATTTAGCAAGAAAATACATATATGATTTATAGATCTTATTCATGCTGTCAGCATCTCCTTACATTTTTGCAAAGTGCCTCTATCCAAAAATTGTTGCTAACATTGATCATTTTGCAGGAATTATTTTTATTATTTACAAAATTACATAAAAATATTGTCTCGATTGGAACATCCCTCTCATAAGTATATTCAGATCCTAAGAAACTGGCATTTCATTAAAATTTTCGAGACACGTTTTCTCGAAGGTGTTAAGTGCTCCTGTATTATTCATCGAGGCTTTTACTTTTGTCTGTGTTACAAAGATACGGTTCTATCCGACTGCTGATTTCGTTATTTTCCCCATTGATTTTTAAATATATGGGTATATCTTGAATTTCTTAATTTATTTTATTATTATTTAGGAGGAGTGGAGTGTCTTAACACTAGGTGCATATGGTTCCTACAGTTGCCTCTGCCTACCCTGCCGTGTGTGGGATAAAGCATGAAGCTAAAGCGTGAAATTAAGTTTGGTTGACAGAACTCAGTGATATATTCGCAAGGTCAGATACGCTGTTGACGTATCCAAAAGTCGAACTTAACGGTTTGGCAGCTCGTTTTCGGTGAGAGTCGCCACGGTTGAACCATCTGTCTGAGTCTATTTTTTCTGGTTTGAACTCTGAAGTTGAACCGTGGAGTCTTTAAAAGTAAAGTTAACAGTTTTCTTATGGAAAGGCATGATCCAGTTTCGTCTTCATCTACACTTTTCATAAGATGAGATGAGAAACAAACGCCTATTCCATTACAACAGAAAAAAAAGTGAGAAATTACTGGAAAACTATGTGTGATGATAATTATAGAACCTACTTAATTATAATAAGTTTATTTAATATGTTAAAAGTTTTAAGATATTATTTTACTTAAAGAAAACATATAAAAATTTGAACGCAGCAGGATTCAAATCCGTGCCCTCTTGCGAACCGTGCAAGCGCTCTCACCACTGAGCTATACGTTCTACATCACGCTGCGTCGAAATTTTTATATGCTTGGCTACAGCTCAGTGGTGAGAGTGGCTAGATAGGTCAGTGGTGAGAGCGTTTGCACGGTATATATTTTCTTTAAGTATTTTTTTTATACTCAGTGTGGATTAACACTTTAAAAATAATTAAAATACATTATTTTACGTTGCAAAACATGCAATGTCACAAAAGGGGAATGGAAAGTTTTAACATTAAGTTTTCACAATAGTAAGTTGGGTCTGATTCGAAAACGTAGTTCACCATTAAAGCATCAAATTCAAATTTAAAGTACAGTTTACAAACTATTGTAATTTTTCTCATCTAAATTTAGTAGCCACGCTGCCTATTGATGAGAGCGACTAGTGAGTGAGTTTGTTGAACGTAGATTGCTGTTTAATATGTAAAATGACTCTGGTGCATTCTGTCACAATGTAACTAACAAAATTCATATTTTGTGAGAAAGTAACTAAGGTTTTTGACAGAAATATTGAGTTGATTAAGTAATGTGTTTACATTGTACAAAGGAATGATATTAGTACTAGAATAGCTATAACAGAGATCATAATTGGAGGGTTTTTTTTTAAAAGGATAGGGCAGGATAGACAGGTGAAGCCGCAGTAACCTTGGGAACCTAGTGTTAGGACACTTCGTTCTCCGCTTTCTGCCTTTTCGAGGCATTGCGTGCTAGTTACCAGAGCGAATAAAATGGAAACAAAAAAACTTACCCGAGTGAGAATCGAACCCACAAACTATCGCGTTTACAGGCAGACGCTGTGATAGGCATAGCGGTGCCACGACGATTTTCTTATTTCATTAATATCTCACATTTTTTTGTTTTTACTTTAATTTGAAGATATTTTTTATTAAATATAATAAATAAACAAACATATAAATAACAGTTAATGTATATGACGTAAGCTTCTAAAAGCTTCTTTGCTCTACACAAGACAAATTGCGCTAACATTTTTATCTCCAGCCACATAATCTCTGTTTAAATGAGCATATTTTTAAACATGCTAGTTGTAAATCGTGAAGTAAGGGAAAAAAATTCAAGTCTTACTTTACTCTAATAGTTAATCTCAAAAGCTCAGTCTATCTCCATCTTTTTCGCTTCATTCTCAAGCTTTTAACGGGTCGGTATAAATCAAGATTTTTAAAATGTTTCCACGCTGAAGGATGCTATAAATTTCTTAATATACCATTTGGATTTACGCTTTATCATACATTTAGGTTTGTGTGTTTTTAAAAGATGTTTTTGGCATTGAAATATAAGACTTTGTATTAGGAATTTATTCGTTGTTAGTTGAGGAAAGATTTTTTTTTTTCAATTTTTTAAATGGATTAACCAGACGCCAAATTTGTTCTTATTTAAGTTAGAGAAAAAATATTAATTTATTATTATAAGTTTACAAACTACATACTGCGCTTCAATGTAATCAAATTTTCATATCCTGAATAGTACTAATCCTACTACTACCGTTCTCAAGCTATTTCCCTTGACTTAATTTTAAGTCAACATATATCAAGAGCCCACATTTAGCCCAAGGATAGGCGTTTATTGCTTTAAATTTCACATTGGCATGCAAATTGTTGGCATACTTCGGTTGTCGCATGTACAGAATGCCGCGAAAGATTTCGGAATTCCGTTATACTTAACAGTTTGTACTTACGGAATATTTGAAGCTTACAAAATTATGGTTTTCTCGGGTATTTTGGCCTTTCATAGTTGTTGAGATTTCTCAAATTAAATCGTGCTTTTATAAAGCTTCTGGTTTTAAATTTAAAGTTGGTTTGTTATGTGTATACTAGCACCAGCAATCGACCATTAACATACTTTTTTTAACTACAAAAGAAAGAAAAAGCTACTTCGCATTCTATGAATTCCTCGTGCGGGTGCCGTCTCATCGAAAGACGAGCTAACAAGACAGGGTAGGATGTAGGACAACCCAGCTTTTAAAGGGCGCCTTTAAAATAAATGTATTTCATACACTCACCCCCACTGACCGACCTCCTTCCACTATATAACCTGATTCGAAATCATGTTACTAGTGCCGCGTTCGAAGTACGTTCTAGAAATGAATTAGTAATAGTTACCAAATTATAGAAAGATTTTGCTGTTAAACCTCTTACTACTACTTCAAGTTCATATAAATTAAGTCTAAAAAAAAAATATTTGAAATTTCTTGAGTTGTCTCTACTAAACTACGAGCTCATGTACTTCCTTCTTGTATTTATTTTTCTTACATTATATCGATTACATCTGCAGTTCGTATGTCTGGTTATTGTTTTAATAAATGATCATTATTTTCATTAAAATATTCACTCTATATAGCTTCACGCTTTATCCTGCACATGGCAGGGTAGGCAGAGGGAACTGCAGGAACCATAAGAACCTAGTGTTAAGACACTCCGTTACTTAGTCCCTGCTTACTCCGTCCCCACTTTCCGCCGTTTTTCGAGGCATTGCGTGTTGAGTGGCGGAACTCAACGCCCCGCTTTGCCTTAGATGCCAGAGCGAAGAAAATGGAAATAGAAAAATCCATCTTCTCCGACTGGGGATCGAACCCAGTAACCGTCGCGTTACAGGCAGACGTTGCGCCTCTGCGCCACGACGGTCCTCTATATAGCATTTTTTTTTTATTTAGATAGAGAGAGTTGAAATAATTTAGTGATAAAACATTCCGTTTTCAGCTCTTTACACAAGTGTAAATTTTTGCCTTACTTAAAGATTACCTTACAATAAAAGCATATAACATGAAACTGTGTTAGTACGATAGTCTACGGACTTTACTTAACTTCCATAAATATATATTATTTATATGATGATATGTTTTCCGATTTTACATTAATATATTATATGAAATCAGGCATAACATTATCTAAATTTATCTATAAATTAAAAAAAATACATATACTATATATATATTGCAGTTAAAATTTACACGCTATTAAAGGCATACTTCTGACAGCAGTTAGGTTTCGAGCGGTAATAGAATTCGCTCGTCGCGCTTCGGACAAGTAATGATCTTATAAATCAATTTAAGCAATACTTTTGAACGTTCCGCAGAAAATTTCATGTAAGTTTACGTTTTATTTCATATATTTTAGTAGTAGTTGTAAATGTCAATTTTATGTTATTATTTGGTTCCAATATATAGAAATTAATAAAAAATAATTTCATTCGTATATTAATTAAAGTAAAGCCATTTTGTTGATGACTGAGAATAGAGTAGAGAAGTCAATGTAAAAATGTCTAAGAAAAGTAGAGAAACCAAATGAAATAACCAACATATTAATGCTTAATAGTCGTGGCACAGTATAATAATATGTGGACGTCTACTCGATGGTTAATCTGTTTAATTCTCATAAGGGAAAATTAATTATTTTCAGTTGTATATTCTAGTGAAGACCATCGTGGCGCAGGGGCGTAGCGTCTACCCGTAAACGCGACAGTTTGTAGGTTCGATTCCCATTCGGGGAAGATAAATTTTTCTATTTCCATTTTCTTCGCTCTGGAAACTAGGCAAAGTGCGGCGTTGAGTTCCGCCACTCAGTACGAAATGCCTCGAAAAACGGCGGAAAGCGGGGACGGAGAAAGCAGGAGCTATAGCAACGGAGTGTCTTATCACTAGGTTCGTGCAGTTCTCTCTGCCTACCCTGCCATGTGCGGGATAAAGCGTGAAGCTATAAAAAAAATTCTAGTAGAATAAAGCGCGGCGTTGAGTTACGCATAACTATGAGTATATTGCTGTTATAAGAACATGTACCGTTATTAGAGAAGGAATTATATTCCAACATGTATTAAATTAAGGACAGTCGTGCTTATGGGTTTGATTTCTATTTGGGGAACATATATTTTTTCATTTCTATTTTCTTCGCTCTGCAACTATGCAAGCACGGCGTTTAGCTTCGTACTCAACACGCAATTATTCATAAAGGCGGAAAGCGGAGGTTAACACTAGTTTCCTAAAGTTCCATGCCTACCTTTGTATGAGCGGGTTGAATCGTTAAGCTAAAACAAAAATATATGTAGTTACTTGAACAAGTAGAAAAATATAGTTTATTTTCAAGTAAAAATACTCGTAGCATGAAATGTTAAAATTTCTTTCGCCAACGATGCCAAAAATGAAATATCTTAACAGTTACTGTAAGCTTGAATATTCTACTTAATATATAAAATAATAAATTGCTTCATATATTAAACGGCGTTATATTTTAATCACTTATTTAAAAATTAGAGTTTAAAACATAACGCCATTCAGAACAAAATATAATATTTGTTGTTATAAATTCTTTTTTAAGAGGCTTGATTTCCGAATATACACTTAATCCCGTTTTAAGTTTAGGCTTAAAGTTAAGAAAAGAGTGAATCCCTTACTATTTTTCAAATGTAGCGCAAGAAATCATAAAGATATTATTTAAATATTTATAATTATTAATTAAATGAGGACCGTCGTGGCGCAGAGGCGCAACGTCTGCCTGTAACGCGACGATTACTGGGCTCGATCCCCAGTCGGAGAAGATGGATTTTTCTATTTCCATTTTCTTCGCTCTGGCATCTAAGGCAAAGCGCGGCGTTGAGTTCCGCCACTCAACACGCAATGCCTCGAAAACGGCGGAAAGTGGGGACGGAGTAAGCAGGGACTAAGTAACGGACTGTCTTAACACTAGGTTCTTATATAGTTCCTGCAGTTCCCTCTGCCTACCCTGCCATGTGCGGGATAAAGCGTGAAGCTAAAAAAAAAAAAAAAAAATAATTAGATATAGATACAATAACATTTGGCGCTATCCTGATAGCGGTAAAGCAAGAAGAAAAAATAACATATATTCCTGCTTTCTCCGTCCCCGCTATATATAGTATACTATATATAGCGGGGACGGAGAAAGCAGGGACTAAGCAACGGAGTGTCTTAACACTAGGTTCCCACGGTCCCAGCAGTTCCCTCTGCCTACCCTGCCATGTGTGGGATAAAGCGTGAAGCTAAAAAAAAACTATATATTTAAAATATAAATGTTAAAACATAGTAACTTTGCCTATGTCATATATATTATAAAGGTATAAAAGAAATTTAATTTTCGTCCCTTACAGTAAAGTCTCATTATTTCGTTTAACTTATAAGCTAAGCTTATATCACAAAAGGCAACGTAATTGTTGTTTGTATCCAGATTGTACTGTTATATTAAAACAAATATTATAAAATATATTGTAGCCAAAAAGGTTAATTACGTTTTATAAATTAAATTTCAGTTAATTTTCTCTTAATGAGAAGATAATAAAATATGTTTGTGAGTATAATATGAAATCTAGGTTAGGGTAGTGTATTTCTATGACTGGGCATTATATTGGTTATACTCTTATAAATAACTTTACGCTTGGTCTCGCACATGGCAGGGCAGAAGGTACCGCAGGATCTATAGGAACCTAGTGTTAAGACACTCCGTTTCCAGCTTTCTGCTCTTTCCAAGGCATTGTGAGTTGAGTATTAAAGAAAATAATAATGGAAAATCTATCTACCCCGAATGGGAATCAAACCCAAGCAAAAATATAAATGCCGTTTTTTTCGCGGCTTTAGATAAAATTTCTATTTACATATTTCCCCAATTTTTAACTTTATTATTTATAATATACAATTTAAAGCAATTTTTGGAGGAATTGAACTTACAAATATCGTAACATTTGAGCCAAAAGTTCGTTCAACATTATTATGATCGTTATACAAAATATTCATAAAAAGGAGGCGGAGGCACTCAATGCCTCTAAGCGAATCTTTAGAAGGTCTGGGATGAAAGAATTTTATTATTGTACATTGCAACGTCAACTCTAATTTCTTCTACTATCGACCTATCGAGCTATTTATGTCGTGCGTCCTATTAAATATTTGCCATTTTTATGCTGAATTTATTTACATAGCATATTATTAATAATATATAAAGCTTTATGTTTTTCCCGCCTTTAGTGGAGTTACAAACATAATAAGTCCCCAATTATCACCTATAACGACAGTAACGTTGAGTTGCGTTGAGTGGCGGAACCCAACGCCGAGTTTTGTCTTCGGACCAGATAGAAATAATTCGTTCTCCACTGGTCAAGTTTGCAGCCATACGCTGTGCCACTACGCTACAATGGTTATATACCTAAATAAAAATAATATTTATATAATTTACAGTTAGTTGGTAATAAAGTTGTATAATTTATTACTTTTGGCTAAAATTAAAAAAAATCTCTTTAATATAATTTCATTTATCGAGACAGACAAGAAATATAAGTTTTGACGATAATCGTGTGTTGTCTTTTGCCTTACAATGTGCCATATGTCATACGCAACACAATAAATAGTATATGTTTTTTTTTCTCTTTTTTTTCTAGCTTCACGCTTTATCCTGCATATTGCAGGGTAGGCAGAGGGAACTGCTGGAACCATTTGAACCTAGTGTTAAGACACTCCGTTGCTTAGTTACTGCTTTCTCCATCCCCACTTTCCGCCTTTTTCGAGGCATTGCGTGTTGAGTGGCGGAACTCAACGTAGCGCTTTGCCTAGTTGCCAGGGCGAAGAAATTGGAAATAGAACAATCCATCTTCCTCGAGAGGGATTCGAACCCTCAAACCGTCTGTTTCGTTATACTATTTCGTTATACCTACTATTTCGTTATATGAATAATTTAAATATAACGCATTCATAAAAAAACATTCTAAATTGTTGAAAAACGGTGAAAAGGCTGTTTATTTAAAAAAAATAAGAAAAATAATATCTATTATTTTGCAGAATTTATCTGAAACCCGTAGAAGTTCAGTATATTTTTACCTAACATGTAATATAATATGACCACCGCAATATTAAATCATCTATAAAACACAAATTACAAACGAAAATAAGTAACTTAGTGAAGTCCTATAGGTTTTTGTAACTCGAGTACAGTTGATTTTTCCACTCGAATGAAAGTTGATTTTTAATGTTATTTGTTCAAGAGAATTATGCGAAGGAAGCATCGGGCGTGATGGAGAGACTGTCAGAGGCATTACCGAAGCGAATCAATTTCAACGCCCCAACCATGTTTAGATATGGATGGGAATAAATAAAACGTAATGTTAAGCGTTGAGCTAAATCTTTTTGGTTTTCTGTTCTTTAAATTGAAAAGCGATAAGTTGTAAGTAACGTCTTTTTTATGTTTCTCAACTGTTGTTGTTGTTAGGCAATTTAGGCAATATTTTTTGTCGTAACAAAATTATAATATACAATTTGTTTTGTTTTTTTAAACATTTATGAACAGATATTTAAAAAATTTAATATTTATTTAATCTAAGGAAATTAAATTCATATATAGTTATAAAAACTAATTCAAATGTACGCTGGCTATATATAAATAAAATATTCTAATAACCGTCGTGGCGCAGAGGCGCAAAGTCTGCCTGTAACGCGACGGTTAAGATGGATTTTTCTATTTCCATTTTCTTCGCTCTGGCATCTAAGGCAAAGCGCGGCGTTGAGTTCCGCCACTCAACACGCAATGCCTCGAAAAACGGCGGAAAGTGGGGACGGATTAAGCAGGGACTAAGTAACGGAGTGTCTTAACGCTAGGTTCTTAAGGTTCCTGCAGTTCCCTCTGCCTACCCTGCCATGTGCGGGATAAAGCGTGAAGCTAAAAAAAAAAAAGACAAGACAAAATCAAATTTATTTACTCGTACGACGTACTCAAGTAGTTTTTATTTGTCTTAAATTAATTTGTTTTTTTGTTGCTTAGCATCACGTTATGCCTGCTCGCTTTTTAAGATCTTTCCCTTACTTATATTGGCTGCCTTAAAGAAATTATATTTAGTGATATATATTTTTAAGAATGTTTGTAACATATATGTACAATAATTTTTTTTATCTCATTTTGTCTTATCTGAATTTTTATTTTCTAGTTTCTCCTTTTTCATATACAATTCATGGTGTTTTAATTGTGTTACATATTCGACTTTCTATAGTAGTAGTTCTGTTGGAAGATGGGTATTATCGACAAATAATTTCCTATTACGGGCACACACTAAGCCGTCTCTTCAATTTTACAGAACAAACATTATATTGTGACTTCATCGGATTTGTTGATGCATAGTGGTTTCAATTTTCAGTCTTTCATATATTTGTTAAAACAAAATGCATTTTACAATTAAATTACTGCATGCACTGTTGTAGTTTAGTGATACATGATACTCTTGGTCGTAGATTCAATTTCTGCTTAAAATAATTTCGTAGTATTCGTACAGTATATATATTTTATTATTTTAGTTTTTTTTTTGTGCCTGAATCGTCTCTTTAAGAGAAAGGTCCACAGTAAATATTGCACAGTATATATATAGTCGTTGACATCTTTGAAATTGTTCCACAATCGTAGTGGTGATCTGCAGCGTGATCGCTTCTCCCAATAACGAATATTAGGTCCAATTGTTAGTGATTTTTACCCAGTGACAATTAGATATACGGCAGTTGTGTCTTAACTCTGCAGCTTTTTGAGAGGGGTTTGCAGTATAAGTTTTAGAAGGAAGTGTTGAAGTTCCGATGCAGTCGGTTGATTTAACGCCTGGCTTGCTACGCCATGTAATATTCTACGCTTATAAGATGGAGTCGTCCTTAAAAGACAAATTTCGAAGCAACTAAATTTTTTTTAAATTTAGTACATATATGACTTTTATGAATATTTCTCTGTAAATTTTTCGCCTTCAAACACGCCATTTCTAAGAAGGATCATTTGAAAAAGGAAAAAAATTGTAACATTTTAAGTTTTTGTATTTAATTTTTTTAGCTTCACGCTTTATCCCGCATATTGCAAGGTAGGCAGAGAGAACAGCAGGAATCATTTGAATCTAGTGTTAAGACACTCCGTTCCCTGCTTTCCGCCTTTTTCGAGGTAATGTGTGTTGAGTGGCTGATAGCGAAGAAAATGAAAATAGAAAAGGTCCCTCTTCCCCGTGTGGGAATCGAACAGTCTAACCGTCGCGTATACAGGCAGCCGCTTACGCTAAGATTTTGTGCATATTTAATCTCTTTTGAAAATTTATTTATGAAATATCAACCAATTTAATTAATCCAATAACATATAGCAATAACATGGCTGACTTCCTTGAATAGTAAAATGGTAATTTCGTATCTTTAAAAAATGTAATAAATACCCACAAAAAGTATATTAGATTTTTATTATTCACAAGTCGAAAAGTAATTTCCTTTTTCATTTCCTTAGTCTTTGAGGTACTTTGAATTCTCCAACAAGTGCAATCGATGGGACGACGAAAAAAGCTATTATAAATTACATTTAAAGATGGTGCGTTATTATTTTTATGTCATCAAAAATGATTTCACATTTATTTATATATGTAGATATAAAGTTCAGATGTTGTGTAAATATAATTTTCCTGCTAAATGTGGGTAGTATAAAAAAAACCTAATTAGTATCTCTATTTCTCGATTAACATTAGATACAAGTTTCACTATTCAACCCGTATTGTTAGGGGCAAGAAATGATGAAGAGTTTCTCTGCCTGTTTTCATCAGAGTAATGAGAAGTAAAGCTGGAACAAAATATAGTAACATATTCGTAAAACTGTTAAAAATATCATAAATTGTTCTAAGTCCTAGCGTATACTTCAATTGAAAGAACATGCTGTTATTCTTACTCGCAACACTTCACATGTACGGAACATGTAACAAGCTTCTCGACGAGGATTTCAAATAGTTGACAAGCGACGTTTCTGCAAACTATAAGCTGAATACCGATAGACATTGTTACGTATATATTGTAGAAGCTTAAATTTAAATGCACTTTAAATGTACTTTCTATTATACAATCTTTTTGTTCAACTTATGTTTAGCAAATTGTAAGCATGATAAGCATGAGAGAGCCGTCGTGGCGCAGAGGTGCAGCGTCTACCAGTAAACGGCACGTTTTATGGGTTGGAAATACCACTCGAGTAAGATGGATTTTTCTATTTGTATTCGCTCTAAAAACTAGACAACGCGCGGCATTGAGTTTCGCTACTAAACACGCAATGCCTCGAAAAAGGCGGAAAGCAGGGACGGAGAAAGCAGATATAAGCAACGGAGCAACCTTCTTGCAGTTCCCTCTGCCTACCCTGCCATGTGCGAGATAAAGCGTGAAGCTTAAAAAATAATTAAAAAAGCATGATACATACATGAATAATTGAAAGAAATTAAATATATATACATAAATGGGTATTTAAAAAAGCACAACATCTGTGACTTCACACCAGTCCCTTTTAGCTTTTTTAATTGCTTTAAGCTTTTTTGAAAGCAAAGTATTTTAAATTAGGGCATTGTAGATAAAGAATTTAACGTCTTGTGGCTATACTCTGCTTTATATTCTACCCGAGATACACCTCCACCGTAAAGGACAGCAACGTACCTGAAACGATTGTAGTGTAACACGCCGTGGGCGTAGGAGTTCATACCATCAACGCTTGTTTGCCTTGTGTTTTCCATAAAAAATGTATAATTCACCACATTTGGGAATAAAATTATTTTAATTTCCTCGCTCTGATCAAGGTGTTATGTGTTGAGGTCATCCACTTAACACGCAATATCACGTATGAAGTGAAGTGGAGGAAGGAAGTGTCTGAACACAAGATTCTTTTAACGTACTTATATAAATACTTGAAATAGACTGGAGCTGGCATTTCATTCCCAAGGCGTGTTATCATTTATGAAATCTTTAATATAGAAATAACGTTTAACATACAAACGTCGTTTTACAACTTTTTGATATAGAACAATCTCGGACGTTTCCTAAGATCGTATTATAGGAACACACCAGTTGAGTTTTTTTACAATACGATCGGCGCGGTAAGTTTATGCCTATTTCGGGAATTAATATTGTGTACATCACCGATTTTGGTTAAATTGTTAATATTTTTCTTGACATACATTACATAAACAAAGATATATTTTGAAAAAAAAAATGAAATAAAATATTATAATATATTCCAACGTGTGCCTGTAACGCGACGGTTTCTGGGTTCAATCCCCAGTCGGAGAAGATGGATTTTTCTATTTCCATTTTCTTCGCTCTGAAAACTAGGCAAAGCGCGGCGTTGAGTTCCGCCACTCAACACGCAATGCCTCGAAAAAGGCGGAAAGCGGGGACGGTGAAAGCAGGGACTAAGCAACGGAGTGTCTCAACACTAGATTCCCACACGGTCCCTGCAGTTCCTTCTGCCTACCCTGCCATGTGTGGGATAAAGCGTGAAGCTAAAAAACAAAAAAAAAAAAAAAATATTATAAGCTTCTATCTGTAGTTCATTTCCTACATCATAATATTGATATGGTTTCCTTTAGTACGTAAGTCTAGTGAGTCTAGTTTTTGCTCGATATTTTTTTAACAAATAAATTTATATATGGGCACAATTATAACATGATTCATAATGTAATGATATTATTCCAGGAATAACGGTATTTAAGCACATGGCTTTCATTTTAAACCAGATTTGTAAAAATAAATTTAAAGACATATTGTATATAAAATCTATCAAAATATATATAAAAGTCCACAAATCCGAACCTGAACTGGAGACGCAATGAATCATAGTTATCTAACGCCCTTCGCTGGCTATTTGCGTCCGCGTATTTTTGGAACGGAAACCGTTCATCCATTTGCAGGGGGTCCGAGGGCGTTGCACCAACATTCAAATGCGCTTCTAACTAAATATTTGTCATATTTATATGTATGTACGTTTTTATGTATACAAATATTATACATACATATGGAAATCAAGAACTCGCTCAGATATAGTCCTAATTCGATATATTAATTAATAAAAAAAATAAAGTATATAAAGTCAAAAAACTACTAGTGTTTACATTCTGTTCTCAATGTCCAACTAACTTTTTTTTTACGAATAACCTCCAAACGTAAATTGACTAGAAGACGTCTCTTTTAGGGATAAATTTACTTTTGCCAATAATACTTGCAATTAGTTAACATTACGTAAGTAGAAATATTTTCGTGTAAATAATGTTATTACTTGATGCTATATATATGAAGATCGATATCGATATTTAGTATGTCTTAGATAAAAAGCAAAGTTATTAATAGGTCTAACCAAGCAATCAGTTAGCGGTATTCAATTCGATTCCAATTTGTAATACTGATCAAATTTGCGTGAGTAAATGAAGGGAAGCTTGGCGGTGCCGCTTCCGACGACTTCACTGAGTTCTGTAATTTCTAACACCGTTAAGATTTTCAATATGATAATATTTTTTTAATGTCTTCGCTATTTATTCCACATTTGGCAGAGTCGTCAGAGGAAACTGCAGGAACCATATGAACCTAGTGTTAAGACACTCTGTTGCTTACTCCCTGCTTTCTATCTTTTTCGAGGCTTTTGCATGCTGAGTGGCGAAACTCAACGTCCAACTCCACGCCTTGCCTACTTTCCAGAGCGTAGAAAAATGAAATAGAAAAATCCATTTTCCCCGAGTGGGAATCAAACCCACAAAACGCCACGTTTAGAGGTAGACATTACTCCACTGCCCCACAACGGATTATAATTATTATTTAAAATATATTTAAAATATTTGTAAGTTTTTCTCCATTTTAAATGGGATGTATTTAGAGCAAAATTGGCATATAAACCTGTATATTATCAGTTAAATAAATAATTATAAATTATAAATGTAAATCCTTATAATTAATATTGGACTTGGCTGTCATTTAGGTTTTTGATATGTATGTGTGTGTATGTTTGTATGGATGTATGTATGTATGTATACAGTATTAACGCTCTTCCGCATTAAGCGGACGTTGATGTCGCGACGGAAGAGACAGCAATGACAATTAGTCAATATTGTGTTAAAGGAATTGTCGCTATTCGTCTTTTTGTTACTTTTATATAATTTAACACATTATTGTGTCGTATGAATCAAGTTTCATGATATTGATTTAATTTTCTACGACTGTAATAGAAAAAACATTGTAAAGGACAATTATATTTATAATTCGTTATAACTTAAATCTTTTGAAAATATCATGTGATTTTAAACAAAAAATTGATATATAATTTATTTTTCACCTAAATTAAAAAAAAATGCATGTTGAGTGGCGGACGCTCTACTTTGATTTGCTAGAGCAGAAGCAAAATTTACTCTTTAAAGTGGGTATCGAACCCTCAACCGTTGCGATTGCATTCAGTCGTTAATCCACTGTCACAATGGTTGTATAATTTCATTTAAAAATGTCTTTTAAAGTTTAAGCTTGAAAACGTAAAAGTTACAAAGAAGATTTAAAAACGGTGTAACATAAAGTCATTCCGATCGTTCGGTTAGCAATCAGATTTTCTCTTTTAAACCACTGCAAGTATTTTTTTCGTTCTAAACTTTTTGCAGCCTTCTTCTTTGAACATAAATATTTTAAATAAACATATTTTAATACTTATATATCTTTTTGTACGTTATATATAAATTACTCTTACTAATGCTAGAGAGATAATTAATAACGTTGCAGATCTTACATTACCTTTCAATGAGCTTTTGACGTACTCGAAAGGAAAAAGCGTATATATATTAAAAAAAATAATAATTGTGCGAGCTTTTTTAATTAAGTTCCTAATTATTTAAAGCAAAATTTTGCAACTAAATACTCTATACCAAAGAAGGTGCTTAAATGTATTTTAAAAAGAAATAAACTTGCAAAAAATATCATCTGATAATAGCAATTCTTACTGAGTTTGGAGACAAAAGGATCTTTTATCTCATTTTGCAATCGGAACGAGTACGAAAAGCTTTTGAGGAGTGAAAGGTCGCCAAATGCATGTAAATCGTGGCATTTGTGTTCGAATGCCGACTGAATCTCAACAGTAAAAAAAAGGAAGAAGTTCAGCATCGCAGTCAAATAATGGCATTATTATGTAAAAAGTTAATTTGGTTAGAAATTTAAATGTAAGCGTTACGTATAAGTAGGTATATGTATCTCACTGATATATAAGTATTAATACTAACTTTCCATTTAAACAATTTGTTCTATTTCGTAAATATATTGTATATGCAACATATTTTAATAAACTAAAACATACCCTTGATGTTGGACTTGACGCCTGCAACAAAAAATTATGGATTAAAATTTTTTTTTATCATTATCTTTAACTGACGCAGCGTTGAGTTCAACCACTCAACACGCAATAGCCTCCAAAAGTGGGGACGGAGAAAGCAGGGACTAAGCAACGGAGTGTCTTAACACTAGGTTGCTATGGTTCCTGCAGTTCCCTCTGCCTATGTTGCCATGTGTGGGTTAAAGCGTGAAGACATAAAAAAGCTGCATTAACTGCAGCTTATAGCTAACTGCATCTTATAGATGGCATATTTGTTTAATATGATTATTTTCTTTTTAATTTCATTCTTGCCGTAATTATCTGATGGAAATAGATGACAGAAGACTGATGACAGATCAGATGTCACTATGATGATTTTTGATTTTTTTATCCAATGATTACAAACATCACATATATACATAAACATCTTTTATATATAGTGTTCAAAGTACACAAAAGTGTGAAATCATATATTAGTATGTACGAGTCAACAATAATAAGTGCTAAAAAATACAAATAAAAAAACTACCTACAGTACGTAAATATATTTTTTACAACATTACAACATTAACTGCATATTTCCTAAAGTACGTAAGTTTTTTTTGAACCTCAAATCATCCCCTTATAGCTTAAAACAAACTCTCAAGGTAATATATTTAACAAAATTACGTACCTAATATTATATTTACAATTTCTCTAAGCTCTTAAAACGGAAAGCCTCTTGGTGTAGAAATCGGAGCGCACGTAATACTGCTTCAGTGGCACAAGAGTACTTTGTTCTTGTTACATTATGGGTACTTACGGCGTTGAGTTTTGGTTATAAAAATAAAAGATAATGCTATTTACTAATTTGTTATGAAAATGAATTGGATTTTGAGGTTTTTATTATTTTTTCCTCGAGTGTAAAAAAATCGCAGTGTCAAGACACTTATCCAATCGCCCTTTAGTAGAAGGAGTGTTGTTGCCAAATTAAAAATAATTTGTTGTTTTGAATTAGGATAAAAAACATTTCTTTTAATAGCTTCACGCTTTTAAACCGTAGATGGAAGGGTAGGTAGAGGCAACCGCGTGAACCATGGGAGCCTAGTGTTAAGATACTGCCGTACGATCCCTACTTTCCATCTTTTACGAGGCATTGCGTGTTGAGTGGCGGAACTCAACGCTGCGCTTTGCCTATTTGCCCGAGTGGAGAAAATGGGAATAGAAACATCCATCTTCCCTGAGTGGGAATCCAACTCACAAGCCGTCGCGTTTAAAGGCACATGCTACGCCTTTGTGCCACGACGGTCCTCCAAATGAAATTCTTTGCGCTTATAATTAGACGCTGTCTCCCAACAGTTTAAAATATATATTTTTCTTAATTATTTTTTACATAAAATATAAGTGATTTTATTACATACGAGTATATTCGCCTAATTTTCGAGTCATTGCAAGATGGTGGCAGCATTCATTATGTATTAAACTACTGTAATAAAATATTTATTACTAAATACAGCTAAAATGCTAGTTGAAATAATAATATTAATATATTTTAAGGAAATCGTATAAAATCGTCTAATAACTTTTCAGTCGTAAATTACTCAAACAATGTCAAAGTTACAAGAAAGTTTCCCGATAGCAATTTTCACCTAAATATATCTTTATCTAGATTGTTTGTTACCAAATTGTTTAAAATTATTTAATAAATTGCGATTTACATATTTTTCGAAAAAAAGAGCTTTTCATATACTTGGCTAATTGATTAATAGATTCATCCAAATTCGACTTTGGTAAAGATAAGCTATAGTAGAAATTAAGTGTATATAAAATTTTATATCTATGCCATTAGTCATTAAGGAGATTCTCCATAGGAAGCCCGGTCTGAAGTCTGGTTGAAGAAACAGACACGCTTATAATAAATAGAATCTGATCTGCCAAAATATTGTCATCATTAAACTGTATATAGTATAAGTTCAATAACTTGACATAATAAAATATATTTGATAATATTTTTTGGTTCATTTAAAAGGACGTACTTGTAAATCTTGAATTGTCATTCCAAGACGTACAAGTACGTACATTTGGATGGAACCGGAGATTACTTATTTTAAATATATTCCTATCGTTAATTCAAAGAGCCTTCTCATGTCCCCAATTTAAGAATTAACGAGTGCCCTGTTCCCGATTATATATATCTTATTTAGGTCCCTTGAGATATGGATTTCTAACAGCGATTGAACAAATTGCGTTATTTTAGACCAAAATAAGTACAAGTTTAAGTAACATTATAATATTAGTTTAAATTGAAGTTAAGATTAAAGTTGCTGATTTTTCTGCCATGTTGTATTAATGTATTGAATTTAAGTCTAAAAAATATAATATATTAAAAGTCATTAAGCAGTCATTTTACTTGATGAATAAATAAGGCTGGGAATCATTAAATAAGTGTTTGGAAAATATCTTTACATAGCTAGCTGATATTATAATAATGTCATTCAACACAGTTGACTTCCTCCAAATACATAAATTTTCAGTTTTTTCAGTATCAAAGATCTTAGCTGAAACAAAATGACGCAACTATTTTAATGAAAAAAATATCCTTCGTACTTCCAGCCTCTTCAATATTCAGAAGCTGTATTCAATTCAAAACAAGCAAAGTGTATTTTTAAACAAAACCAGGAAAGGGCGGTATAATTTCTCGACTATGGTTCTGTATAAAGAGGATAATACATTTTTAATTTTAAATACAATGGCGAAGATATAAAAGTTTAAAATGGCGAAGATATAAATAGTAAATAATTTTTGTTAATATATTATTTTAACTAAATTCTGCTACACTCTTCTTTCGCGTATTATAAAAGAAAATTACAATAATAATACTAGCTATCTATAGGAACCCAAATGCGTACAAAATATTCAATTGAGATAGCAGAACGACCTAAGACAGAGATTTGTAATACAAGTCGAAGTCATTGTATCACAGTGGGTTTTGAATTCGGTCACTTATCCAAAAAAATAACTATTATAAGCTCTAGTAAAACTAAGCACAGCGTTAAGCTACATCCAGTCTACATACAACAATGGATGTAATTTCTCAAATTGTGGTAAAAAACAGATTGTTGCCTGGCCTTGCTGAAAGGAAAAACCAGAAATAAATATATTGTAAACGTAAGCGTCTCATTACGCTCTTCTTAAAAAAAAATATAAATTTTATTTTAAGTTACTTATTTTTGTATATTTTACAGTAAGTTACTGTTAAATATACATAAAAGTTTAACAAATCAAAACGAGGAACCCAAACAAAGAAAAAATAAAGTCAGATGGCGTTTCGAGGCACGTACCAAATTTACGCTTTTAGTTGATCTCAAACCTGATACCCGATATGCTATCCAATCACTGAGCATACGGGCACGTGACAACCGTTTCTCTACTGATAAGCCTTTGTCGGTAATCTCGAATACGATTTTATGTTTGTTTATACGCACATGGAGACAACGTTGTGTTTTATATGGGTGAAAATAATTTAGACCCTATCTTTTGCTTCAACATTGAAATTCAAATTCAAACAACTTTATGTAAATACATATATATATGATTTATTTTTTGAACGTCAATAACATCTGACATATTTGTATGTAAACATTTGTAACAGTATGTAATATGTATATATAAAATAAGAAAAATAAAACTATCTTGGTGAGAAATTATCATGTAGCAGTAACGTAAATGAATATTTCTTTGTTATATTCGTTGTTTCTTTTCCTAAAAAACTAAGCAAATGACAGGTTCTACTCTAAATTATTAATAAATTATAAACCTCTTTAAATAATTCATATACAAATACTATTAGAAATAAACATTAACTATCAAATAATATAAACCACAATATGATTTAAATTTTCACAAACTCTGTACTGTCGCTGCTAGTTTCAGTCTGTTCTGTTAGCGCGACAAGCGAAGCCACGGGCTGTCGCCTATACATCATGTTCATATTATAATTAACGGCATCTGCAACTAATTGGACAGTTGTGACGTTAAATTCAACTAATTAATAGCTATATGGTATGAATATTATACAACATACAACATATTACTTTAATTTTGCCTATTATTCGTTCGTATTATTTATGTACAAGATATACATATATATATATATATATATATATATATATATATATATATATATATATATATATATATATATATATATATATATATATATATATATATATATATATATATATATATATATATATATATATATATATATATATATATATATATATATATATATATATATATATATATATATATATATATATATATATATATATATATATATATATATATATATATATATATATATATATATATATATATATATATATATATATATATATATATATATATATATATATATATATATATATATATATATATATATATATATATATATATATATATATAAGCTTATTAATCAAAAACAATCTAACTTTCTTATTTTATATTTATGCTTGTTTATCTAAAAGCACATATAAGTACACAAACAGGTATATATGACATAAAATAAAGTACACTTCGGGGGGCTCTAACTAAAATCGAGAGCGATCTCGAGGGGCTCTGAATGACTTTTATTTCGGGAATAGCATGCGCCGACAGTCTTTTTCTACACTTTTACAAAGTTTCAGATGTGTTTCGTGTTTTTTTTTTAAATTTTTTAAACATTATTTGTAATCTTAATTATAGACGCGTTTTAATTTTGATTTTTTTTTATTTTCTCATATAATATAATAACTTTTACTTAATTGAATTACGGAATTATAATTTATTAAATGTTAACTTTTAATTACTTTTTAAATTAAATAATGTTACATATTGTACAATATTTACTTCATACTCATTGTTAATTCGTCATAATTTTAATATTTTGTTATCGTCGTTTGAATCCGCGGTGCACAGGAAAACCGACTGTGGTTTGTGTTGTACCATTTTTGTGTATTATTAATGTATCGTTCTTTTGGTTTAATAAATAAAAAAAAAATCTAATTTAAATATATATTGTTTATGTTCTCCACTCTACACACTAAAATCAAGCAGTCAAAAAAATACTTTGAAGTTATAATTTGGATATACATAGGTATATTTAATTTAAAAATGAAAACTGTCGTGGCGCAGATCCGCAGCGTTTGCCTGTAAATGCGACGATTTGTGGGTTCGATTTACGCTCGGGGAAGATGGATTTTTAATTCTATTTTCTTCGTAATGGCAAATAGGCGAAGCGCGGCGTTGAGTTCCGCCACACAATACCTCGAAAAGCAGAAAGCGGGGAATGGAGTGTCTTAACACTAGGGTACTACGGTTCCCGCGGATCGCTCTGCCTAGCCTACTATGTGCGGGATAAAGAATGAAATTATTAAAAAAATAAAAAAAGAACATTGAAAAATAAATTTCTTGATTTATGATGAAAGTCATCTCATCGTAAATCATGATATTGATCGATAATCTATTTTTAACCTAAACGTCAACACCCTAACACCATAACGGGGTTATAAGGGGTGATATTTTTAGTTTCATCACCACCTGGGCTTAATGTTCAATGTTCAATCATCATTAATCGTCGTTCAACCCTAACTTTTAAATCTAAGGTTAACGACTTGTTCTAGCGCCATGTGTGAAAACAATGGGTATGACTCGAGAATGCGTCACAGATTTTAAGAGGATCACGGACTAGATTATTTGGGCAATATTTATAAAGGTTTAAATTTTTTGTATGTTTGATTCAATTTACTTATTTATCTCAATTCACAATGTATTCAGTTTTTAAATGAAGTAATATATTCGTTTTTAATGTTTCACTATGGTTTCCATAAATATAACATTTTGATTTATTTTTTATTTCATTCTGTATCCCGCACATAGCAGTTTTTAAGTAAACTAGTGTAAAGACAATCTGTTCTCTGCTTTCCACTCTGTTATTTGCTTTCTTTAGAAGCATTGATTGGTAAAATTCAACGCCGCATATTTGTTTTGCTACCAGAAAAATAAAAAAAATCATTCCCTATATAGAATTGAACTCTGCGCCAATACGGTTCTCAATATTATAGTATACTTTATAGATTAATTATTATGATATTATTTTCGCAAGCGTTTAACTGCGCACACTTAGAGAGGCGAGTTTTTGACTTCGAATATTACTTTTGGTACTGTTAAAGATCCCAAAAAAAATTGTGAAAATTACAGCCGATGTTTGAACTTAAATAGTCCAATTGATATCGAATAAAACATCTACACGTAAGCAAAATTGATATTGACATTGTGCGCTTTTCTAGTTTTACTATGAAGGCATATACTTTTCAGGAAAAGTGTTAAATTAATAAAACGAAACGTATGTGCACTGGGAACTTGGTAGTTATTGTAAATTTCGATACAATTTATTATCAATTCACTCAATTTAATTTATGATGTATTGAATATGTTATTAGTCATTTTCTTGAATCACTTTGCCTGACTCGAAGTTTAATTCCCATCTCCAAACAAATGAAAGTAAACAAAGTGTTTAGTTGATTGTACGAAGATAAAAATAGTGTAGACAGGATACACTGTTTTATTATTGTTTGCAAATATTTATATATGAGATTTTATTTGAACGAAGTAGGTGGTCTATGGAATTGTACTTCAATATTTTGTAAAAGTAACTTTTTTATTAGAGTAAGCAGAGGGAACTGCAGGAATCATATGAATCTAAGTGTTAAGTCACTTCGTTGTTTAATCCGGCGACGTCCGACTTTCCGTCTTTTTCGAGGCATTGCGTTTTAAGTGGCAGAACTAAATACCGCGCTTTGGCCTAGTTTCCAGAGCGAAGAAAATGGAAATAGAAAAATCCATCCTTCCCCGATTGGGAATCGAACCCTCAAACCGTCGCGTTTACAAGCAGACACACCGCTGCGCCACGACGGTCCTCAAAAGTAACTTAAGAGTAAATAGAGTTTTAAAATATATGATGTTTTTATATAGTAGTTTTAATATTCTAAACTTCAATAAGGTGTATTTTCAAGTGTTATTAACAAAGATGCTAATTTCACATAAGAATAAATAGATCGTTTAACATCCGGATCCACTTAACTTCAAACGGAGCATGGTTGATGAATTTGTTAATATACCAGCTGCCGAATACAATTTTATTGGACTCGTCTTTGACTATACTTATTAAATAATATTCGTAACATTTAATTTTTTATATGATATAAATTGAAATAATATTTGAATTAACTCAAAAAGTATGGAATTATTATAAGAGCAATATTTAAAGAAAACATAAAAGTTTTATCGCCATAGAATTCGAACCCGCGCTTCCTGGAAATCGTCCAAGTTAAAAATTAGAGTTAGAGTTAAAAGTTAAAGGTAGAGTCCATAAATGTTGTGTTTACCTTTATATAGTTTGGCAATTACTTTCAAGTTGAGTTTCATGTATTCATTATGAAAGCATTATTGTAACAACTACCGGTGAACCTTATATAAAATAAAAAAAAGTGGATTAAAACATTTAAAATAATAAAAATGCGAATATCAGAGACCTTCCTATGATGTGGACTGACATGCAGTGCTTGAGCTGCTACTATTGAGGCTAGCTTATACTGACTTGACTGACATGACTGATTTCATTTAGATAATATAATAATTAATATTTTAAAAATAGAAGAGAATCGGTAAGCTAATACTATATCACTATACATGTAAATTATTAAATAACGGAAGTACGAATAATAATAAAATTTTAAACAAGAATTATAAAATCTTTTCAATTAAAAGATTTAACAAAAGCTGGCCATTTCATAAAAACCTTTTTGCTAAACAAATGTTAAATTATACTAGGGAACATTCGCTTACGCACGATTTGGACTTGGTTGAGCATAACATTAAAAATTATATTTCAATATACACGTTGAGACAGGAACGCTTATATTTTTACACTTGGATGGATCTAGAATTACTTGAATTTTGCAGGGAATAAAATTTGTACAAGATTTTTGATATATTTGTAACATCTTTCGCATTTCGTGAGAATTTTTTTCTTTCATTGAAAATATTTAATTACTACGGACGTGTGATATGTATCTCTTTATAGTTTTTTCTGGATACCCTATACAATAGTTTATTCCTCCTTAGATCCTTCTTTCTTTTAGGTCTAGTTTACTAGACTAGTAAATTTGAATTAGAGAATTTCCTTAAATATTTATAAAAAATAGTTTAAGCATACACTTATGAATTATTTTTGCATGAATGCAAGACACATTACTTGGCAGAATATGAGTGCTCTTGGAAAAAGACGAAAATTCAGGGGACCTAAATCTATGACTGACTGACGCGATGGTTAAATTTTATATTAAACGTATAGCTATTTCCGCACAATGCCAGATGCATATTGAGGTATCATACAATACAATTCATTTGTACCGATAGAGACCTAGTATTAAGCTTCCATGGAAAAAGCTAGAGTCGTGTGATGAATGAAAATATGATAAAAAAATTATGTAGGTATGAAAGTTCTTTTGTAATCAATTTTTTACGAAGTAAGGATTTACATTACGATGTTACAATAGCAATATTATCTCTAATAGCACTTCAAAATGATAAAATGAATAACTAAATAAATGTATTATATGTTATTAAATAATATTTAACACACTCTTTGATGTTACAGACCTTGCCTCTTATAGCTTCATTTTGAAGATTTAATAAAACATCTCAATTGTTTATATCTTAACGTAGATGTAAAGAATACTGAATGGAATAAAAAATAATTTGATAATTCTTACATTTTTTTTAGCTTCACGCTTTATCCCACACGTGGCAGGGTAGGCAGAGGGAACTGCAGGAGCCATACGAATATTGTTAAGACACTCCTTGCTTTAGTCCCTGCTTTCCCCGTCCCCGCTTTCCGCCGTTTTCCAGGCATTGCGTATTGAATGGCGGAACTCAACGCCGCACTTTGCCTAGTTTCCAGAGCGAAGAAAATAGAAATAGAAAAATCCATCTTCCCCGAGTGGAAATCGAACCCACAAGCCGTCGTGTTTACAGGCAGACGCTACGCCTCTGCTCCACGACGGTCCTCAACTTAATTTTAAAAATACGTAAAGTACACACTATTATTATTATAAGTTATAATTATGTATAAACACTAGTATATCAAAAGAGAGTGAATTTGGTTAAAAGTTTGCTAAGCGAAAAGCTTATCTCATAAACTAACTATGTATATTGAATTTTAAACGTTTTTGATAATCTAACTATCGAGTAAGAGTTTTATGCTACATAAGAAAACGTATAACATTTCGATAAAATAGAACAATATGTTGTAAAATATATGAATAATATTTTATTATATATATATATATATATATATATATATATATATATATATATATATATATATATATTATATATATATATATATATATATAATATATATATATATATATATATATATATATATATATATATATATATATATATATATATATATATATATATATATATATATTATATATATATATATATATATATATATATTATATATATATATATATATATATATATATATATTATATATATATATATATATATATATATATATATATATATATATATATATATATATATATATATATATATATATATATATATATATATATATATATACATATATATATATATATATATATATATATATATATATATATATATATATATATATATATATATTATATATATATATATATATATATATATATATATATACACACATATATATATTTATATCTTCTTCTTCTTCCTGGCATTAATCCCGGCCTCTTTTGCCAGGGTCTGCCTTCCGACTGAGTGCACTCCACTTCGCTCGGTCTTCTACATCCTCAGTGGACAACTTATTGGCTCTCATGTCCTGTTTCACAACTTCCAGCCATCGCTTCTTTGGGCGTCCGGGCGGTCGGTGTAGCTCCTGAGTGTGCCGAGATAATGCTGGCCAACATTCGCTGCCGTATAAAAGAACTGGTCGGATAATGCTCTTGTATATCAGGCCCTTGAGTTTGGGCGGTATTCTGCTATCGCAGACCACACCAGTGACCTCCCGCCATTTGGCCCAAGCAGCGCTTATACGGGCATGGACGTCGTGGTCGATGGCTCCAGACTCATGCATAACGGATCCAAGGTATCTGAACGTCTCCGACTTAACGGCTGGCTCAGATACAATGCGGATAATGCTTAAGTCCGGGTTCCCGCAAGCCATGTACTCGGTCTTCAACACATTCAGTTTAAGACCACCGTTCTCAAGCGCACCCTTCCAGGAATTCATTTTACGCTCAAGCGTCAGTCGATTCTCATCAATGAGTACTATGTCATCAGCATACATCATCAGCCACGGAGGCTGGTCTTGGATGTGGGCCGAGACAGTATCCAGTACTATATTGAATAATAACGGACTAAGAGCTGAGCCTTGGTGAACCCCTACAGTAATCGTGAAGGGCTTAGTATCGCCAACAGTGGTCCTAACCACAGAAGCGGAATCTTTGTACATATCTCTAATAATTTCAATATAGGCTTCGGGGATCCCTTTTGATTGCAATGCCCACCAGATATACTGACGTGGCACACAGTCAAATGCCTTCTGCAGGTATAAAAAGGCCACATGCAGAGTTCTCCTTTTTTCCCTGTATGCCTCCATCAAAGTTCTCAGGGCAAAAATGGCATCCATAGTCCCTGATCCTGGTTGAAACCCATACTGAGACTCAGAGATAGTACACTCTTGGAGCAGCCTGAGACCGATCATGCGCTCGAAGAGCTTCATAGTGTGGCTCATAATCTTAATTCCCCTATAACTACCGCAATCTTGAACACTGCCCCTTCCTTTGTAAATGGGGATAATGAAGCTGTGCCGCCACTGGTGTGGCATCGTTCCAGTGCTCAAGATATGGTTAAACAGGTGAGTAAGTATAAGCACACCAAGAGTGCCCAGCGATTTCCACGCCTCGATCGGTATGTCATCAGGTCCTATCGCCTTACCATTCTTCATGTGTCGAAGACAATTACGAGTTTCGTCAAAGGTTATTGGGGCAATAAGTCCAAGGTTAGGAGGTAATTCATGCGGATGCTTATAAGGGTGCTGAGTGTTCAATAGCTCCTTGAAATAGCTTCTACATCTCTCCTTCACAGAGGCATGATCACAAAGCAACGTGCCGTGATAATCCTTGACGCATAGACATTTTGTAATATCCTGCGTCGCTTTTTCCCGAGAACGTGCCAGTTTGTATATGAGCTTCTGCCCCTCCACAGTTTCGAGTTTGTCGTATAATGGCGACAAACTTTCACTGCGGGCCCTGGCTACAGCTCTTTTGCTGGCACGTTTCGCTGCTATGTACTCCAGTCGATCTTCAGGAGAGTTGGAGTGCTGCCACTCTTTAAACGCAGCTCTTTTTTCCCGAATCACCCCCTGCACCTGGTCATTCCACCACCATGTCTCCTTATCGATGACACGTCCCACCCTTAGTGACGCCTAGAACTCGCTTGCCCGCCGCAATGATTGCTGAATGAGCTCGATCCCAAGCAGCCTGAGCAGTGTTGGTGTTAGTCAGCAGATTCTGACTCTCGATCTCTGCCAAAAAGTCGGTTTGCATCGGTCCATTCAATAACCACCACTTGATCCTAGGCTTACGCTTCTCAGCTACTTTCTTTTTCGGCGTAACGTTATAGTCCATGACCAGGAGACGATGTTGGGCCGTCAGGCTTTCACCAGGAATGACCTTACAGTTGGTCACCCTACCCATATGGCACCGTCTGGTCAGCAGATAGTCAATTTGAGTTGAGTGAGACCCGCTCTTATACGTTATAAGGTGCTGAGGCTGCTTTTGGAAGAACGTATTTACGATGGCTAGATCAGACGCAATGCAGGTTCTGAGAATATTTTCTCCCTCTGCATTACAAAATCCATGCCCAAAACCCCCGTGAACACGTTGATACGTCTCAGCAACCCTGCCCACGTGTCCGTTCAAGTCTCCCCCAACTATGACTACTTCGGTAGCTGGTATAGCGAGTAGAACCTGTTCATATTGCTCCCAGAACGTCTCTTTTTCAGCCACGCTACAACCTACCTGGGGGGCATAGGCACTGATCAAGTTTGTGGTAACACCCTCAATCAATACCCTTACCCGCATCAAGCGGTCCCAACGGCGGTCAACTTCAAGAAGCCCATTCTGTAGCTCTTCAGAAATCACTACTGCCACACCATTTTTACCTGAAGGTGACCCAGTGTATATAAGCCGGTAATATATATATATATATATATATATATATATATATATATATATATATATATATATATATATATATATATATATATATATATATATATATATATATATATATATATATATATATATATATATATATATATATATATATATATATATATATATATATATATATATATATATATATATATATATATATATATATATATATATATATATATATATATATATATATATATATATATATATATATATATATATATATATATATATATATATATATATATATATATATATATATATATATATATATATATATATATATATATATATATATATATATATATATATATATATATATATATATATATATTATATATATATATATATATATATATATATATATATATATATATATATATATATATATATATATATATATATATATTAGATATACGTTATAGAATATTTTGCATAATAAAATGCTGCATTGGATTTCACTAATGTCAGTGTCTGGTGGAAAGCAAATGGAAAACGAAGATGAAAAAGAAAATTAGATGTCATAATTTTAGGCCTTTAAATTAGATCCTTCATACAAAGGCAGTTCCAGACGTCACAATTCCAAAGCATCTCAGTACACACTCGTACTCTTATTAAAGGGCGAATTATTTATGTGGGCAGTCTCTTACAGCTTGTATTTAATTTGCTACCTCCGCACCTGTGGCTTTGTTTATTTCGTAAGCTCACAGAATGAATGGTTAATATTACTTGCGATGGAAGCGTTGTTGCCACTTGAAGTAGGAATATATTCTTTAACATGTCATCTTATATAATTTTTTTAGGAAAAAAAAATATTTAGTCGTATTTTCTTTTATATGAGAAAAATACATACTATAGCTTTTTAATTGTACGTAGAATATTTATATTAAAATAAATACACAAGCTTAACTCTACAGCTTTTGACCACCGCTTGGTCGTTGGATCTATTCTTAATATTATTTTAAAATTTATATTTTGAGGACCGTCGTGGCGCAGAGGCGCAACGTCTGCCTGTAATGCGACGGTTTCTGGGTTCCATCCCCAGTCGGAGAAGGTAGAATTTTCTATTTCCATTTTCTTCGCTCTGGCAAACTAGGCAATGCGCGGCGTTGAGTTCCGCCACTCAACACGCAATGCCTCGAAAATGGCGGAAAGCGGGGACGGATAAAAACAGGGACTAAGCAACGGAGTGTCTTAACACTAGGTTACCACGGTCCCTGCGGTTCCCTCTGCCTACCCTGCCATGTGCGGGATACAGCGTGAAGCTAAAAAAAAATAAAAAAATAATCATAAGCAAGTAATAGCTACATTATAGACAAGTTATTTAAACAGCAAATGCTAAAGGTTCATAATTAATTCAGTCTTGTAAAAGCCAATATATATTTTACTTACATTCGTTTTATTCACCGCGGTCTGTTTTCAAGTATGTCATCAGACACAAATGACTTTATAGTAGTTTACACCTTTCCTTTGGTGGAAGTCAATTACACAATTATTTTCACAATTTTAATTGATTTATTTATTTTTTTAAAGTCTCTTAAGTCTTTTTTAATTTATTAAGAATTAAAAAAAAATAAAATTTATTAACATCAATTGACTCTATTTTAGAACTCAACTAATTTAACGCTTTATTTTCAATAAATCAATTTTTATTTTAGTAATTAAAATAATCGATATTTCATTTACAATTAATTGATCTTAATCAATTAAAATAATAATTTAATTACAATTATTCTTATGTTAGACTCCAATATAGTATCATTTTAAGCAAAAAAATTACAAAGAAGTTGTTCGTAAAAAAGTGATAACAATAACCTAAAAAAAGATTTGGCTAATGTACAGCTTTTACTACACTGTATAAAGAACATAGTATAAATATCAACGAAAAACCGTAAGCGTTTCTAAAATGCCAAGTATTTCGTTTGACCTTTTGATATGGAACATGACTAATACCTAATCAAGCGTATCTGTTACATACTGTACGTATGTTATGTATACAGGGTGTATCTCAAACGGCAGCCAATATCAAAATTACTTATAGAGGAAAATATTTCAAGGCTATATACAAAAAACTATTTAATAATTATTAATAGTTTGGGTACAGCATCATTTTTTCCATTTCACGATATTTATACGTACTGTGTAATGCGTGAGGTAAACATCATTAATTACGAATGACGTACTACGAAAATACTATTAAACCTTTCATTCAAAAAAAAATAGCCAAAAGAAAGAGATATATCTCTGTCCCGCTCTAACAGTATAGTGTACGCTTGCGTCATATTTGACAAGTGGCGTTTTATTTTGGACCAATAATTTAATTATTTATTTTGGTTTGGAAAATTTTTACTACTTTTATCATTTTTCCAGGTTTCTAAAGACTAGTTAATACTATGCTTAAAGTTATGGTCGCCATTACAGCTACTCCCTGTATAAGTAACACATTGCGTAAATGTTATTTTTTTCATTAGAAAGACATTTGCAGATATTGTAATGTTTGAAATGTTTGCTAAATACTAAAGAGGATAATTTAAAATAGCTTATTATCCTTTCTGATCTATATTGCTTCTATTACAACTGTTATTTATTCTTATATTTAGAGGAGGCTGGAATTTGGGTCCTCATGGTGCATGGTGACGCTGATATCAGCGTGATTGCAGCATTCGATTTCCAAGGGTGTTAAATATTTTAATTTTCTGACTGTTGACAAAAAACGGTAAAGAACTCCACCACTATCAAAAATTGTCCAAAAATCGAAAAATAAAGGACGGAATATCGTGAGCCTACAAGTAGTAATAAATATTTTAAAGAAAGAAATATAAGTGACTAAATTCTTTATAAACTGTAAATTATTTAAATGACTAAGTAAAAAAGGTCGTAATTTATAATTTATACATAGTGAAGATCCAACGGGACTATCATATTAATCAGTAATCGACACTTTTTCACCCATAAAGTTACGGACAACGTTATATATACCAAATTACAGTTATTATGAAGTAATATTTTAAATATTTGTTCACTTAACATATATTTTTATTTGTATACATAATATAATTATAGGCCGATTTGTATACATAATATATATTGAAGCCGTCGTGGGGCAGAGGCGTAAGCACCTGCCTGTAAACGCGGTTGTGGGTTCGATTCCTACTCGGGGATCACGGCTTTTTCTATTTCACTTTTCTTCGCTCTGGAAACTAGGCAAAGCGCGGCGTTGAGTTCCGCTATTCAACACGCAACGCCTAAAAAAAAGGCGGAAAGTGGGGACGGAGAAAGCAGAGACTAAGCAACGGAGTGTCTTAACACTAGGTTCATATGGTTCCTGCAGTTCCCTCTGCCTACCCTGCAATATGCGGGATAAAGCGTGAAGCTGAAAAAAAAATATTTTTTGCTATCTCTACCCTCATTTTATAACGATCCCAATTATACCTAGTATATAGCCTCTTCATTAGTTGCTCTTCAAATACAAACGATTTAAAAAGACAGCTACTTTCATATTTCAGTACTTAGAAATAAGTAATATCAGTCTATTTGTTACAAAAATATATCACAAATAAAATTTTAATATTATATTATGTTCTATCGTAATTATATAAGTAGGTGTATCTCGACATTTTGTTGTAGCAGGGCTCTATATTACAAGTGATTCTTGTGACAATGGTAAAAACTAAAGAATGATAAAGTAATTACAGTATCAACACAAAAACTTTTAAAGTAACAAAATTACTATGAAAAATAAAACATAAACTGTTTAACAGTACCAGTAGTTCCTGAGATTAACACGATCAAACAAGCTTATTCTTTCTTCATGAGAAGAAACTACTTAGCATTCCATAAATTCACCGTGCGTATATCGGGCCCACCGCATTGTAGGAAGAGGAGCTCCGAGCCCCCTGCTCGGAGCTCCTCTTCCTTAGGACTTCCGTCATAAGTGTAGGTTTAAAGGGGCCCCTTTAAAATGAATTAATGAATAATAATTCCTCCCTACAATCACTAACTAACACTAACTGGAGTCCATTATTGTAGTAACTATTTCCATTTGGGAAAAATAGATTATTTTTACTTTCATCGCTTTGGCAAAACGTGGCGAAAACTCCGAACAGAGTGTCTTAACACTAGGTTCCTACGATACCTGCGGTTCCTTCTATCTACCCAGCCAAGTGCAGGATAAAGCGTGAAGCCAAAAAAACATTAAAACTGACTTATAAAACCCAGTTAAAGTAAACCCTAAGTCGTATAAAAAACGATTTAAGTATATCTAGTCCAGAATATCTAAGATAGGCATCGCCGTGCCTCTGAGGGACATATGCTAAAACGTTAACGCATTTCATGTGATAGGATGAACGGCATGATTTATGTGAGCCCGGTTCATTGTGTGCGCACGTTTGTTGGCAAATAACGCGACGGGGGATAGCTGGAGCGAGTGACGTCACCTGTGAGTGGAATTAATTGCTTTGTGCCACTACTAGTGTTTGCTTAGTCTTTATAATTCGTAACATGAATTTTTATAGCTTTATAGCTTTTTTAGGCTTTAGCTATACAGTACACCATATATAGGATAGGTAGGGTGTGTAAAAGGAGCTAAGTGATGAGACATTCTATTTTTGTTTTCTGTATGTAAATTCAACTATAAATAAAATAAATATATATAGTTTCACTTCACTAGAGAGTCCTCAATCACATTGTTAATTAATTTCGTCTTGCATATACAAAGGGATGTTTTACTATCATATTTCCAAATAAATTTGAAATAACACATGTTTATCGGTGAAATTAATTATACTATCAATTCCACGTAAAACAATGGAGCTGATAACTGATTGTTGGTGGACATATTGAGCATTTCCTGTAAAGAACATATTTTTTTTAGCTTCACGCTCGCAAGCAGAGAAAATCGCAGAAACCTTGGCAACCTAGCGTTTGACACTCTGTCTTCTGCTTTCTGTCGTTTCTCCGAGTGGGAATCGAACCGACAAACCGTCACGTTTGCAGGCAGACACTACGCCTCTGTGCCACTACGATTAATTTGTTATGCTAATTATTGCTTTTCTTGTCATATGAAGTAGTACTCGTATCTGTTGGATATTTTAATTTTTCTTGATTCTCATAAAACCTCATGCCATTCTAAGCATGTGTATATTTTTATCTCTCTGTCTAAATTATTCCGTGTTTTATTAATATTTTAAATTTATATTGTATTTAAATATATATTTATTTACTTTTCATCTTCTTGCAGAGGTTTAGGTTACGAAAAGTGTTATTAAGGCTATCTTCCAAACAGTTATATAAAATACAACTGTTTTACCCAACAGACCAAAACCTGGATTGAACCCTTAACTATCACTTAAGCTAGTATTTTCAATTTACTATACTTTTAAATTTTAACTATTATTATAATTAATAATACTGTACTGTAGGTAATGTATACAAAAGTTTACACTGTGCATGTTAAAAGGAGCAACACGCAAACTTCCATGAAATTATTAACGATAACTCATTAAGGAGTTCTATTCGCTAGAATTTTGCAACAAATAGACGTAAATCTTATAATCGGCTTCTCGTCTTATGTCTTAAATTTGTTTGAATATTATTTTATGTCTTTGAACTCTTGAAAACCGTTCAAACGCTTTGACTACTAGGTCAAAGGATAGGTAATAACCTATGTTATAAATGTTTTATGTTTCTTAAAGATATATTTTTTTTTCATAGCAGAGAGAAAAAAAATTAAAATAAATAAATAAGTATAAAACCTTGCTTGTCTAACTCTTTGGCCCTGACTTTTTTCATATTATCGTCAGTATAAATCTTGTAATTCTCATATGAGACGTTGTCTTTGTAATAAATCTGGAGACCCATGTCCAAACCTGTCTCGGACAGGCTAATTTGAATTGTGGCTAAGGTATCTTTAAATAATGTACCGAATGAATGAATATATATCATTATAGTTGGTTAAATAGAAGAATATTTTCTTTGTAAAACCTATTGGATTTATTCTCCAGTAAATCATTTATGGTAGACTTATGTTTTCTAGATAAATGGTTTTGATATATATTACTATTGAGTACCGTCGTGGCGCAGAGGTGCAACGCCTGCCTGTACGTTACTGCCGCGACGGTTTCTAGGTTCGATCCCCAGTCGGGGAAGATGGATTTTTCTATTTCCATTTTCTTCGCTCTGGCAAACTAGGCAAAGCGCGGCGTTGAGTTCCGCCTCTCAACACGCAATGCCTAGAAAAAGGCGGAAAGCGGGGACGGAGAAAGCAGGGACTAACCACAACGTAACTAATTTTAACAATTTTTCTATTCTATTTAAATTCAACTATTTTTTACAATGTAAGTAATTTGACTCAAACTTAGAAATCCAGTGAGAAAATGCTCCTAGTATCTTGGGTTCATTATCACGTGGAAATATATTTTTGATACCTTCTGGTACATTTTATGTAAGGTTTTATTTTTATTCAGTAATATTAATTGAGTTGTACATAAATCTTTTTGCTTTGTTCCATAAAATTTGATCAAATTTATATATAAAATATATAAATTATTCATATATACTTTAAGAGGAAAACTTACAAGCATATCTCAAATAAGGAAGATTTGCGTAGAGATTCACATGCCATTACCCGTGTAGGGGTAATACAGTACTTTGTATTCGGAGGACGCGGCACTCCATCTGCACTTTAGATGTGTATTTGGAGCTTTTTATCAGATCGTGTGATTTCTTACTTTTGTTGAGTGTCAAGGGTGTTAATATTCACGTTGTACGGTATCGTATATGTATGTTTATTGATATGATACTGAATTATAGCTACTTAAAGAAATATTTATATGTTTCCTTTAAATGTTTTTCTATCTGCTGTGTGGATTAACACTTTTAAAGTTAAAAATATTGAACCCCTGTTGTATAGTGGCAGCTTTTGACTGTTAATATATTGATTTTGCATGGTAACTCCAGAAAATTTATATTTATTTTTATTTCCTCTCTCTAGTAGAGCTCTTGAGCTTTTATTATACAATATCTTAACGAACGGAAAGCGTTAAATTAAATCTGTACAACGATAACTTCAAATACAGGTATTACAAAACTTAAATTAAATTAAAAGTTAAACTAAAAATTTTTTAACCCTCAAAAAAATTAAATTTTAATTACCTAATAAAAAATTACATAAAAAAATTTTAATAGTAGTACAAAATTAAGTAAAAAATTACGTATTTCGAAGCAAATTAGTTTTATTTCTGAATAGATTGTTGTGGCCCGCCCACGCCTGGCCGAGTACTCTACTTCCGATCTGTGTCAATTGGCTAGCGAAAAAACCGAAATGGTTGCCAAGTTTGCATTTTTTCCCCCTCTATAGTATAGGGCTGATAAGATCATGAAATTTCTTTATTTATTTGTGATTTGAGGAAATATTATATCCCAAATGACAACGTTGAAATATATCCTAATATTCTTTTAGTATTATTTCTATTCAAAAATAAAAGAAGGTATACAACTATATTATCTTAATAGTGTTGATTAAATTTCCAAGCATTCTTTATTGAAATAAGTTTTGACACGTACTTTAAACAATTGTATAAACATAAAGCACTTATCCAAAGACGGCAATTTTGGCTAAAAAAAGGTAAAAAGAATTTCAATAACTGTCGTTTTAATATAATATAACACAATATTAAAACTTGTAAGTTCAAATGAGTTTAACAGAAGTGGAAACCTAACATACTTAATACATGTGGAAATCAAACCAATAACTGAGTACTACGATGAATCTCAAAAAAATGTGTATTTGTAATTTTCTCAATTCTGAAGTGAATACTTATGAAACTAATATAAAAGTATGAAATTTGTACGCAGCACTTAAATTATAATAAATATATTTAATATTACTAAATATACTTCATGCTTTCTTCATGACAATAATAACTACATTTCCGCAAGTGGAGACAGAACTTACCACCATCACGTATTCAGGTGATCTGTTGCGCTACATGTTCAATTTCACGCCACAGTTTCATAGAGAGTTCAATTCCCACTTGAGGAAAATGAATTATTTTAAATATCCAAGTTCTGTTACAAGACAAACCGCTTTGAATTCAAGAGAAGTTGGGTAAAGAAATAAAAAAGATTAATAGAAAATAAGTTTAGAAAAAAGATACAAAAAAAAATATTTTATAATTAATTTCAATTTTAATTAAGCTTCACCCCTAGTATAAGACCGGTCTATAATACAATTTAGCACGATACAGTATTGATTTCAAGGCTAAGCTCTTATTAAATCGTGTGGAGACTTATATTAAACATTTTTACGTTCTAAAGTCGAAATTTCAAGAATAAGTAGTTAAATATATGATAATATTTTTTATAAAGCACTATTTTACCTGCAAATTATTATTTTGTTTTAAATTAGGGTATATAAGATAACTAATATATATTTTTTTACATATTATAAGAATAGTACGCTTTACATATAACAGCATAAACAGTTTAAAATATTCTCTTCTTCGTTAAGTAAATAAATTATAATTAATATCCACCAGTTGGTATTGAACTCACTACCTCTGTGCCGTTGAGCCACGATGACTTCGTACCACCAACCCATATATTTATTTAAAACGTGTAACCAATCTCTTGTTAATGCTAATATCTTGCTCGCAAGACTCACCTATCAAGATTCTCTTTAACTTTTCACCAAAACTTGGCAATAACTTCACATACAAATTGTAGTTACTTGTTACAAGCTTAATTAGTTTCTATTTGAGTTCGTGTATTAGTTTTAGTTGTAATAGTTTCTTAATGATATATTCAACAGTCGTTTCTGCATGTTAGGTAAGTGTTATTAATGTTCGTGTCAGTTAGTGTACAATGGTTTTTAAGGGTTGTTGTTGTGGGTTTGATTCTCACTCTGGAAAACCTAATTATTTTATTTTACGCCCAACGCATAATTATAATGCGTTTAGTTTCGCTACTTACCACGTAATAATTCAAACTTGGATTTAATGAACAGTCTGAGGGGTTCACAGAAATATATACGTACAGATATATTTAGCTATTTCTTTATTTAGTTTGAGATACCGAAGTTAAAACAATTTTATTTTAATTAATGAAAACGAGTATTTTTGAACTTAAGTAAAAAAATACCAAAGCTAATTGAATATTCCTATGGAAAAGCAAAAATAATTGTCCTTAATGTAATTTACATATTAATTTATTTTTTATACTGATACCTAACACGCGCACGTGACGGCGTGGAGGCGTCGTAAACGTAATACGGCTGTACTTTACGATTACGTTTACGCTTTTATATGAATATTCAATGTTTTAATACATTAGTAATATGAATATTATGTTATTGAAGATAATATGTTTGTATATGATAAAATATTATTTTTTGTTTATACACATCTTCTGTAGTTTGGGCTTAATAACTAAATTCTCCACAAATATTCCACTTATAATTGTTATATTGTATTATATGATACAGTAGACTAAAGAAGATATATTTAAAATATGAAGGTTAGTTAAATATTTTTTAAGAACAAAATATTATGCTATACATAAATTTTCCACAATACGTATCACGCACCTAGCAGGAACCATAGGTACCACTCAGGGTAGGTAGAAGAAACCTAGTGTTATGAAGCTCTCGAGCATTATTTTTTCACAATGCAAGTCTTTGTTTTTGCAACACACTTTATCGGAACTTAACGCCACGCTTTGCCTAGTTGCGAAGGAAATGGAAATACAAAAATCCATATTCCACGAGCGGAAATCGAACCCACAAACCAAAGTGTTTATAGGCAGATGCTACGCTTCTACGCCACGACGGTCTGGTTAGTTTCTCAGTATTTAATTTTGAAGAAAATGGTCAGTTCTGGGCAATAAAAGACTTATTGACGGATATTTTAAATATTGTCACACTCGCATATAATTTACGGTTGCTATAATTGTACCAGACGACTTATATGGTGTATATGAACAAATATATTTCTTGATTACCGTTTTTATCTTCATTAGTTAGCATCTGACGAAATAGCTGTAAAGCACGCAACGTTCCAGAGAATATATGATGACAGCTCTGAGCTTTCGTGTAGTTCTGCTAAGCTTTCCACTGTAGCATATGTTTACGATATACATATAAGTAGAAAAAAATAAGAGTCTAACACGGTGAAAATGTATTGGGGTCGATTTTTGCATCATATTATATAGTCCTCGTAGCATTATGACAGAAGTTGACAGCCTTATCTTAGCCAGAAACTTTGATCATCTTCTCTATTAGAATCACGATTTAGATACTGGATGAACTTAAACTTATTAAAATTTTGTATTGTAGAGATGATACTCTACCACTAGCAATAGTTCGTTTAAATTAAAAGGCATTCATGAATCATAATTTGACGTGACCAGATAAGTAATGATTAAATAATCCATTTTTCCCAAGTGGGAATAGTAACCATAAACCGTCGCCTTTACAAGCAGACGCACCTCTGCGCCACGACGGTTCTCATAAATTTGTTCATTTAATGTTACAATAATGAATTATTTTAGGAGAGATATACAGGCTCCATTTAAAATCATAATTGTTTCGTTGTAACTCACGTAATAATTCAAGTAATAATAATGTCTTTGATTTGATCAAAGATGTGAAGTAAAATATATAAAAACTAGCCACAATATAAACGTTCGATCCCCACTCGAAGACGATAGATTTTTCTATTTCCATTTTCGTCGCTCTGGCGACTAGAAAAGCGTGGCGTTGAGTTCTGGTAGAACTCAACGTCACGCTTTGCCTCAGCACGCAATAATAACGAAAAAGGTGGAAAGCGGGGCCGGAGAAAGCAGGGACAAAGCAGTGGAGTGTCTTAACACTAGTAGTTCATAGGTTACGTACAGTTCCCTCCGCCTACCCTACAATATGTATATATATCTATATATATATATATATATATATATATATATATATATATATATATATATATATATATATATATATATATATATATATATATATATATATATATATATATATATATATATATATATATATATATATATATATATATATATATATATATATATATATATATATACATAAACGTTAAGAAGCTTAGAAAAAAACTGAACAGAATATTCAAATGGTGCTATCAAAAATTTCTATTATAACCGCACAATTGAATTTAGTATCGTTATAATAATGAAGAAATAAGGCTGTCTAATGTAGGGTCAATAGTAATATTATACAGCCAAGTGGACGGGTCCGACCCTAAATATATGAAGCGTAAAAAATATTACAAATAAGCAATCGTATTTACATCCACTCCAGCGGCCAATTAAATTTTGCTTGAATTGGAAGAATATGAGAAGGAATGAGTGATGCTCTCCACATATGATGGTTATATGTATATATATATATATATATATATATATATATATATATATATATATATATATATATATATATATATATATATATATATATATATATATATATATATATATATATATATATATATATATATATATATATATATGTATATATATATATATATATATATATATATATATATATATATATATATATATATATATATATATATATATATATATATATATATATATATATATATATATATATATATATATATATATATATATATATATATATATATATATATATATATATATATATATATATATATATATATATATATATATATATATATATATATATATATATATATATATATATATATATATATATATATATATATATATATATATATATATATACACATTACCGGTAAACGGTAACACTCACAATCGGGGAAGATGTATTTCTGCCACTCAACACGCTATGTCAGAGAAAGCAGGGACTAAGCAACGGAGTGTCTTAACACTAAATTTCTATGATTCTTGCAGTTCCCTCTGCCTACCCTGCCTGCCTGCCTGGCTTAATTAGGTGTACCTTCTTTGGTCTTACTAACGTGTGTATTGATTTAATATTTATTTAAGGTATAATATATTTGAGTAGTTGACTCATGAGAGGTCAATCGCTAAGATACATTTTATTAACAATAATTAATAAAACTTCGTGTTTTAATTGTTATGATTACGTGTAGGAAAAATCTAGTGACAAGATACTCTTTTTATTTAAAAAAATACGTGAATGACGGAACTGAACGCCGCACTTACTCTCCTCTTCTTCTAGTTGACATTAGACCCACAACTACCTCGCTTACAGTCATACTGTCCTTCTTTCACCGATGCCTTTAATATTTTGTCAAGTGAAAATTGACTCTATTTAAAGCAAAATAAGAAATAACATAGATTTTAATTAAACAGTACACCCTGAAGTCTTTATTAAACATTTTAAAGAGTTCAAAACAAAAGGGTCAATTAATTAACTCTGTATAACATTTCAAAATGAAGGATCAAAATGGTGCAAAAGTAATGAAAGTTCGAGCGATCGCTATTAATTTGATATTAATTACGTTAGTAGAATATTTCATCTGGACTTGAAATTTTTGTATAACTTTTAACGTTTGAAATATATATATTTTTTAAATATTTTTGTTTAAAAATTTGACTAATAAAGCTTAACACATTTTACTTACTGAAGTTATTTTCTCACAATATTAAATAGCCTTAGCCTGTTTCTTCGTCAACGTGGCAACAGTGGTACCAACTAAAGGTACTGTACGACATGTATTTTGTTTTTTATTTCACTAGGTCTAGAGATTAGCGCATTCAACCTAACAAACTTCAGTTTTATTTTATTATATTAAAATGTTCGAGTGGAGGAATAGTAAGCATTATCTACATAAAAAATTAAAAACAAGTATTATTTAAACGGTATTAAAAATTTTAGAGAGTTATATTATTCACCATATTTTTAAGTAATATGACTATATCCATAAAATGTTTTAATAATACGGATTCGGATCTGCATTCTCTAGGAAATATAAATGTGCATAAATACAAGTATATAAGATATTATATCTGAATTTTTCAGACTTATGTCGAACGTAGACGATTATGAAATTCTTGAAAATGCCTTCAAAATAACGCAATATCCGTTGTATTTCATTTTAATATATTAAATTTATGTACATAAATAGAAGTATCGACGTATATAAAGTCGTTTTAAAGTAATAAAGTTAAGACACTCCTTTGCCCATCTTTCTCACTTCCTGTCCTGCTTTTATTACTACTTCAATAAGTTTATTGTACGTTGATGTCATTTCCGGTCAATAGCGTTCAATATTTCAAATTGAAACTTTCTAGGCTATACTTCTTTAGATTCAATTTAGATTAAGTATTCGATCTTAGATTTAATACAGTTGATATTTAAAAATAAAGAAAACTTAGTTTAAAAATTCACTTGATAATAAAAGTAATTTATTTTACTAATACACACATTTTCTCACTCAGAATTAAAGTTTAACCCATTATTTACTTAATTAATACTAATGTGCCAACTAAACGTATTTAAAGCGATTAAATAAAGGAGAGTGCCCATAGAATGCCATTATAAACCAAAATAACCCATAATGTTCACAACGAAACCCATCCTCCATTGTTCCTATCCCATAAACCACTTGATATTTAACTAAACACCCTAGAGACAAGAAATAGCGCTAGTGTAACAAAGAACGTTTATCCTTAATGTGTCTCTTGCGTCGAATTTCCTGAAGCTGATATAGTCCAGTATACCGTGTAGAGTTCAGAACATATTTCATATATATTAGTGTTTGTAACTCGAAAATTTGAGCTGAATATGGAAGCTAGGCTATTTTTTTTGGCTTTCTCTTTCTTTTTTCTAATTTCAATCATATTTATTTCCTATTTTTCAATTTTTTGCATCACGCCTATTGTAGAGTATACAGACTTGAACATAGTGTTACGACACTTTGTTCCCCGCTCTTTTCCCAATTTTTGAAGCATAGCGTATTGAGTAGCAAAACTCAATACCGCGCTTTGACTTGCTGCCAAACGATTATATGAAAAGAATTTATCTTTCTGAGTGGCAAACTGAAGTCAAAATATAAACAAGTAATTACGGATGGAATAACATTATGTTACATGGAGTGGTATGTGAATCCAAGAACACCAAAAACTTACAATTGCTAGAATTCTTACAAATTCGAAAGAAAATCATCGAAGACATTACTTTAATTAAAATTTTAAAACTCAAAACTATTTTATTCTACTTTACAATACAGTAAACATTTAGAGCTTTTAAAATTCCCATATAAAATTGGTACAGTTAAACATAATTTTTGTATGACAATGATGCGATTATTGGGATAGTAATTGTTTTTAAGGAATTTTTATTTTGTATCTTTTAGTGTTGTTACTAAAAATATTTTACTAAACAAAAAAGGTTTAAGTTTGTTATTTTAAACCTACATTACTTTGAGTTTTGAGAATTATATTTCATAAAAAAGAGGATTTTCGAAATTTTCAACTTCCAACTTGAAAAACGAAGAACATATGTACAGTTCTCACTATAGAGGAAGCTATATAAAACAAACGTTATTAAAATGTCCAACTCGTCCAGTTTCGAATAGTTCACATAGTAATTACTGTAATGGATGTTTAAGCTACGAACTTAGTTGACAAATCCACTATATTAATTGTATGTTTTTGACAATCGCTAATTATTTGGCTATATAAACGTATACGTATGTAATAACATATAATTATAACTTTATTACTAGTAGGAAAACTATACTGAAAATCCATCTACCAATCGATCAATAAAATGTGAGAAAAAAGCATCGTCTCAAATACCTTACAAAAGTATTTTCTAAATTTGCATTTAGCTCCTTACAACAAAATGGGCCTGGCGTAAATCCATGGAGTTTCTTCTCTTAGTTTTACCCAACTTTGTTTGCAAATTTACTTACTAACTCAAAACTCCTGATTTATTTAGCAGAGATACTCAATGTCGTGCTTTTTTCTACCACAGGAGAAAAATACTAACCATTTATTCCACCGAGTGCAATTGAACTATCCAGCTGGAGTATGTCCCAACAAAATGAAAAAGCCATTTAAAAAATATTACACAAATAACTCACCAAATATGCCTTCGTCCGAACTATAAATCTTGTCTCTGGAACAAAAAATATTTCTTAATTAAGCAGGCTTTGTTTTCAACGAGTCCGTACACAAAATTCGCTGCTACCCCGTATCCAATTACCCTTGAAATGAATGACACTTTTGAAATATATTTTAGAGCGAAATTTTAAAAGCTTGCAGTATTATAATGTATTAGCTTAAAAAATATTGCATTTTATATGGATTTCAATACTGTTTTAAATTATGAAAATTAAATTTTTGAATAATTTAATAGCAAATCAATTGTTGAAACAATTATTTATTAATTATTCAATTGACTAAAACAAAAATTTAGAAAAATGTAAAAAAATTGAAGCAATAATTAAATTGCCTTTTGGGAACCTTCTAAACGCATTCACTACTATGCCATACGTTCATATCCAGATATGTACGAAATACAAAGCACTGTAGCGAGATTCTTAAAATTTTCTGCTAAAGATAATGAAAAAGATATTTAATAACTTAAATAAAAAATTTATATATCTTTCTAGTGTTTTTAGTAAAATCAAACGAAAGGAGTAAAGAAAAGTATAATATTTTAAATATATAAAGTTTTCCAGTGGCAGTCCATTGGATCTTAATGTGAGAGTTGACAATAAAATTCTATTGTCCGTGGTATTGCTCTTGTATACGGATAATGCCTTTGTTGAAATATTGTTAGTATATTTAAAAAAACTTAAAAATGAGCTTTTTTTTAGTAAATGTTCCTTTTGATTTATATTTTATGCACGAATATTATATATTAGGTTACTCAAAAAATTAAAACATATTAGATGAAAGCCTAAAGCTTTGAATACAAATTATACATAAGTTATTTAACTATTAGTTATTTAGAAGTTATGTTTGGTTAGGACTTTATAACAACGTGATCTATCAAAAGTTCTATATTTGTGGCCGGTAAAGGAAAAATACTGGAAATCGGTGAACAGAAAATCAAGCTTCACTACTTGATATATGAAATAAAATTTATATAACAAGTAATGAAATTGACGATGAATTTAGAATTCTAGAATAGAACTAGTAACAATTGAGAATTTCAGGGGTAGGTCTAAATCTAATTATCCATTTAATTGTTTTAAAAGCAATCTTAACATTTTCCTTCCAAACTTTTGTTATATATATATATATATATATATATATATATATATATATATATATATATATATATATATATATATATATATATATATATATATATATATATATATATATATATATATATATATATATATATATATATATATATATATATATATATATATATATATATATATATATATATATATGCTGTAAATAAATTTTGTCTCAAAAGAAACTTTAATTTGACGAGTAGTTTATTAGTTTTCTCTTAAAGTATGACTTGAAATGTGCGCATTAGATTACAGCGTGACCCGATGTACACGTGTACAAACACGTGACGATTTTATTTTTTTTCAGTTCTAAAAAGAAATGCAAGTGGCACAGAGGCATAACGTCTGCCTGTTAATGCGACGGTTTATAGGTTCGAGTCCCATTCGGGTAAGATGGGTTTTTCTGTTTTCTTCGCTCTGACAATTAATTAAAGCGCGACGTTGAGTTCCGCCATTTAACACGCAATGCCTCGAAAAAGGCGGAAAACAGTGAAAGCAGTGAGTGTCTTGACCCTAGGTCCCTATGGTTCCTGCAGTTCCATCGCGTGACGCACCAAAGCGTGTAGCCAAAAAAAGATGAAAAAAATACCTAACCACATACACATGTTAATAATTTCACAATATAGGGAACAGTGTCTTAACACTTATATACACACTTCTATCCTGCTATATGCGGGTTACAGCGTGAACTTATATATACAATTTAAATTCGGCCATACATTATGAAAACAAACTGAAATTATCTCAATAAGCGCAACCGATTACACGTCACGATCGAATGGATTAATTTAAAAGCTTCGTATTTCGTATTTTAACTGATGAAAGCGATAAGCATCACGTGAAGCAAAAGAGAATAAATGTTTGTTCACATCAATGTAAATTAAGATCTGAATTACATATGACATTAATTTTGTAAATAGCTCTTAAAGTCATTTGGAATATTATCCTTGCACTGCGGAGAAATGGACTGGTGTTATATATCTGTACATTATTTTTTGAAAAGGGTCTGTATATGTAAATCAAAAGCCTATATTGCATTTACTGATACAAATACGTCTCCTAATTCCAAATCCAATTTTAGTATAACGATAATGTGCATCGATAACTATGTTTATTAAACAGAGATGACTTTGATCGTGAAACTGAATGCCGATGTCTCTTAATATTACTAGACAGAAAAGGTTTTTATAATATATACAGACTTTTTCCATTAGTATTCACAAAGGATTGATTGGAAAATACTTAATACAACATTTAAAATTTGAACGTAGCCAGATTTGAACCAGCGCCTCTTGGAAACCGGAAGCACTTTTTGTCTCTTTTTAGTTTACATAGTTTACTGCACAAAGTAAGGTAGACAGAGGGAACACTGTTAAGATTTTCATCTATTTTTTGAAGGCTTTTTGCCCAATTTATAAAAATATAGAATAATGAACTACAACTGCAAGATTTTCAACATGTGGCATAAGCAATAACGACAGTTTTGATGTTTGTTTTCATATAAAATAACGAATTTGTTTTGACACCTTTAGAATTGTGAATTCAGTCACGTACGCTGTTTATAAGGATTACGATCTCAATCTCATATACTTAGCATAACGACTTTTGATTAGTTACTTTAAGCTATTATAGATTTATTTAACATTTAAATTAATTAATATAAGTAAATAATAATAGATCTTGAATCTACAAATTTTTCTTAACGTACACAAATAAATACAATCTCTAAAATCTACCGATAGGTATTTGTTCTTATTTATGGTAACATATTTTATTTTGTTAATTCACTTTACTTTTTCTTGGAAGAAAAATGGTGAAGGTGTTTAATCACTAAATTTTTAGTAATGTATCCCACATTACTAAAAATTTAGTGATTAAACACTAAATTGTTTTAATAAAAATTTCTATTTACAAAATTTTATAAATATTTCTAAATAATATCTCAAAAGAATTGAAATTGAAAACAAGTTCAGTGAAAAGAAAAAAACATATTACAAAATGCCGTCTACTTGAATATTAGATTAGGTACGAAATATGTCATAAAAACGTTGGCAAGAAAAACTTTACAGGAACAGCGATACGATAATTTCCTATTTTGCGACCGTATTTTACGAGTTGGCAAACTTTTATATCGGAATTTAGCACATTGTGGTACAGTGGACTATAACATTAGCTACGGTGGTTCTTTGTTTGAATTCTACTTGTATTATATTATGGAGATTACCTTGGGATTCTTGTTATACAAAGTGCGGCGTTAAGTTACGCAGTAACAAGCAATATCCCAATATTAAACCGAATGAAAATATCTTAGAATTAGGTTAATCTTATTTAACTTTATCTTTCAATAATATTATATAACTATTTCTAGCAGTGGTCTGATCTAAAGATATCGAGATATATAATACTTAGTAGGTTACAGAAGAATTAAATTATATGGATTATTTGCGAATCCTAGTTTTACTACGCGTGGCGTTAAGTTACGCTGTACCACATAACATCCCATAATTTAACCGTAACCGTATATTAATCGTAAAAGTATCTTGACTCAAGGTTCATTTTATTTAACTTCATCTTTTAATAATATTGTATTGCTATTTCTAACAGTGGTCTTATCTTGAACTGTCGAGCTAGATATTACTAGGTAGGTTAAACTTTAATTGTATTTGTAGTTTAGATTAGTAGTATACACATTTATTGAGGCAGATACTGTGGTTTCAGTTTTCTTTAGTATACCATTGTATTTATTTGAATGGACGCAGTATTGATGCAGCGGAAATGTGATTTAACTGGAAATTAGTTGGAATTAAAACTTTTATAGTATATATGACTTTCTATTATGTATATTTTGATTTTTTTTTTGATAAAATGACATGGCTGTAATTTTTAACAGTGTAGGTTTTTATATTATAAAAATCATTCCATGGTGTTGTATAGAAACTGACTGTAAACTGTGTGTCGATCTCCGTTTAAGGATTTTTAAGGTCCTACTATAATACATTTCTGTTTATTTCCTGAATGTGCAGGAAATGTGTGAAACGAAATAGGCATAAAAAATATATATGTATGACATAATGTATGTAATAAAGTTATAATTCACTAAAGAACCTTATCTTAGTCCTTGTATATAATTATAAAAATAAAATTATATTTTATAATATCTGAATATGAAAAATAATTCACGTATATAAATAAAAAAGTATAGGGTAGAGAGAAGGAAGCGGAGAAATTGAGTGAATCTAGTGTTAAAACACTCCGTTCCCCGCTTCCTCCGTTCCACACTTTCGAGGCGTTGCATGTTGAGTGGGGGGACTCAACACATTTTCTTTGCTCTGTCAACTGCTTACGTAGTTGACAGAGCAAAGAAAATGAAAATGAAAAAAATGTTCCCTGAGGGGAATCGAACCCACAAACCGTCGCGCTTACACGCAGATATTAAGCCTCTACTCCTCGACAGTCTCTATAAAAATAATATATAGCATCATTAAAATAATAAAGCTTTCCAGCCTAGCTTTAGACATAAACAGAAATAATATTGAAAATTGGACTCGCAACTGCACAATGTCATTTCGCCTTATCGCCGGCCGTCAGTGCGCTGGAAAATTTCATTTGTCACCCACCACTGTGACAAGTAGTCGATTGCAACGATTCATTTGGCCCTGATGAAAAATACAATAACATTTGTTGTTATTAAAACCTATTATTTGTTAATGTCCGTGTATTGGACGGCGTTAATTATTATTTTTTGGTTGTATTTTGTTTTGTTTGCAGAACGCTGGTTTTAGTATTTTTAAACTAATTTATGAAATTTTGGTCATTACTGCCTGAAAGGGGCTGTCTGAAGGAATATCTTGAAAGTTTTTTATATTTTCATGGCGCAGAGTAAGGATGGATTATCCTTTCCTCGATCTGCTAAGATTACATGGCGCGGTATTGAGTTCCACTCAATGATGCAAGCTGACATCAAGTAAAATTAAAACGTGAAGGTGAAACAAAAATATAAAAAATATGTTATTTTTAAATATCTATATACTAATTTTATTTTCTTATTATTTCAGACTTGCGGTTGATCTAACAGTTCTCATTTAAAATTTACAGAGATTGCTCCGTATATAGTTACTTTAAGCTCCCTACCTCAGATTTATCAATACGTATAACATTTCTATTTCTATTATTAAAATCTATTTAAATAAATATAAATCTCTGTTTATTTTTTGTTAGGGGAATTTAGTTATAAGATACTCCGTTTTCTACTTTCACTTTATTATATTTTTTAACAAAAATTACATGACGTAGTGAGCTTCCACTCTCTTAACTATAGAATTGTAATCTTTCCACAATTCTGTAATTTTATAGGTGTTTAGTGTTTTTTTTGACAAAACTTAGCTTTTATATGTTTTTTAACATAATATATAAAAATTTCTGTATCAAAATCAGCCACCACAAATTTTTATACACTGCTGTAAGAAGCATATACATAGGTAAGTGAGTAAGTAAGCAGCTTCACGCTTTATCCCGCATATTGTAGGGTAGGCAGAGGGAACTGCAGGAACCATTTGATCTAGTGTTAAGCCACTCCGTTGCCTAGCCCCTGCTTTTTCCGTTTTCCGCCTTTTTCGAGGCATTTCGTGTTGAGTGGCGGAACTCAACGCCGCAATTTGCATAGTTTCCAGAGCGAAGAAAATGGAAATAGAAAAATCCATCTTCCCCATGTGGGAATCGATTCCTCAAAAAGTCAAATTTACGTTTGCCTGTAAATGCGACGAATAGGAATTTATCATAAGTCCTAAATGCACTATGCTTGTAAATTATTACCATAAACCGAATCAAATGATATCAATCTATATATAAATTGGGTCAGCTAAATTTAGAAGGCGTGCATTAAACTTTAGTTTACAGGTGAGTGTGGCTGTGAAGGAAAACAGATATTTGTAACTACTTGTACGTGTTACTTGGAGTAAAGTATAGGGAAGCAAAATAATGGTAAGGTAAAAATTATAAGTATATTTTATATAGAATTTAAATGTATGAAATATATCGGCCAAGTGTGAATTGTAATGGCATATCGAAGGTTCCGTACTAATTTTATGAGCAGGGAACGTAATATACAAGTTAAAATTAATATTTTGATATGTTTTAATAAACAATATAAATTTAAGAGCGCTAAAATTTTGTATGAAATCAACAAAAACAAAGCCTAAACAAGGATAATAAATAGATATACCCAAAAGCTTGAATTTACCTTCTCAGTCTAAACAGCTTTATATTTAAAATTGCTTCATAGGTAGATAATTTGATTGCCAACCGTAAGAAAGGACCAGGAATCGGGCTAGAATGCATAATGTATTAGCTTGCTCGCCTTCGTAACCCCTTTCCATCAGAGCACTTATTTGTGTCTTTCGAATAGCTTCTGTTGAGGTTTGAAAGTTCGAAGAGTATTGGAATTGTATTTAAAATTATTGGATATTTGCTCAAATTTCATATAATTGTTATATCTTTTGCGCATGTTACTATGTAAGCAGTTGAAGTTTTTTAAACCGTCATCGATTCTTCAATTAAAGATATTAAATATTGATTAGCGTCATCTTACACTGTGCTTGGCGCCCAAGCAGCAGGAGTCAAGTCACACTAATAAAAATATATATAGGTAAATATATACGTATATTTTCAGAATTTGAGTGTTTTGCTTTATTTTATTACAATGATTCCATACTTCAAAATATCAAAATATACTTAATAATATCACTATATTCTATTTAGCTTTTGTCTTTTAGTTTTATATGTGCCGCCATTACCGTAGAATAAGAAAATTAGTAAAATATTTTAGTAGTGTTTAAATATTGAAACAAAGTGGAATTTAAGTATTTTGATAACAACTAAAATAACTTATATGAAGCATGCCTGATGAACGGGTTTAATGGAGATGTATGGCATAGCGGTCAGAGTTCTGGAACAACACTGCACTATATATTCAAATTGTACGATTTTAAATTTTAAAACATTTTCTAATATTTTCTTCTATACGCCTACTAAGTGAAAATCATAGTAATAACAAAAATTTGATATTTTTTTAAAGCACAATCGCAACTCGCTCTTTAACAGCCATTTTATACAAAAATAACAAAATCTGATTGCCAAATACAAGAAAAACCTTTCACATAACGAATAATAAGCCCCTATATCTTCCGCATCAAAAACCAGAAGCTTGGCTTTCAAACGTTTGATGCGTGAAATACTCGTTCAGGAGAAATTAGAATATTAAGTGACATCAAGTATTCTTTACGTGTTTGCTCTTTGAAGGTTGACAAAACAGGGGTGGATCTGCATTTAATACTACACGTATACGTATACGCGAAGTAATTAATACACGGCCTTACGTTGAAAATGAAAGGCACAAGCCATTATAGTATGTAATTCTATACATGTACCATACACTTATGTACATGTTCAAAGTGCTTTTATGTTTTAGAATATGTTGAAATTAGAAAGGCTTCTCGCTTTTCCATTTAAATGTAATAGTTCTAATAAGATTAGTTTGCGTTTTCACGAATAATTTGTGACTTAGTTAGTTTTAATTTAGTTATGTACTTTAGTATATATTTATAAACAAATTGACTAAATTGTTTTTTGTATAATTCGCCTAATGTACTGTATTAATATCTTTTTTGAGTAAACATTGGAGTGTACATTACAATAATTTATCTTACTAGATATATAAAACTCTTAAGTTATATTATTTTCACGCTCTATCTTGCATTTTTCACGTATATACAAGTATTTCACGTATATGTAGCACGTAAAAATCAATTACAAATATCAAAATTATACAACACATAAGGAAAATACCATCAGCAATAACAAAGCAATACGAAAAAATAATTGCCAACCGTACACATTCGTATATGATTCAAGAATTTTCTTATCACGTTTCAACTCGATTAGAACAAAAGACGCTCCCGAAAGCGGGTCGCCAAGTCTCTCATTTCCATACTATTAAACCTTATGCGTCCCTTGAAAACGGTGGAATGAACAGGCAAGGCATTGAGCACGCACGGCAGAATGAAAATGAAATTTGCCTTTCGGATTCTCTTCAGTGGTTTTCTTAGAGAAAAAATTTCTTGCCAAATTTACAATGACTTCGTTAGATTTTATTGCGTGGTGATAAAAACGCGAATTGGATTGGTGTTTCGTATGAGAATAGCAATATTTTGTTGTCTTTTTTTTGTATTCATAAATCTATCGTAACTTATAGCATTAAGTTATGCTTACATGAATCTTTTAATATTTAAAATTAACTATTATTACAAAAATACATACATAATTACATAAATATTTTCACATTCAGTCCTAAGCGGGGTATATAGAGAGAAAGGAGTGCTAAACGCTGCGGTACCAGCATACCTCTTTGACCTCGTCCACTGTCATTAGCCCCTTTATACTTGCTCTATGGGGTGTAATCATGCTTTTTACGAGACTTTCCTCCAGTATCTTTGATATTGTGTTGTTGAAAGTCTCCAAGGTCTCCTCTGCCCTCTCTTTCCATTCACTTTTACTCCGAATATCTTTTTTAAATTATATTATGAAAATAACTGTATTTTAATGTCTTCTTGCAAAACTATGGTATATATAATCACTTCAAAAATCAACAACAAATAAGAAAATTCCTTAAATATACAGAAACAAATACAAAATTCTTTTTACGAAACGGTAAGCAAAAAATCATCAAAATTCCAATTCTGAAACGCTATTTCAGTAATATTTCATTGAAATTGATAACAAATCTTCAAATTACGGGAAAAAAGTACTTTAAATCAAGGAGGATAAATGGTTAAAGTTTCAAACTTCCACGGTCAACTTTGTATAAACAATTTAAACGATAATAATTTATCTGTCCAACCAATTAGTGTTGGCGAAATAAATTTAACAGGAAGAGCAAATTTTGTTACCGCAGTCCATGACTTAGTAATGTTGTGAGTGACGCATTGACGCGTAATGTGTACGTATTATATATACAGGTTTATGTTTGTAGAGACAGAGGTAGTGTAGTGTTAAGATACTCCGTTTTAGATTAATTAGGCAATTATTGAAATATTTAGTCTTGAAGGAAGGAAATTTTCGTTTTTCTTTATATTTTCGTTTCAGTATTTCTTCGGACTTTGTTTTTTTTTGTCTTTTTTAGGCAGCGTAAACATTTTAATACTAAGGAACGGAATTAATTTGAGCGTATAACTATCACAGTGCTATAAGTCCAAATGATTAGTATTTTTCATTATTATATAATATATTCAATAAATTCCAGAGCATCTCATATCCACTCTCACTCATCCATCGCCGTGAAGAGGAGTAGCGTCTGCTTGTAAACGTCATGGTTTGTGGGTTCGATTCCCAATCTAAAAAAAATGTTTTTTCCTTTTCCATTTTGTTTATTCTGGCAACTAAGGAAAGCGCGGTGTTGAATTCTGCCACTCTAGACGCAATGCCTATCCTGCTCTTTGCAAAACTATAAAAAATATAAAAAATCAAATCTTTTCTACAGTAGTGTACGTTACTGTCAAGAAGGTTACAAGAAGTTGTTGCAATGAAGTAGTTTTCTTCTCATCCTCTTACCACATGAACGTCAATTATAAATAATTATCATTTAATATGTAATATCTAAATTTAATTTAATTCTAACCAATATATCCAATATCGGGCAGAAACCTTTCCGTTTGCTATATTGTTACAAATACAATACAAAATTTTGCGTCTCATCTTTTATGTATGGATTCCAAAGCACAGGAAAAGTAACTACCTAGTATTCGATTCGTCAGAGCAAGGCTTTAGGAAATCCAGGCGAAATTGCATCGCAGTCACGAATTCCTCTACAACGTTTAGATAACAAATATTTTGTGTACAATAGTCTGTTTTATGTGATATATTGCTATATCTTTTATTTACACATTTTTTTACATTGTAACATTATATAGTAGAGTAGTAATCTGACTTATATTCAAATTACCACGTGTAAATCATAATTTTACAATTTTACACAGGACTGTATAGCACAGTAGGCAGAGAGAACCGCAGGAACCGTTTTAAGAGTAGACTAGTGTTTCGAGCCATTGCGTTAGTGGCGGGACTCAACGCCGCACTTTGACCAATAGCCAGAGCGAAGAAAATTTAAATAAAAAATCCTCTCTTCGAGTTGAAATCGGACCCACATATCGTCGGTAATTAATCATTCATCAATTTTTACATGATAAACAAAACCTATACCTATGAACCTGTTACTTTTTGACTATAATCTGATACTAATATCAAGGACTGATATAACAAAAAATCAGTTACATTATAAATACTTTAAATACAATAAACATTTTTTACATATCGTTTAAAATTTAGTGCTTTGTATACAAAAAATTCAAACTCAAATTTTATTTAAACTACCAAAAGCTCCCTTTAATCCATTTAGCTTTAACCGCATGCATCAAAAGCTTGGCAGACTAAGCAACAGACGCAATGGATCGGCGACATTTTGCGGCGTACAATATTGATGGTTGACGTTACCGGCACGATGCGCAAATCAAGTTAAATTCCAACTATATATAATTATCTGATAAGTTTAAATTTTGAACTTATCACAGCTTACATATTTTAGTATTAATATAATTCTCATTGCGATACTATAACACTGTTACAGTAAGGACCGTCGTGCTACAGAGGTACAGTGTCTACCTGTAAACGCTATAATTTGTAGGTTTGATTCCGATTTGGGGGGAATGGATAGATTACACTACAATAAGAGTAGTCTACCTGTCACCACAGTCTACTGAAAAGTTTTCGAAACGTCGGGTTTCTGAAAAAAATAAATAATCCGTTTAAGTTATTTTATTTAAAATGTATGGAAACAGTAAAATAAAAGATCTTATAATGAATCGTTTCCTTTCTCGTTTCAATAGTAAGGTTTAAGAAGCATTAAGTTCCGCTAATCATCACACGATGACTCAAACAGTGGAAAGTGATGAAGTGTCTTAACACTAGGATCTTTCTGGCTACAATTCCCTCTGAATATCTTTTGCAGCGTGAAATTAAGATAAATTGCATAACAAAATACAAATTACAAATATTGTAATTATTTAAAGTCAAAATGAAAATCGTATAACGAGGCAAAATTATAATATTACACAGCTATTAAAGATACCTATAATTATTTTAATATAGAATCAATGCTGTTACTTACTGTTACTTCACTTTAAGCTAATTAATGTTAAGCATTTGCTAAAATGATATTTTAAGCAGCTTTACTGTTGAAATTCTCGCCAGCTCTTCTGAACAGGATTGACTTCCGAGCCGCTTGTAATTTCCTGTGGGAATGCCACTTCTGACATACTTATGTAATTTGAGGATTCAAAAGCGCATGCAACGGCCTGACTGAATAAACAAGATTTTTATATTTCGCGAAATATGCATAGAGGCTGTTTAAAAAGTAAATGTAATATAAGAAAATCTGTTTTCTAATTTGAAATATGGCAAATGGAAAGCGTCAAAATTATCAACAAAAAATGTAAGATACTTGAAGAAAACATAAAAATTTATACACAGCAGAATTTGAATGGATTAACACTTTAAAATAGCCTTAAAATATATAATAAAAAATCAATCTCTCTCGCCAAACGAACGGAAATTTATAATAATCTTCCTACAGGGATGCAAACAACGAAATCGAAGGTTCAAATCCCGGTGCGTTCAAATTTTACTAAATATTTCTGTTAACAATATGAAAAATACTTAAAAATTATAAAAATAAAAAATGTAATTTTAACAGATTATTAAAAACATTTTATTTATGATCCAATATTCAAAATTTAAGCCAAGTGTCAAAATATTGTCAGATCTTATAATCTCTCCAAGAACCTAGAGTACGTGAGGTAACTACTAAATCTACAACAGTTTATCATAGTCGTAATAATTGTAGCAAACGATGGGAGCTATTGTTGTCAAGTTTTGTGACGTCTGTCTGTAATTGTGGTAAATTCGAATTCTATTTGCTATTATGGGAAATGTTTTAATAATTTATAATGTTTTAGTAATAAAAAAAATATTACACTGATAAAATGAAGCACGGTGTTTAATTACGTCAGTAAATACGCAATTAATTCAGGTGGAAAGTGGAATAAATTGCCATCTCATCTCAGTCAAATATTTTTTTAGTAACTAGAATTTATTTATAGCTACACGCGTTGTGTGCGGGACATGTCAAGGCAGAAGGAACTGCAGGAACCTAGTGTTAAAACATTCCATTCCCCGCTTTTCGCCTTTTCAATGCATTACGTGAGTGAGTGGCAAAATTCAACGTCGCTCTCGCCTAGTTGCCAGATCGAAGAAAATGGCAATGAACAATCCATCTTCCTCGAGTGGGACTCGAACCTACAAATCGTCACGTTTCCAGGCAGACGCCACGCCTCTTTGCACGAGGATCATCGTGGCAATTAGGCAATTATAATTAACGTTGTTACTTAATTATCAACAATATATTTATTGTTAGATAGATTATTGAGAACTATTTTGATTTTTAAAAGAATATAATATTTACATTCTTTGAAATTCGGAAGATATTTTAAAATCACTGCAGCCAGACCGTCATTGCACAATTCAAGTTCCAGTTGGGGATTTATTTTAATTTAATGATTAACATGCAATGATTTTAAATTGGCTTGAAATTAAGGAGTGTCTTAACACTAGATAATTCTACGACCGCAGGTATATATAACGTGAAGCTAAAATGCATGAGATTAAATAAGTTTCTTTTTGCTATACTCAAAGACAAAATAATTTATAGATCACAAGAAAATGGTTCACAATCTTATTCATAAACAATAGGTTGATCGTCAGCTTTGTTATAAGTAACAAAACATTGTAATATACAACGCATTATGTCTAAGAGAGTAGTGCGGATGGATTTATATTAATTCTGATTTATGCGAAAATTACATTTTTCTTCCGTATTACTTGTGCTTGTGAGAGATAATAAATTGCCTAACATTTATAATGATCTAATTTCTTCTTTGCTTGAAAGTATATTTTATTAAATATTATACATTTAAGCAATATGTGAGTTGAAGTACAATATTAAAGATTGTGGTATTTATTAGTGACTGTGGCGTAGTAGGCAGATAAAAGCTTTATATATATATATATATATATATATATATATATATATATATATATATATATATATATATATATATATATATATATATATATATATATATATATATATATATATATATATATATATATATATATATATATATATATATATATATATATATATATATATATATATATATATATATATATATATATATATATATATATATATATATAAATTATTATCTCTATGCAGACAGACTGTGTTGTATACTAATATCAGATTTTCATATCATAATGTCTCTCACAAAGGCCGCTTCGGACTGACAAACCTAATCTACCTGTCCGTGCAATACATAAAGGCGTTATCACTCAAGCTACCACGTTTTGTCTGTTATGTGTGTTGATAGCAGAATCGTATAGTCACAAAGTAGGAGACGATTTTCCGGACCCTTTTGCCCTTTTATGTTGTACTTTTGAGATGTAAGACTTAACTTCGTGTTGGAATATTTTTCAAGAGTAAGAATTAAAAACGTAAAAAATACTAATTATGAAACATGTTCTACATTACTCAAAAGAATTTTAATCCTGATTTTTACTTCAATAGTAAAAAATATAAAAGTTTTACTTAAGTTCTAAGCTCGTATAGAATGCTAATTTTATACACCTGCTGGAAAGACCGAAGAAACCTTGTGTTAACACACTCTGTTCCCCATTCTCTACCTATTTTGGAGACATTATGTGGAAATTTTCTTCTTACAAAAAAAATCATCTCGATTTGGATTAGAACCTGTAACCGTCGCGTTTAATCACTACACTGTTCCAATTCGCCATAAGTAGAAGTTTAATTTTTAATCAAATGTACAAACGAAACGTTAACAAAATCAATCAAAACTGTTAAAATAAAATATATTTTAAACATTAATGATTGCTGAAAATAGTGTTTATATATATTCAAAGCTTTCTAAAATTAGGTGAGGAAAGCTCACTTATCTCGTTTGGACTCGTTATCACTTGTAAGAGCGGCTGTGAAAATCGACCGGCAGACGGCCGGAAAATATTAATACGATCGCTGACCTGGCCTCTTTAATAATTTCACTGTTAACGTAATTTTAACTGTAATTTCGAGCTATATTTATATGCTAGCTATATTTATATGTTAACATTTTGGCATATATTTTTTTGGTTTATTTATTACGTAATATTATTATGGTTTAAGGTACTACTGTACTATAAGGAAGGTGTAGGTTCAAAATTTTTTAGAACAAATTTATACCTAAAATATGAATAAGCTCAATATGAATAAGCTCAATAATTTCATATAGAATATTTTTTTTAATTAAATATTAAAGAATATTTACTTCTACAGAGAGATTCATTACAAAAATTCTCATAGAAATACCAAAGTTAAAAATAAACACATTTAACTGTCTGCAACCTAAATACATATACCAAAAGCCACGTGGCTTATTAAATTCAAAGTTACATATTTTATACACAAAACTTACCATTCGTAAAAGTATAATCATAATCGGTATATCACTAAAAATCACTAGCACAATGATTCACTTCACTTACAAAAAATTTCGACCGATGGCGGCGCGTGTATGCGCACGCGCAGGCGCGCCGACTGACTCACGCATCCCTTTAGTTCAAAATCTATTTTTCAACGTAATAGGAACAAAAGGAGGGGAAGACGCCCTCGCTGTACACGAACATAAATAGATCAGCTAGTCGTCCGTTCACTCAGGAAAGCGTAAGAAATTCCATTTATTTCCTTGTTACTAGTTAAGATAATAATCCAAAAATAAACGTCCGGCCCTCATTTTAATAGTACCGAATCCACGCTAGTTCCGATTCTCATTAACCATTGGAGCGTTTCCTAGTTTTGTTATTTGGATGGAAGATGGAAGTCTCTTTCAATAAATCTTCAGATTTTTTAAGAGTAGGACAGTAATTGTTCGTTTGGAAGTCGAAGTAAGATTGAAAATTCTTTTTTACTATTGGTATTGTTCAGGTATTTTTGGTTGCATTTAAGTTAGGCTTGTAAGAATAGGATTGAAAGTTGATTTGTACGATTTTGTGTAGACTAAATGAGACTGGAATTAATCATCGTCTATTAATCCCAAGATTTGTCGGTTGAATACTGATATATTTTTACAACTCCGTGTGTGACAACCTTTACTAATTTAATATATAACATATATACTATATAGTATATTATATATTTATATGTATATATAATAAAAGCAAAATATATATAAAAACAAAATTTTTATTTTTTAGAAAGTTATGAAATCATTATGTTTTAAGTTTCAGTCCGTATAATTTCAATATATGTACTAAACGTTTATAAATTAAATTACAATAAAGCTTAGAAAATGCATCGTAAAATATCTATATTGTAAACTTATTTTTAATGATATATGTTTCTAAAGGCATTCGGTTCATGAAATATTTCGTATTTTAAGTTTGGTACAAAAAAACGTGCTATGTTATTTAGTATTAAAAATACTTATAATTTTATTTATCCTTTATTGTACAGAGTCTAGCTCATATATTTTCAGTCAAATATTATATATGAATATTTTAAAAACACAGAAATTTATAGTCGTGCTTCGATAATTTCAGCTTTCGTCTCTTTTTAGCGTAAAGTCATTAGATGAAGATGGTCTTAAATGAATTTTGCTATCGCACTTTTATAACAATCTAAATTCTGTCGTCTAGGAAATAAAGTTTAAAATTGAGTAAACAACAAACTTCAATATTAAGTTGTTCTCATTTGCTTCGTGACGTGGTTTTTAAAACGACACCGTAAAAGTCGGTGCGGATGTCTTAAAATTTTTACGTGAAATTCACATCACGAGTCCATTGACAAGGATGATGATTAAAAAAGTTAAATGCTGCATATATATATAAGTATATATATATATATATATATATATATATATATATATATATATATATATATATATATATATATATATATATATATATATATATATATATATATATATATATATATATATATATATATATATATATATATATATATATATATATATATATATATATATATATATATATATATATATATATATATATATATATATATATATATATATGTAACATAGTGTAATTGTTTTAAAGCGCTAATAAAATATTTCGAATAGTGTGTGGCATATATATATATATATATATATATATATATATATATATATATATATATATATATATATATATATATATATATATATATATATATATATATATATATATGTATATGTAACATATATATATATATATATATATATATATATATATATATATATATATATATATATATATATATATATATATATATATATATATATATATATATATATATATATGTAACATAGTGTAATTGTTTTAAAGCGCTAATAAAATATTTCGAATAGTGTGTGGCAATGCAACATAAAAAAAGGTATCTGTCACATACATCTATTTCGGTACGCCATCAGTGTGCCGATGTCAATCAATGGTTTCTAAAATACATTTCGGATGTTCTTTAAAGAGTATTCGTCTTAAGCAATCAGAGGAAGCAAATTAAACACTTTAATACATAGGGCGTGACTAAAAAGGAAAAATAGGGATGGAATCTTTATAACGACTGGTATAATAATATTAGACTGTTTTTTTTATTATTTTTAAATTTAACATGTTCGTAGCTGAGTAAACAATATATTGAAAATCAAGACTTTATATCTTTCAGTTCGTTTTGTACTTATTATTTACTTGCTTCAACTGCCTTTTTGTCGTTAATTACACTATAAACACAGATATTGATAAAAATTTTATATGCTTGTGTCGTTAAATCGATATATTTTTAAAAAAACTACCAATTTAAAATACGATTTTGTGAAAGAAGTAAATGTCTTTTAGCCAAATAAAAAAATTAAAATAATTATAAACACGTTAACTATAGAATTTTTATCCTTAAAACGTATAACATTTGAACGTTTGAACACGTCCCTTAGAAATCTACAATTTAACTACTAGATAATACCTATATTCTCGTGAAACTTCCTCGAAACTTAGCTTTTTTAAATATCACAGAGAATCAGTACGACATTTTTACAAAGAGCCGCTGCCCAAAAGTTATTATACCTAAAAATAATCATTAAAAGTTAACGATTAATGAAATCTGTACATATTTTAAAAATATTTTTCTATTTTTAGTATGTAATACTTTGAAATTACTAAATATATCAATGTATACCTAAGAAAAATCGCACCCGGTAACATATAAAAATTAAACATATCAAAATTTATGTAATGTTAGTTGAACGTATTCTTATACTTATTCTTATTATCTTCAAAAAACATATGGATACCAGAAGAAAATACTCACGAGATGGAATTTCATTTATTCTGAAACATTTAATAACCGGGCACTATTATCATGTTTTTATTACAAAAAATATATTAACAGAAATTATATCTAATATAAGAAACAATAGAAAATCAAGAAAAAATATTCATATTAAAATGTGACGAAGAATATGTTAATCTGCGAACTCCCACACACATAATAAAATAACAATAAAATTCCATACTAACATTTCATGTTTATAAGCTTATTGATAATTTGTTCAATATTTTTTTGCGTTTAGGTTTTCTTTTTTCGTTATGGTTCGCTATTCCATGTAAAAATATCTAATTTGACTAAGATTGGGAAATGGAGTGACTAGGTATTGGGTCCTGCCTCATATACATTGTTTTTTACGTACTATAATGTGCAAAGAAAAACTACATATAGAGGACCGTCATATCGCAAAAGCGCACCATCTGCCTGTAAACGCGACGGTTTGTGGGTTTGATTCCCACTCGGAGAAAGTGATTTTTTCATTTTCATTTCCATTCCTTCGATTTGGCAACAGGCTAAGCACGGCATTGATTTCCTCTACTACACACGCAATGCCTCGGAAAGGTAGAAAGCGGAGTGTCTTAGCATTAAGTTCGTATGGTTCTCATGAGTTCTTCTGCCTCGGACAAAGCGTTAAGCTATAAAAAAATAAGTATTTTATTCAAAACTGCATTTTTTGACACTTTTGGCACTTATTTAATAACATAAAAGAGGTAGGTAATGAATTATAAAATACCCTTTTAAAGCTGCTTCTGGAATATCGTCTTAGATATTGAACTGAAAATTATAAAAAAATAAGAATAACCAATTATAACAAACAATTTTCGTGAATACGATGTTTTTAAATAAAAAAATCACCTGAATTTCAGTGGCTGTGAATGAGAACGTGTTGAATATTAAAATGAGTTAAAGTCTGCTCGCGTTAGACATGTCAGCTGAATCATGTTCAGTTGTAAGATTTACATAGAATTTGCTCTGCACAAAAATATTTTATTTAAAAATTCATGCTATTGTAGCACTTTGAGAACTTTCTGATTGGCTCGTAAAAATTATGCGTTCTACAATTCGATTATTTTGTGTTTTTTTATTTCTTTGTGTTTCTTTAAGCATACTGTATAATAACTAACTCCTAATACAAAATATCGTTTATAAATGACGGAAATTAAAGATTTAGGTATTAAATATATTGCTTTTGTCAAGATCTAAAGATATTATAAATATATATAGTTTGTTGTATAAAATAAATCAAAACATTAACATTTATGCTTCGTACTGTTACACTACAATCGTGAAATTTATATTGGTATACGCGTCCAACTCGCACTTAGCTTTTATTTTTTTAAATTCAAAAAATATAATATATATATATATATATATATATATATATATATATATATATATATATATATATATATATATATATATATATATATATATATATATATATATATATATATATATATATATATATATATATATATATATATATATATATATATATATATATATATATATATATATATATATATATATATATATATATATATATATATATATATATATATATATAACTTTTTTAATCATCATCCTTGTCAATGGACTCGTGATGTGAATTTCACGTAAAAATTTTACGACATCCGCACCGACTTTTACGGTGTCGTTTTAAAAACCACGTCACGAAGCAAATGAGAACAACTTAATATTGAAGTTTGTTGTTTACTCAATTTTAAACTCTATTTCCTAGACGACAGAATTTAGATTGTTATAAAAGTGCGATAGCAAAATTCATTTAAGACCATCTTCATCTAATGAGTTTACGCTAAAAAGAGACGAAAGCTGAAATTATCGAAGCACGACTATAAATTTCTGTGTTTTTAAAATATTCATATATAATATTTGACTGAAAATATATGAGCTAGACTCTGTACAATAAAGGATAAATAAAATTATAATATTTTTAATACTAAATAACATAGCACGTTTTTTTATATATATAATTATATATATATATATATATATATATATATATATATATATATATATATATATATATACATATATATATATATATATATATATATATATATATATATATATATATATATATATATATATATATATATATATATATATATATATATATATATATATATGACTTGAGTGTATATATATATACACTCAAGTCTGTCTCTTTGCTCTATTCCAAGAGGGTTAGGAGCGGAGCGCTGCCGTCCCTGCATACCTCTTTCGCCTCGTTCACTGTCTTTAGCCTCTTCATACATGCTCTATGGGGAGAGTTTTGTCAGTATTTAGCTTGATATCAATCGAACATTCTAAATGTAAATTTAAAGCACTATATATGGAGATAAATAGAAATAAAAACAATATTATAAACGCAAAATAATAATTTATAAAAGTAAAAAGCATATAAAATAAAAGCACAACGCATAATAAAATAATATAAAAGCACAACGCATGATTCATCACATTTTTATATAAATATTGACATATATTTGCTCATCCAAACTAATTAACTATGACAGGTTTTATAAAAGCATAAAAGAAAACCTGTGTTGTTCGATAGTTTCAACAAATACAGGAGACGAATTTGATGTACTGTAATTGAAATGGATGGTCTCTATTACTAAATGTGGCAATATTTCTATTACTAATAAAGATTACTACTATAGGAAAGCTATTCGGACAAAATTGACTGAAAGTTGTATATCTCGGAACTATCGTCGTCAGCTAATCGCAGTCCACTGCTGGACGTAGGCCTCCCCAAGTTTGCACCAAACATCTCGATCCTCCGCAACCTTCATCCAGCCTGCTCCGGCAACCCTGCGTATGTCGTCGGACCAGCGGGCCGGAGGGCGTCCTACATTTGCCAAGACGCGGTCTCCACTCCAGGACTCGTCTGCTCCAACAGCCATCGGTCCTGCGGCAAAAGTGGCCGGCCCATTGCCACTTCAGCTTGCTAATTTTGTGAGCTATGCTAGGAAAATATGCTATATGCTAGGAAAAAATGTTGGCTTACATTTCTGTTCTGTTATGATGGATGGCGTCGTGGCACTAAACAAGGTCGAATTTATTGTTTTCCTTTTGTTCGCATTTTTTTCAATTACAAAATGAAAAATAAATCAAGTTATATAAATTAAGATGTTAACTGATTTTAATTCCGAATTACGCAAGGAAATCACAATATCCGTGGAAATGACTAAGGAAATTGTTTTTTCGCTCCGATGGCTATTTTAATTAAGCCAGACCAAACAACGCTCAGCAGATATTGAAACCATTATGTTGAATAAATGAAAGGGGAAATAATTATTTTATAAATAATAAATAGAGTAGATAGTATAATTTATAAACTATATATATTCATTAAAAATTACACGGTATAGAAATCTGAAATTTTGCACTTGGCTCTAACAGTAAAAGAAAAATAAACGGCTTTTCACGTTTTATAGTCTTTTTAAATTATGTTACGTGCAGAAGAGAGTAGGTATATGTATGAAACTCTACCAACTTATTGACAACCAACACTTAGCTGTAACGATCAACCGTAGATGTAGAGGGTTTTTGTATAAGTGTAGGTTTGTTGAGGTGTATAGCCAATGAAAATAAATTCATACGAAATAAATTAAGGACTCATAAATACTTCTCTGAACATATTTGTATTATCATTTTCTTTCGCAAAAGCGTGGCGTCTGCCTGTAAAGGCGACGGTTTATGAGTTCGATTCCCACTCGGAAAAATTGACTTTTTCATTTCCATTTTCTTCGTCCTGGTAACTAGCAAAGCGCAGCGTAGAGTTCAACCACTCAGCAGAAAAAAGGGAAATACGGAAAACGGAGTGTCTTAACACTAGGTTCTCACGGTTCCCTGTCGACCCTACTACAAGTGGGATATTTTTTTTTGCAATTTCGACAGTTGTTATATAACTAAAAGTGGTAATTAATGATCAAGTGGTATATATGTATGTATAAACAAATGTATATTTTCTTACATATATACATAAGTATACAAAGAAGCAAATCGTATAATACCAATATACCAAAATAAAACTTATACTAAGACCATAAATAACTTTAACACGAGTTACGAAGAAATGAAATTTGCCGACACTAAGGGAAAATCAATGAAAGAACTGAAAAGTAACAAAGTAACGTTACACAGTAATAAATTTAGGATTCATATCTACTTCCCAGAACATACTTGTATAAACACATTCTTATTTTGTTATTAATTGCTTTTAAGCTGATAAATAATTTAAAATGAACATAGACATAGATTATTTTTCCCTGTAGTAATTCGAAAGGAGGAAAAAGGAGACAGGAGTGTCTTTTGTGTACGATATAGTAAATATTTCAGATTTATTACATTAAAATAGCAATATTTGCTTGTCAAGCTTTTATTTAATAAAATAGCTATCAGTGCGAAAAAAAAAACTTACTTAATCATTTCCATAGATGTGATTTCCTTGCGTCGTTCGTAATTAAAATTAGTTAACATCTTAATTAATATAACTTGATTTTTTATATATGTTACAATATTTGTAATACATTAAGAATGTTCGATTGATATCAAGCTAAATACTGACAAAACTCTCCCCATAGAGCATGTATGAAGAGGCTAATGACAGTGGACGAGGCGAAAGAGGTATGCAGGGACCGCAGCGTCTGGCGCTCCGTTCTCTACCTCTTGGAATAGAGTAGTGTAGGACGCCCTCCGGCCCGCTGGTCCGACGCCATACGCAGGGTTGCCGGAGCAGGCTGGATGAAGGTTGCGTAGGATCGGGATGTTTGGTGCAAACTTGGGGAGGCCTACGTCCAGCAGTAGACTGCTATTAGCTGACGACGATAGTTCCGAGATGTACAACTTTCAGTCAATTTTGTCCGAATAGCTTTCCTATAGTAGTAATCTTTATTAGTAGTAGAAATATTGCCACATTTAGTAATAGAGACCATCCATTTCAATTACAGTACATCAAATTCGTCTCCTGTATTTGTTAAAACTATCGAACAACACAGGTTTTCTTTTATGCTTTTATAAAATCTGTCATAGTTAATTTGTTTGGATGAGCAAATATATGTCAATATTTATATAAAAATGTGATGAATCATGAAAAGTAAACAGCATATAAAATAAATGATTCATCATGAATGAATCATTTATTTTATATGCTGTTTACTTTTATAAATTATTATTTTGCGTTTATAATATATTTTTATTTCTGTTTATCTCCATATATAGTGCTTTAAATTTAAATTGAAGTAGAATATTGAAAAATTCGAAATACTGTGTGCCGACGTCACTATTTGTTTAATAAAGCTTATATAATGTCAGTACTCCATTCAAAACTTTAAAACTAAGTTTTTAAGTGTAGGGAATTCTCCACTTTTTTATATTTTGTTTATAGTGAGGAAACTTTTACTAGGACAGATTATGTAGTACTCATGAACCCCACTGTTCCTTCTACTTCATGGTGCTCTTACTCAACCATCACGGGCTGAGGCTATAAGAAACAGAAGGATTCTTCCATTGACCTCGGTGAAAGAATATATCCCTGTTAACTTGAACTCAAAATTATTGTATTTTATGGAATGTCATCAGAAAATCATGAAATATTACTTAAATATATGAACAAGAATATTTATTCAAGCTTAAAGAAAAATGGATATCCAATTTTTTTGATGATTTTTAAAGTGTTAATCCACACTGAGGATAGAAAAAATACTTAAAGAAAACATATAAAAATTTGAACGCAGCGGGACTCGAACCCGCGCCCTCCTGCGAACCGTGCAGGCGCTCTCACCACTGAGCCATGCGTTCTACATCACGCTGCGTTGAAATTCTTATATGCTTTTATACAACTTATATCGTTGTTAGCATCTCTGTAGGGAGATTTTTACAAATTTCCGCTACCCAAAGACCATTACAAAGAACAATCGTTTGGCGAGAGAGAATGCTATTTTTATTAAATATTTTTGATGATTTTTAAAGTGTTAATCCACACTGAGGATAGAAAAAATACTTAAAGAAAACATATAAAAATTTGAACGCAGCGGGACTCGAACCCGCGCCCTCCTGCGAACCGTGCAGGCGCTCTCACCACTGAGCCATGCGTTCTACATCACGCTGCGTTGAAATTCTTATATGCTTTTATACAACTTATATCGTTGTTAGCATCTCTGTAGGGAGATTTTTACAAATTTCCGCTACCCAAAGACCATTACAAAGAACAATCGTTTGGCGAGAGAGAATGCTATTTTTATTAAATATTTTTGATGATTTTTAAAGTGTTAATCCACACTGAGGATAGAAAAAATACTTAAAGAAAACATATAAAAATTTGAACGCAGCGGGACTCGAACCCGCGCCCTCCTGCGAACCGTGCAGGCGCTCTCACCACTGAGCCATGCGTTCTACATCACGCTGCGTTGAAATTCTTATATGCTTTTATACAACTTATATCGTTGTTAGCATCTCTGTAGGGAGATTTTTACAAATTTCCGCTACCCAAAGACCATTACAAAGAACAATCGTTTGGCGAGAGAGAATGCTATTTTTATTAAATATTTTTGATGATTTTTAAAGTGTTAATCCACACTGAGGATAGAAAAAATACTTAAAGAAAACATATAAAAATTTGAACGCAGCGGGACTCGAACCCGCGCCCTCCTGCGAACCGTGCAGGCGCTCTCACCACTGAGCCATGCGTTCTACATCACGCTGCGTTGAAATTCTTATATGCTTTTATACAACTTATATCGTTGTTAGCATCTCTGTAGGGAGATTTTTACAAATTTCCGCTACCCAAACGGGTAGCGGAAATTTGCGGAAGTAGCTAGACGGAAATTTGTAAAAATCTCCCTACAGAGATGCTAACAACGATATAAGTTGTATAAAAGCATATAAGAATTTCAACGCAGCGTGATGTAGAACGCATGGCTCAGTGGTGAGAGCGCCTGCACGGTTCGCAGGAGGGCGCGGGTTCGAGTCTCGCTGCGTTCAAATTTTTATATGTTTTCTTTAAGTATTTTTTCTATCCTCAGTGTGGATTAACACTTTAAAAATCATCAAAAATATTTAATAAAAATAGCATTCTCTCTCGCCAAACGATTGTTCTTTGTAATGGTCTTTGGGTAGCGGAAATTTGTAAAAATCTCCCTACAGAGATGCTAACAACGATATAAGTTGTATAAAAGCATATAAGAATTTCAACGCAGCGTGATGTAGAACGCATGGCTCAGTGGTGAGAGCGCCTGCACGGTTCGCAGGAGGGCGCGGGTTCGAGTCCCGCTGCGTTCAAATTTTTATATGTTTTCTTTAAGTATTTTTTCTATCCTCAGTGTGGATTAACACTTTAAAAATCATCAAAAATATTTAATAAAAATAGCATTCTCTCTCGCCAAACGATTGTTCTTTGTAATAGGTCTTTGGGTAGCGGAAATTTGTAAAAATCTCCCTACAGAGATGCTAACAACGATATAAGTTGTATAAAAGCATATAAGAATTTCAACGCAGAGTGATGTAGAACGCATGGCTCAGTGGTGAGAGCGCCTGCACGGTTCGCAGGAGGGCGCGGGTTCGAGTCCCGCTGCGTTCAAATTTTTATATGTTTTCTTTAAGTATTTTTTCTATCCTCAGTGTGGATTAACACTTTAAAAATCATCAAAAATATTTAATAAAAATAGCATTCTCTCTCGCCAAACGATTGTTCTTTGTAATGGTCTTTGGGTAGCGGAAATTTGTAAAAATCTCCCTACAGAGATGCTAACAACGATATAAGTTGTATAAAAGCATATAAGAATTTCAACGCAGCGTGATGTAGAACGCATGGCTCAGTGGTGAGAGCGCCTGCACGGTTCGCAGGAGGGCGCGGGTTCGAGTCCCGCTGCGTTCAAATTTTTATATGTTTTCTTTAAGTATTTTTTTTGGATATCCAATTACCAATAGTATCTTAGTTTTATAAGATTGATGTGTCTATGAATGTAGATGTCTGTCTCTTATGCCTGTAATATTGATCTGTAGAGGTTTGACAAAAGTTGTTACTAACACTTTTATCTTATTATATATCCAGTTATATTCAATATTTATTGCATAGCTTTAGATCTCATAGCTAGAAAAAAGCTATCTTCAAGGTTAAAACTAATTATGTATTTAGTTTTAGGCAGTTCTTATATGGTACAAATAATTATACAAATTTTATTAGACGGTACTTGCCTGGCTATGAGGAGGATAAACCCAACTAAAAATATATTTGTTGGTATCTATTATACCAACATATATATTTTTAGTTGGGTTTATCCTAGTGTTATAAAAAATAAAAATATACATTTTAAAAGTTATTTATGACATTATACTATTAAAATGCGGCCAAACTCTACCCAGATGTAAATCTTGTCGTTTAGACCGACAGTCCTTTAGCCAGACGGTACTCTTTTTATTTTCTGCGCCTCTTGGTTATTATTCGAGCACCTCTAGCTGTTCTTTTATAATTTACGTAAAAATTTCTATATTACATTACGTGTTTTTTACGTTTAATGTTCTTTTTTGTTGTAATTATAAATAAGTTTGAAATATACTAAAGTATTTTATTTCTATTTGAATTAAAATTTGAAACCTTAATTCACAGTCAACATTTGAATCTATATATCCAGCACTTGTTTTTTAAATGCCAGCTAACCTATTTTACTGCCTTTTCCGCTTTCCTTTTTGATTAAACAACGCGACGTTGATTGATCTATGCGAAATATGAAACAAGATGGTGTAGTATTTTTCGTTCAATCGGATGATAGATTTTTGATTTTATTACTTTCCAATTCTTCACTGTGCTTCACGCTCTATCTCTTGTTATTGTTGTTGCTGGATAGGCAGAGGGAACTTAGTGTTAAGGTACTCTGTTCCTCGCTTTCCGCCTATGCGTGTTTGCGTGTCAAGTAGTTGAAATAAATGCCAATCTTTGTTGCTAGGGCGAAGAAATGGAAATATCCCTGAGTGGGAATCAAACCTCTAAACTGTCATGTTTACAGAGAGACGCTGGGCCTCTAAGTATATGTATGTTTATTTTATTAGGTGAACACCTTTTAGCGATGGCAAAGTTAGAGATGTTTTTTGTTAAGAGACAAAATTTTTGAGATTGACTAAAGACTAATGGATTGGATAATGTTTTGTTTTTCAAGAAAATCCGATTAACTTAGGTTAGACAAAAATTTGTCTAAGTGGGCAGAATTAAAACGCTTCCACAAATAATATAATTAATATAAGTTAAAATATAAAATTTAACGCAGCCTTTTCTTTTATTCTATTATTCTTTTATTATTATATTTCAAAAGTCAAGTATGAGTTATTCAATTCCAAAATACTCAAATTAAACTTACTTACTTCGAAATAATACATATTGTGCAATGGAAATGTAAACGTAAATGTTATTTTATAATATGAAATATATTCTCGTAGTAGACTTACAGTCTGATATCACACTACGTCTTAGACCATACAAATAAAAGTTATAATTATTTGAAATATTTACAATCGTTCACAATATACTAACGTCACAACGTCATCAGTGACAATTATAGAATTTTTAACAGGGGAAATGGGAAATGAAGACCGCTGTGGCAAAGAGGCGTAGCGTTTGCACATAAACGCGATGGTCTGTGGATTCTCTGTGGAACTCCCACTCGAGGAAAATGTATTTTCTATTTTCATTTTAGCAACGACTTGAGTTCCGCCACTCAACACGCAATGCCTCAAAAAAAGCCAGAAAGCGGGAAACAGAGTCTCGGAGAACACTAGGTAGAACACTAGGTTCTGTCGGTTCCTGCGGTTCTCTCTGTTATATGCGGGATATACCCTGCTATATGCGGGATAAAACTTATAAAAAAACATAGGAAGTTCTCAAAAATGAGACGGAAAGCGAGAAACAGACGACACGTAGCATTTCACTAAAGTTCATTCTTATAAGAACTTGTTTCAACACGCCTCACTATGACTTATTAATTTATGGAAATGAAATCGAAGCGATAAGATAAAGGTACCTAAGAAAAGTCGTCTATAAAATCAGCAATATACCTAGTGCATAATAAGGAGTGGTTTCTCTTGCGTTTTTATAAAAAAACATTAAAATGATTTCTATAATTATTATCAATCTTAATTTTAGCAGTTATTAACTGCCAACTGTGGAGTTTTTTAGTATCGATATACAGTAGAAGATTAAGCTCACGTTTTTCTCGTTCAATCTCAGCTATAATAAAGGTGGTACTGGAAAGCAATTGGAAAACGATTCTGTGTAACAAAATAAAAAAAAAATAACTTTGATAATCTATCGTATCGTATTGAACACACTATAGTATGAAGAGAGAAGCATTAAATTACGTTTTTTGTTTGTTTGTATCACTTTATATTGTGCTAAGATGCGTTCAACATTTGTTTTTATATAGTTCCCACCATTAAATATCCTGAGTGGAAATCGTACAGCCGACTGACTTATTAAAAGTGCTTTGCTATAACCTATTTTTTTTAGCTTCTTTCCTTTCTCCATCCCCACTTTCCGCCTTTTTGGAGGCATTGCCTGTTGAGCGGCGGAACTCAACGCCGCGCTTTGCCTAGATGCCAGAGCGAAGAAAATGGAAATAGAAAAATCCATCTTCCCCGAGTGGGAATCGAACCCACAAACCTTCGCGTTTACAGGCAGACGCTTACGCCTCTGCCCCACGATGACCCTGAATATAATATACTAATATATTAATAGTATCAAATTATAAAGTTAAGAATCTCTTGTAAAAGGAGGTTAGTCTTAGATAACGATGACTATAAAAGCAATGAAATCATATGTTCTGGGCCGTTGCATGTAGACAACGGTCCGTATTAGAAGGAAACTACTCTGAAATATAGTTATAGCATTATGCAATTTAATATAATTACACAAAATCTCTGTCGAATGTATTGGAAACATATGAACGAAGTGTGTTTCGACGTTTTTCTTTAAAAATTAACTACACCCATTTCTGTTTCCTTAATATAGTTTAATTTCTTTATAGGAGGAATATTTAATAAATGTTATTTATTTTCAATTCCCCTTGTATTTTTTTTTATAATATAGGTGGCAAACGAGCTGACAGATCACCTGATGGTAAGTGAATACTGCCGCCCATGGACATTTGCAATAACAGAGGAGCTACAAAATGCGTTGCCGGCCTTTTAGATGGGAATACGCTCTTTTCTTGAAGGTCTGCAGGTCGTATCTGTCCGGAAATACTGCATGCGACAGCTCATTTCACAATTTTGTGGTGCGTGGCAGAAAATTTCTGCTAAAACGTACAGTAGAACTCTGCCAACTGTCAAGGTGGTAGGGGTGGTAGAGTTGTCGCATAGATCGATAATGGAAAGAGGCGGCAGGGATCAGCCCGAACAGTTCTTCGGAGCACTCCCCATGATATATGAGGCTACATCTCTACGCAGTGCCAAGGAGTCGAGCCGATCAGAATCTTGTCGCAATCGACAATTCGAGTCGCTCTGCTTTGAATGCGGTCTAGAGGGAGAAGCTGGTACTGGGGAGCCCCTGCCCAAAGATGTGAACAGTATTCCATGTGAGGCCGAACCTGAGCTTTATAAAGTTGCATGCGGTGAGCCGGCGTGAAATACTGTTTCGATCTATTGAGCACACCGAGCTTCTTCGAGGCTAATTTAGCCTTACCCTCCAGATGACCACGAAACTGAACTTCGCTCGATATGTCGACGTCAAGAATTCCGATATTGGCTGTGGCAGTTAGAGGAGTGCTCTCGAAACGAAGCGATACGACAAATGGCAGCTTTTTAGCGGTGAACGTGGAAACTTGTGTCTTCTTGGGGTTAGATTGAATCAGGTTTATTTTACCCCAGTCTGATATTTTCTTTTGGTTCGGCTTTCAATGACGTTTTCCCGAGAAATGTTGGCGCGGCCGGTGTATAAGGCATCACCCGTGCTGTCATCCGCATAGCAATGAATGCCACTCATTTGCAGCATATCATTAATGTGCAAGAGGAACAGCGTGGGTGATAGTACACAGCCTTACGGGACACCAGCATTAACGGACATGAGATCGGAGCATTCGCAGTCGACTACGACCTTTCGTCAGTTCGACTGCTTCTGTCAGTTAAGAAACTGGTGACCTATTCGCATAATTTCTCAGGAAGCCCATAGGAAGGAAGCTTTGAAAGTAGCGCTTTATGCCCTTACTCTCGATGGCTTGTGCCCAACGATGTGTTAGGTATACTAGGAGATCACCAGCCAAGCGACTCTTTTTTTTTTTTTTTTTTTTGTCGCTGGGAAAAAATGCCATTACGCATCCCCTTCCCGTCGGGGGACGGGAGAGGGGTATGTGGGACTCCCGGTAAAGGCGTTCTCGGTATACCCACTAAAAATACCCAGCGGCGCTCCGACCTCACCTGCGTGGAGAGGGCCTGGGAGTCCAAAGCGTCCAGGCCCCCGCCGGTGACTACCCGCCCTACGGCAGGCCCCTCAGACCCCCCCTAGTGGGGAGGGGAATGGCCGGAGTGCACGACCATTGTGGCCCGACGAGTGGGGTGATCCTGGAAATGCAGGCGGTGGCGCCCCCGCGCCTGTCGCCTGCGGATCACCCCCAGGGGCGGAGGGCGACGGACGTTGTGTCCGCCGTCTTCTGCCCCTTCTTCGTCTGCAGAGCGGCGCCGCGAGAGGGTCATCCTCCCGCGTGCGCTCCGCCGCCTCCTTCTGTGATATTACGTCCTCACAGAAGGAGGCTACCGCCGCCCATGCCTCCTCCCTGCTCAGCATGGCGGCGACCACGCTGGGGAGCGTGAGGTCGGCCCCGACTACTGCCACCAGGGCGCGGCGGTACGGACCACGATGGGCACACCTCCAAAGTGTGCTCCGCCGTGTCCACCGCCGCACCGCAATGGTGGCACGCTGGAGACTCCTCCCTCCCTATCCGGTGCAGGTACGATCCGAAGCAACCATGCCCGGACAGCACCTGCACAAGACGCAGGGAGAGGGAGCCGTGCCGCCGATCGAGCCAGTCGCCCAGGACGGGCCCGATGGCGTCCAGCAGCCGGCGACCGAACGCCGCGGAGGTGAGGTCCTCCGCCCACTGCCGAATGACGGCGTCCCTCAGCTCCCGGCGGATTTCCTCCCGCTCCCCCGGATCCGGACGACGGTTCAGTGCCCTCTGACCCGCCGTCCACTCGTACATTCTGGCGAGCACCCAAGCCTCCAGCTCCCAAGGATGAGTGCCCGCCAGAACGCACGCCGCCGCAAAACTCACCGTGCGGTACGCCCTAGCCACCCGCTGTGCAATGGCCCTTTGTGGCCTGCGGATGGCAGCGGCGTTCTCCCTTCGGCACAGTGAGTCCGCCCATATGGGAGCCCCGTACAGGGCCATACTTTTCAGGATGCCGGCGTATAGACGCCGGCATCTATCACCAGGGCTCCCCACGTTCGGGAGGAGCCACGAGAGGGCGCCCGCTGTCTTCAACAGGCGCGTCGACAGCCCGGCGAAGTGAGCGCCGAAGCGCCACTTGCTGTCGAGCACCAGGCCCAGATATTTCATCTGGGCCTGCACCTCAACGCGGGCACCCTCAACGTAGATATGGGCGTCGGGCGGTTGGCGCTGCCGAGGCCCGTGGAAGAATACGGCCTCGGTCTTGTGCAGCGCCACCTTCAGCCCTAGGCGGGAGATTCGGTCCACCACTAGCGAACCTCCCGCCGAGGCCAAGCTGGCCGCCTCCCCGAAATTCCTCCCCCTGGCAGTGAGGAGGGTGTCATCTGCATAGCAGATGACAGACGTGCCACGGGGGAGATTTCCCCGCAAGAGCCAGTCGAATCCGATGTTCCACAGGAGCGGTCCTAGAACAGAACCCTGTGGAACACCGGACTCGACGCAGTATCTGCGGAGCTAGCCCGACCTGTTGGTTAGGCGGACTGTCCGATCGCTCAGATAGTCCGCCAACAGACCCCGCAGATACTGGGGCACCCCGTGAAAACGGAGCGCCTCTAGCACGGTGGAGTGAGGAATGGAGTTGAAGGCGTTGACTATGTCGAACGACACAGCCAACACTCCATCCCCCGCGGCCATCGCCTCCTTCACCCAGTCCCTGAGTCGGGACAGGGCGTCGACCGTCGAACGCTCAGCTCGAAAACCGAACTGAGCGTCCGCTAGGTCCGGGCCAATTGTGCGCAGGTGGCAGCTGACGCGGGCGGCGAGGATCCTCTCGAACATTTTCCGACCGACCTCATCGAGCAGAACGATGGGTCGGTATGCCGAGGGGGAGTCCGCCGGCCGCCCTTCCTTCCGGAGAAGGCACAATTGGCCCTCCTTCCAAGGCTTCGGGAACCTCTCGCACGTCAGACACACGTTGAAGAGGTCCCGAAGCCTCCCTCCCATCTGGGAGGCGGCGATGGCCACAACTTTGGCGGGGACGCCGTCCGGACCTGGGGCCGTCTTCTTGGCCCGGAGGCAGAGCGCTGCCATCTCCACCTCGTCCTCCGTCACTGGGGGGACCTCCTCGGCCGATGTAGCCGCCACCAGAGGGGCGCTCATTACTGGTGGGGTGAAGTTGTCCCTGCGCGGAAACAGGAACTGGACCACCCCATCCAGGAGCGCCGGCTCGAGGGTCTCGGCAACTGGGGGACCGCACGGACGCAGCTTCTTGCGTGCCGCCTTGTACGGCCTCCCAAATGGGTCAGTGTCGAGACCCTCCGACATCTCCGCCCTCGCGCTACCCTGAGCTTCGGCCATTCGCGTCGTCAGGGTAGCCTTCGCCTCTATGTATGCAGCATAGAGGCGGCCCTCGTTTTCGAGGTCGCGACGACGCCGCCGCCGGCTCCTTGTGTATTCCCTCCTGGTGGCCACGCAGGCGGCCCGGAGATCCCCCAACTCCTCTGACCACCAGTACACTGCGCGGCTGGGAGGAGGGCGGCGAGACCGAGGCATGCTTGAGTTGCACACCTCGGTCAAGGACTCCCTCAGACGGACAGCCGTGGCGTCCACGTCCCGGCCGTCGACAGGAGGCGACAGCCAGTCCTGCACGAAAGCCGCCTCCTTGGCGGCCTCCCGGTCTAGGCGGGTGAGCGCCTACCGTGGACAGTGCGACCGACCCGCGCGGCGCCCCCGGGAGCCCTGTGTGGAGACATCGAACCGCACGTATCGGTGGTCCGAAAGCGTCTCCACCAGCTCCACCCGCCAGTCCACAATGCGGGCCGCCAAAGAAGGGGAGGCGAAGGCGAGGTCCACGATGGACCCCCCCTCTCGCCGCACGCACGTGAAGACTGTGCCCCTGTTGAGGAGGGACAGACCGGACGACACGTGCCAGGCCTCCAGCTCGCGACCTCGGGCATCGGTGGTTGGGTTACCCCACACCACCGACTTGGCGTTAAAATCGCCCACCACCAGCACCCTGCGCTGCGCCACTCTACCAACCACCATGGCTAGGACTTCGAGGAAGTTCTCGAAGTCCGTGAGAGGGCAGTTTGGGGAGATGTACACCCCAATGAGGGCCACGTCACCCCACGCGGCGGCCACGTATCCCGGTCCCCTCTCTAACAGCGAGAGGGGAGGGGAGTCTGTGGAAGACCGCGCAACCAGTGCTACCGAGCCGTTCGTATCGCGGTCACCACCTCCTCTTGGGTGACCGAATCGTCGAGGTCGGTCACCTCGAGAGCCACGCATTTCACTGGCCTCGCCACCTTGGCCGTGCCGGCGACAGCCTCTTTGAGCTTCGACGCAAAGAGGTCTGCCTTGGTGCCGCCCTGGGACCCGGAGAACTCGAAAATTCGAGCCCCCGTTTGGGTCTTCCGGCACGTGACTCTGCCCGCCCCGAGTTGCGCTGGGTCGACACTTGTACGAGCCCGCCGCAATACGGACTCGTACGTCTCCCCGCGCTCCGCTGCCTCTGTGGTCAGCGTGACCACGACGGCAGCGGTCTTAGGAAGAGCGACCTTCTTCCGCTTGTCAGCCGCAGGCTGGCTGGCCTTAGGCTTGGCTGCGGGGGGCTTAGGGGCCGACTTCTTCCCCTTCCGCTTCCTTGATGCCACCTTTGTCCAAGGGGCGTTGGAAGGGGTGGTGGAGGGCAGAAGCGGGTCTTCCCTCTCGACGACCGCAGGTGCCGTCTGGGTAGTCGGGGCAGGTGCAGAGGACTTCTTCCCCTTACCTTTGCCATCCAAGCGACCCTGACGGAAACCGTACTGATGGTCGCTAAGCAGCTGGTGATCCTCAAGGTACCGTAGGAGCTGGTCGTTAATAATGGATTCCATTACTTTCAAGGGCCGGTAATTAGTCGGAACTGAGCGGTCACCTTTTTTAGGGATCGAGTGCACTAAAGCTGTCTTCCATGAAGTCGGGACTACGCCAGCGGAATAGGAAAGCCGAAAAAGGCACGTAATTGCAGGTGCCAACTCCGGGGCGCACGTCTTTAGAACAATAGGAGAGATTCCATCGGGCCCGCTCGATTTGAGGACATCCAGGGATAGCATTGCTGACCGCACTGCTTTTTGGTGGAATCGGATGTCCGGCATAGCAAAATTGCACCGTGGTATTATCGGCGGGTCTTGGCCCTTGTCATCCAGGAATGAGATGGACGCAAAGAATTTGCCCAGGAGGTCGGCTTTCTCCTTTGCGTCGAGGACCAATGAATCATTTCCCTTGAGCAAAGGTGGTAGAGATGGCGTACAGAAATTTACTTGGAAGGCTTTAGCGAGGGACCATAATGCGCGAGTTTCAGACAGAAGACGCTCTAGTCGCTCGCCAATCCTGGAGGTGTACAAGAACTTCGCTCTAGCGATGTCTCTTTTGAAGGATCGGGAGGAGTGGTTAAACTTCTTTTTTAAGGCACTGGTATTCACATCCTTCGTCGCTGCAGCACCTGCCCAGGCCTAGTAAGCCTCCCACTTATTGCGAGAAGCAATTTTGCAGGATCGGCTAAACCAAGGTTGGCATTTGGCATCAATAGGGACCACAAAGCTTGGAATAAAAAGTTCCATACCCTGCAGTACCACATCAGCAATAGCATCAGCAACGGCATTGGGGTCAACCAGTGCAAAGCAAACTTGACTCCATGGGTAGGACACAAAGAAGGATCGCAATCCATCCCAGTCTGCTGACTTGTAGTGCCACACTCGACGTCTTCGTGGACAGCGTGGTTACGCTAAGTGTGATAGTGGTACCACACTCCGGATAAGGCAATGGTCAGAGGAGCCTAGAGGAGCACCGACAGACACGGTGCAGTCTTCGGGGTGGGAAGTCAGCAGAAGATCCAACAGTGAAGGATCCTGGTTTTCCACATCTTGGATTCGCGTGGGCGCTGTAACCAGCTGCGTAAAACCATAGACCAGGGCGAAGTCATGAACAGATCTTCCAGCGTGATTGGTCTTGCGTGAACTAAGCCATTCAGCGTGGTGGGCGTTAAAATCGCCGAGTATCACGATCTCTGCGGAAGGGATCTGCTGTTACACCAAATCTGTAGCCATTTGGACGTGCTCGGTTTTGGCATCATCGCTATGGGACCTGTAGAGGCAAGCGTAGATGCGGGGGTGATCGTCGCTGTCTACACGTAGTCACAAGATGGAGAGGTCCCTACCTTCAAGATTCCTGAGGCGGCGTGAGCTAACATCGCCTCTAACGTACACGCACACACCTGCTATTGGTACGAAGGAGTGTTCCAAACTGTAACCAGGGTAATGCAAGTAAGAGGTGTCCGCCGGAGACGATATTTGCGTCTCGGTCAAAAAGAGCAAAGCCGGCTTTACTGTTTCGAGGTGGTAGTGGACAGCATTGATGTTAGAATGTTAACCCGTGATGTTGCAAAACTCCACAACTAGTGTGGCTGGGGACGCCGTGTAAAGTTCGCTCTTGCCTCGGGAATTATTTAGCGCGGTTTTGCTCCCCCCAGAATTCGTGGGGCGGCCTGTACATCCACGCTCAGCTGAGTTGAGTCCTGAGCTTGGATGTCCAGAGAGGGATTTTTCAACGCTAGCGCAGTTGGTACCCTCCTGGGGTAGATTTTCTTTAAACTGCGCCATCATAAGGGAGGGGGGTGGGTGGAATTGGGCCTCCGGTACCCTCACTCACGCGACGAAACACGACGCAAGCGTCATTTTACGCCGGTTTTCTGTGACCACGGCCTCACAGAAATCCGGTCGAGCCGGAGTGTATTTGTGTGTATTTGATTATGGATTTGATCGCTATCTAGAAGGATTCATTATTTTTTTTTAATTTATTTACTTCATGTCATCTTTATCCCATATTCAAATTACTTAAAATTAAAAGATCTAAAAAAAAAGAAGTGGCTTAATACTAGATCATCATCGTACATAACTTCGTATTGGATTTTTAAGTTAATTTGCATTCATGTTGATTTGATGACGATCCTAACTTTACTATATATTAAACACATAACAACACACTGACCATTAAATAGCCTGAACATGTGAATATGTGTTGAGTGTCATTAATACAACAGCTAGTTTAGATTCACCAATACACTTTACAGTGTATACTATATAGAGAATTTACGTGTAACTGTTGCCATTTAGCTTTATTAGGCTTGCACTGTTGACTGGCTCGTTTGGTTAATGACAAGTTGTTTGAGTTATTACAACTTGGTAAATATATAGATAAGTACTTTTGAGTATACGAGTATAATTTAGAAGATATTCTTATTTAGAAAGTGAACTTGTTACTATTGATTTAACAAATATAATTAAAATGATTTTTTTATGAAATTAACTCACAATATTTTACATTTACAGGTTCACGTGTTACCTCACACAGGGTTGGTAGGTATTTTAAGACACGCCATTCTCCACTTTTCGTTCGGATTGAACTGATGACCTCAATTGTGTTCTCGAACCTGCGTCGACTCAACAACTATACACACACATATATATATATATATATATATATATATATATATATATATATATATATATATATATATATATATATATATATATATATATATATATATATATATATATATATATATATATATATATATATATATATATATATATATATATATATATATATATATATATATATATATATATATATATATATATATATATATAGAGAATGGATAATTGGAACCCATAATCATAAATAATACCGTATTAACGTGATAATATCTATTTAGCCTAATCTCAAAAATACATGATCAGGTGAACTAAACAGCCTTTCTTACTGCTATATATATATATATATATATATATATATATATATATATATATATATATATATATATATATATATATATATATATATATATATATATATATATATATATATATATATATATATATATATATATATATATATATATATATATATATATATATATATATATATATATATATATATATATATATATATATATATATATATATATATATATATATATATATATATAGATATAGAGAATGGATAATTGGAACCCATAATCATAAATAATACCGTATTAACGTGATAATATCTATTTAGCCTAATCTCAAAAATACATGATCAGGTGAACTAAACAGCCTTTCTTACTGCTAACGGCTCGTTTAACGCGGAGTGTAATTAAATGGCGCCCGGCTCCCTAACCTGAGGGTTTTCCTGCAAAGCTATAAATTATTTAATGAAATATTTTATCCTTTTTTGCTTTACGTGCTAGATTTTACCCTTGTTCTTTTCCCGTTTAGAATAATTGTTTTTCTATATAAAACTAGCTTTGGTATGTATTTTTGTCTGCATTTTTAAGTGGAACTAACCTAAGCGGTACTTAGTATTAATAAGTATAAATCTTTCTACAGAGATGATATCGGCGCAATAAATTGTGAAAAGCGTGTAAGAATTTCAACGCAGCGTGATAAAGAACGCATGGTTTGGTCATCAGAGCGCATAGACGGGTTCCAAGATGATGGAATTCAAATCCAGCTGCGATAAAATTTTTATTTATTTCATGCAAGTATTTTTTTAAATCATAACATTAACTAAGAGATATATATCTTATGTCGTAGGACACTTTCCTCGTGTCTGAGGTGAAGATATAGAGGAAGGGTGGATAAATCAAAAGATTTTATTTATTTTTTTGCTACTTGTTTTGCAATGTTATATGATTAGGTATTCCTAATATTAGACCAGCTGATATAGATTATACAATTATTTATATACATTTAGTTACTTTCAAATTTTTCAAAGATTTATTAGGTTTATTCATTTCAATTACTGTCATCCATGTCCTTCTTTTGTTTTAACAATTAATTATGTATAATATCAAAATAAAAGAATAGGCAGTATAGCGTATTGAGAAGGCATATTATCCGAATATGAAGGTATCCCAGCACAATAGTATTGGTCTCTCTAAATAAAGTAAATTTAAAGTTAAATATGTTTATTTTTTAGCATAGCTTTGGTTCCCATGCCTTCCTGCTCATAGCTATGGTAGGTAGAGGGATCACCACAGGAAACCATGGGAACTCTGATTGTAAACATTTCTTTCCCTGCTTTTTTTTTCGTTTTTGCGTCCTATTCGCATAGCATTGCCTGATTACGTGGCGAAATCACTTTGTCTGAGCGGCCAGGGTAATAAAAAAATGAAAATAACAATATATCTTGAGTGGAAATCGAACCCACAAACTGTCGCGCTTATATGCTAACGGCTTCTTTGCAACATCATTCCTCACTATAGCTTGATACTACACTTATAGAATGTATAAAAAGGGCAGCTGTTTGAATGAAAGTTGTAAATAAACAAAGCTCTTATTAGTTTTGTATACATTATCAAGGTCATGCCTGGGCAACTCGGGTCCTCATATCGAAAAATCAAAATCTCATGAATTACATCGTAACAATTAACGCAATTATTTTAAGCCTTATTTTGATCATATATGAGTAGCACGAAATATAAGACTATGTAAATTCCAATCTATATTCACTGAGATAATTTTTCAACGACTTGAGCTATCTGCGTTCCATTATCACTCGGGGAAACGTATTTGCATTTGGTGGCGTGGAATTCAGATGGAGTTTCCTTCCTCACTATGTTCCCAAGGTTTCATGCGGTTCTCACTGCCTACCTAGCCATACGTGTGGAATAAAGCGATGAAAAATTCATATATCGTATTCATCATTACTTTTAGACCTACATAACAAACTTACATCAATTCAATAATGATTTAAGAACCGTTCCAAACAACGCGCTTACTCCATGAACAAAATACAAATAAATTTATTATCAAACTTATTATAGGAATGCATAGAAAACCTCTGCACAATATCGCTATTGCCTCAAGCGTTTAACACAATACGGCGGGTCTTAACGGTCTTCTTGAACTTCATGAAACAATTATATAGAATTTCAATAACAAAACAAACTCAATAGCTACCATTCAGTTTCAGGGAGATTAGTGCTAATTGTGTATCTATTGTTTGTAGACATTATGTGGTTTTTAATTAAATTTCATATTTTTTGTTAATTTGCAACATAATTAATACTACAGATATTAATTGTTTTGTACCTTTTTTTGCTTATACTATATATTGCCTTGTTGCATCGGCGGAGGAGAATAGTGCCACCCTCAAGTACCAGGTGTCGTAAGAGGCGACTGCGGTACTGGATGTTATCCGTATTTTGCAGTTTTTTTAATAGGAACTTGCAAAGCCATCATCAGAGAAGGAAAACTCGAAATAAACTCGGATCGGAATCTCCGTTAGGCACGAGCCAGTTCCTGCAACCAAACCAGCTCCACACGTAGTAACTTCTCACTCTTGTGGGCTTAGCTTGTGAGGTCGTGAGGGAAATATTGCCTACATGTGGGAAAACCTACATTTCCTAAATAGTATCCCAGGCTTGACAGTGAACGTCTGTAGAGAGGACACTCCGCCATCGCAGTATCAGTCTGCATAGTCATCAACGAAAGTGTGAATAATAATCACGCACTGTCATCATTAAATCATCTGTAATAGATGAAAAGGCCAATATATGTATGTATATGTTTTCATTAGAAATATTAATTATATTAATGTAAAAGCATAGTAAATAGAATTAATGTTCATTATGAAGAACTTTTATCTTTACATATTTTTTTTATATTTGTTGTTACTTAGAACTCGGGCTATGGCTGATAAGCGAATTACATATATCTATACACTTTCTTTTTAAAGTTATAAAATAAAATTATAATATAAATTGGGGTCACTTGGTGATGGCTCACACATTAATGATAAAAAGTGAACTGTTAAACGCGTTTTAACGTAAATATTAGGGCATGTCCGCTATAATGGAAGTCATGGCCACTGCGTTCCTCTCTCTCATGGCTATAAGATTGTTAGATTGTTTAGATTCAGGTTCAGATTCTATCTAAATGTAATCTAAATAAACCTCATGTTGAGAATCATAAGATCTATTCATATTAAATATTTAACAAGAAGCCCGTTCATGGCTTCGCTTGCCTCATCGATGTTCATACATGCATTATAAGTGCTTGTATTGTACCCATCAGTTTATTTTCTTTGACTTTACGTTAAAATACGAGATATGCTTTTGATATATTTGACCTAATTTCATGTTTTAACTTATTTTAAGTTATCCTATTTAGTTTTAAAAGGAAAATGTTTTTCTTTTTTATTTAAAATTTTAAATTTAAAGAAATTTTAAAATTAATATGTATAGTAAAATTCAATCGAGGAATTAACTACATGCCATGTTTTATATTGTCCTGTATATGTAGTTAAAACTCGAAGAATACATTATATCTCTGTTTAAATTTAATAAAAATTTAAGTTAAAATAGATTAAGATCCGAGGAATACGGTAAATGTTTTAAACATTTCGATTAAAGCTCTTCAAATTTAGTAGTCATCTGTTGTAAAGGGTGTGGTCGAGCGTTGTCGTCAAGCAGTATTGTCGTAAAGCGATTGACAAGCTTCGGCTTTTTAACAGCTATTTTTGCATAATCGACTGCAGTAGACGTCTGCCATAGTAGTATGGCCAGCTTTGAGAAAACTGTAATAAGCGACGCCGGCGCTGGTCTGTCAAACGCTTAAAAGTATTTTTAGCTGGGTTGCCAGTGTCCAGCCATTATAGTACACCATTTTCCATCATAGGTAATGATTCGATTTAAAAAATTCTTCATTACCATACTGGTATCAATAACGCACCGTGAGTTTTCCGATTTGCTTTACTAAATTAGTGAGATAGGCGAGGCCTTTTAGTTTTTTGATGATTCTAATTTGCCTCAAGTGGACTAAAATAGTTGTATTATTAACACTGTAGCCTGTAGATAACTCAGACGTAACTCCACTTCCATAATAGCCTTCAATTCCTCATTACTAACTAGGATCTCCCGGTCGTTCGCGGAGCTTAGGAGCTTGTACAGGTCGAAATTGCTAGAACGAAAATGTTGGAACAAAGGACGCACTGTATTTTCTGTTGCGACACGATCGCCATATACATCAATAACCATTCGAGCCGTTTCAAGTTATTCACTTTATAAGCTAAAAAAAAATTGAATATTTTAACTATTCACTTGAAAAACATTAACGTTCCTCAAACGAAATCGGTTTAAAAGCTAATTTTAAGTGTATGTTAATAATGCTATATAATACATCTAAATTATATCATATCTATAAAAATGAGGAATATTAAGAATAACAATTTACAAGGGCTATATTGAAAATCGCGTACCTAATAGCAATTATGTGGAGCTTATGTTGACACGGAGTAGTGTGTACACAAGTTTGTGCTCTTTGATCTGTATTTGTGTATACTGGGTCTTTATGTTAATGACGTCACGATATATAAACATTTCTATGAGAATAATACGTGTGTTTATGTTATTCTCAATTTTGTCTAATTTATTTAAATTAGACAAAATTGAGAATAACATAAACACACGTATTATTCTCATAGAAATGTCGAAAAAAATCCGCTTAGAAATTTTAAAACGAGAAACTTAGAAACCATAATTCTTACGTGATCTCTTTTAAAGATTGTAAATAACATTTCATGGAAAATTGAATGAGGTGTAAATAATAAAAAAATATGAGAATAGAACTAAACGAAAGAATCTTGTGGACTGATTCGTGTCTTTAATTGGAGGCAAGGAACTCTAAAATATTAAAAAAAGAACATATATTCACGTAGTACAGACTTATTTTGTACACTTTGAAGAACTATTCAGTATCCAGTACATTAGACACACGCACATAAACACACATGCACACACACGTTTTCATTTACATGTTATAATACAAATAATGATGAAAACGAATGAATAAGATTGCTAAAACAATATTTTTTTATTTTCTACATTCAGAAGAAATTTATCCTTAAAGAATTGAATTGAATTGAAATATCATAATTTAATTAAAAAAAGGCAAGAACAAATGTTCTAAACAAATACTCTATCAACACGTTGAATACTAAAATAATGTAGTAATATTAGCAGTAGCTAGGGTAGACTCGTTATGATTGGTCTAAGTACAACTATTTATATTCTAGTCACAATCTAATCATTTGTCAAGTTTAATCACTGTAAAGCGAATTAGGCAAGTTTTCAGTTCAGGATTTAGATTAAATGTCAAATCTACGTAAATCTTGTTATATGACTACATATTACATTATCATACGCTACAGTAGTGCATTTGGGATTATTAGTTTTGCAAATAACTTGCATACCTTGTTATATATTTGAATTGAATTTGTTTACGAGAAAAGAGCTTTATTTATTAGTATTTTTAGCTTGTTAGCTTTATTTATTACAGAAAATAGCTTTAGTTATGAATATAAATAGTTTCACAGCAAAAATTCAACCATTGAAATACTTACCAATCTAAAAAGAAAATAGAATCACCAATTAATTGTCCATACCTTTTTTCACACACTTTTTTTTGTAGCTTCACGCTTTATCCCGCACGTGGCAGGGTAGGCAGAGGGAACTGCAGGAACCGTGGGAACCTAGTGTTAAGACACTCTGTTGCTTAGTCCCTGCTTTCTACGTCCCCGCACATACTTAATTAAGTAATTCTTAATTAATTTATTAAACTAAATTATTAAACACTATTTATAGTTGTATATTATATTAGTAAAAATTGGATTGCTTTATTTTTAGATTCTAGTATTTTTTCACTTAACTTGACACAAAATGTCAAAGCTTACCCGTACATGCTTACAGTGAAATTACTGTAATTTCTAGAACAAAATAAAATAAACACAATCTAGACTATAAACTTCATTAGATTAGTCGAAATTAGACAGAAAATAAAAAAAATAGTGTCAGTACATACGTGTTTTTTTTATGATGCAATTTTCAACGAGTTTATAGATGTTTGAGCTTTGTCAGTTTAATATTTGTACAGTATGTAGAGCGTTTTCCACGTTGGGCTACAATTTTTATATATAACTATTTAATTAATTAAAAGTACTTAATTTTCTACACATTTCATATTGATAACGTAGTAGAACTAAACGAAATATACACTAACATTTTATTTTCTTATTTTTTCAGCTTCCCAAGTTATTCTGGCTGAAGCAATCGTCTTACGCCAGATTCAGAAACATAATAAACACGTAAAGATCAGAACAGTAATTGTTACAATAAAAGCTGATTGGTCGCAACTCCTGGGACGGATTCAGTCACGTAGCTCATAATTTTGAGTGGCATGCTTTTGCCACGATTTATCGAGTTTCACGTTTGTGTTGGGACATTATTATGTAGTGCTATTGCTTTTAGCAAACGAAGACTATTTGAGAAAATTTTTGATTCTATATATCTGTATATATAAAGTATATAATTATATAATTATTTTATTTCTATGTTTTTATATAAAAAATATTATGGAAAAAGATTAGAGAGAGAAGAGACAGAGAGAAGAAGAGACACTACTTTAAATCGTCTTAACTTCCCATTACACAAATGCATATAATTTATTTCCCCGCTCTGGTAAGACAGGGAGAGGTGTTTTTATGATTTTTAAAATGTTAATCCACACTGAGGATAGAATAATTTATCAAGCATACAAGAATTTCGACGAAGCAAGAAGTAATACGCATGGTTCAGTTATCAGAGCGCTTGAACTCTTACCGACAGTCGCGGGTTCAAATCCTGCCGCGATTATATGATTCCCCTAAGATAAAACTACGCTGCTAACGAACTTTTCACAGTTAAATTTTCTTTATATCATTTTGCACGTGAAAAAAGTCAATATACTCACTAAAAACCTTAACCCACTCCACTTCATGTTATACCGAAACATAATTATAATATAAACAAAAAAAACTTATTGCCAACATAAATAAGTCTCGAAACTGCTGCGTAATAAAATTCACATCTCACCGTAGGGGCCATTAATCAACCTTTGTCCACGACGTGGTATTATCTTCTAAACTATTTATAACGAGTGTCTGATATAGGGTTGACACATCAACCTACTAGCGTGATATACGTGGTATCAAACTTCATTTATGTTTAAAATTACCCCGAACTGGTTTATTATTTAATGAGCCACTCGGTTTATTGTTTCATGTCAATGTTTCTTGGGCAATATAAGTATATGAGATTACAATTTAACGTCAATAGTAGATGCGTGTATGCCTTAGCTTCACGCTCTATCCCTGGCGGGGTAGTCAGAGAGAACGGAGCGCCAAACGCTGCGGATCCTGCATACCTCTTTCGCCTCGTCCATTGTCATTAACCTCTTTATACATGCTCTCCGGGGAGTCCTCATGCTTTTTACGTGACCTTCCTCCAGTATCTTCGATACTGTGTTTTCGAAAGTCAACCGAGGTCTCCCCTTACCTCTCTTACCAAGAGGACGGCTGGAGGCGAGGACGGCGAGGAGCTACAAATAGATGCGTGTATGATGCAACGAAATGAAGTACTCAGAGGTATTACTAATTATCTTTTTCTTGTACCATTAGATAAATTGGCGGCGGCGTTGAGTTCCATCACCCAGAATACTGTAACTGTATTGTAGAAATAAGATGTACACATATAGAATATTTTGTTGACATACTACTAAGAACTTTTACTACATTTCAGTACACGTATAATGATCTTATAGATAGTGATCTTATCCACAATTTGATTGAAAGTCATCATAGAAATAACATACGATCATAAAACTCGAATTTGGATGAAAATCGGAGAAGTCTCTTGTATTTAAGCTCCCTTTGTCTACCCTGCTATACGCAATATAAAAATGTTAGAGGCATTATGTATGTGCAAAAATTTGTATTATTATATTGCATTAAAGCTTTTAATTTTTCATTTGTGCCTCGTTTTACACATAATTTTTCTTTTGCTTGCCTTATTTAGTACAGGCAGTAGAACCAAGTTACACCAAAACCATTAAGTAACTCATAAGGGCCAAGCTCGAGACGGGTAATTACCATGCTTTTACAGAATACCGTCATGTAACAGCAGCATTTATATGCTGCTGTATTTTGTCAGGTGAGTGAGAGTTCCGGAGGCTCATCAAGGGGGTTTTGTCTAGGTATTTGTTTGGCAATGGATCCACATCCTCTTACGTTGGAGAAGTCTATGGGTAAGGGTGTTCCTTAACATTAGATGACCCTTTTGCCGGTTTGCCACCTTATATTATATATATAAAAAATGAGATTTATTAAATTAAAAATATTGTATATTTAAAAACACCAATTAACAGTTTTAAAATTTTTTAAGGGTATCTATTTATCCGTTAGTCAAGGCATGTTACTAATAATTTCGTGGAAATATTAAGCTGAGATTAATATCAAACATCCAGGTCTTACATCACAGAATAATTCTAACTTCTAAGTAAATGTTACTAAAACATACAAGTGTTGTAATCATACAAGTCTTCAGATCGCCACCTAATTAGAACCTATGGAGTACTTTCAGTTGACATAGAGTTATGAAATTTAGGCCTTAATTTTTGGAAACCATCCAAGCACTCTGCTCACCAAGTTCTCATCAAACGTTAAAATTATTCTTATGTTGTTTAAAACATTTCCTCTACCTTTTCACAAGAGAGTATGCTAATTTAACATTTTTAACAATTTTAAAGTTTTAATATTAATTGCTTAGTCCGAAACAATCACTGGAAGTCTCTAGATAAAACAATGGATGAAATTGAGCCGAACTTTAAAGGAATAACGCCAATATCATTATTATCCTGCATAATAAAGCTCTGTATGTAGTGAAAAAACCCAGTAAAAAGCTGTTTTGAAAGCACTTGATTGGCGAGTGGTAGTCCACAGCATTGCGCAGTCCGATTATCATGTGATTCAGTCAATTGCATATGCTCTGTTGGAGTAGCGGTTCTCATTATACGAAAATAGTAAACAAAGGCTTATATTTTCATAAATATATAAACGTGTGTTACTTACGTCTTAGTTGGTGTTTAAACTAGTTTTAATAAATACACTGTACTTAATGTAACGTCGTGGCGCAGAGGCGCAACGTCTGTCTGCAACGCGACGGTTTCTGGGTTCGATTCCCAGTCGGGGAAGATGGATTTTCTATTTCCATTTTCTTCGCTCTGGTAAACTAGGCAAAACGTGGCGTTGAGTTCCGCCACTTAACACGAAATGCCTCGAAAAAGGCGGAAAGCGGGGACGGAGAAAGCAGGGACTAAGCAACGGAGTGTTTTAACACTAGGTGCCCTCTGCCTACCCTGCCATGTGCAGGATGAAGCGTGAAGCTACTTAATGTTACAAAGCACTATATTGAGGTAAATAATTATTAGGCTTAGTTTTTTTTCGGACAACATATTTTATTTATTATTATTAATATACGACTTTATAGAATCATGATCGCTATAGATTAAAAGAAGTTGATTTTCGATGCTTTGTTCATTTTGCAAGTTTCACCTCTCGATCAAACCAATTAGCATAATAGCTTCTAATATTAAAAAAATAACATTATAATTTAAATTACATGCAACAGGAACTGCAAGAACTGTGGGAACCTAGTGTTAAGACACTCCGCTTCCTGCTTTCCGCCTGTAAGTATTGCGGATTGATTAGTATTATTTTTATGGAAGTTTTCTTAAGTTTACGCAAAGTGGTATTCCGCACAAACCAGGATTGGTAAATGGAACTGTAAGCAGAGGGAACTTTAACCATTCGTCATTCTCCGCATTTCTAGTCATTGTGTGTTGAGTTGAGGAACTCAATGCCACGAGGCAAAATCGTTGTTACAACGAAAAGCATTTAAATAATTAAAAAAAATATTAAATGGGAATCGAATTAACATACCATCATATATCTCTGATCCACTGTGGTTCTAAACTTAAGTACCATTTGATAAGTAGACTTAAACCGAAAACTATCAAATATACTTAAATATACTTAAGTAGATCATTATAGTTTTTAGGTATTATTTAAATGTATAATTTGAAGTTTCAATACTGCACCCTTATATAAAAATTTCAGAACGCCATAATTAAAGAGAAGAAGAAGAAGTATATAAAAATTGTATTTACAATTTATTTCAACTTTATACTTCTTTATATCTATTAGCTATGTATATGTAGATATTCGTCGAAGTACTGGCAACCTTGGAACCTAACGGATAAATAATGAATATCCGATCGCTGCGGGCAAACGCTAATTTATTTACAAAAGGAACCGTGCTCGAGCTCCATTGTGCCTTTCAAGAAAACTAATTTACTATTATTATACGAAAAATGATTTATATCGTAGTACACACTTTGTACAACACTTTTTAATTTCTTCATACAATGTCGTATATATCTTTAAGTAATACAGTGTATGTCAATTTCACCTTCTCATAATTTTGTTCTCTCAATCTCAATAAGAATAACAATAATTTAATTTAATTGTTATTTTTAGTTAGAATTTTAAAAAAATATTATTTCACTAAATATAGAATCAGCCTCCATTTCTAAACTTACGTTTGGAAGTTATGTTTGTAAATCAATACACTATAGACAGATGCACAGTAAAGTGACCCTATAGCGATTTCATTTATTTTTTGTGACGCACGAAACCCTGAAAACTCAAAAGAAGCTTTAAGCTTTACGCTTTTTCCCACTTACTGCATATTATATAGAAAGAACATATTATGAAAAAAACATATATTGGACTTATGTTATACAAAATCGTAAATAAAAAAATCTATTTAAAAATAAAGATAAAATTGTGTTTCTTAGCACTTGAACGCTTTTAACGTTTTCACGTTAAGCTAAAAGAATTGTTGAGTCAAATGTCTAGCATCAGCAAAGTAAATTCCAAATCGGCATCTCCGACTTTTCAAATTTACATTTCTATGTCCGTGTCATTCTGAAAAGAGTGAAGATCTCGAGATTGGTACATTTATTTTTGTTACGTAAACTTTCAGAATTTGTACGTGAGTAAGTAAATTTTATTTTATAGCAGCGAGCCCCGGCTCTTCATTCCTACTGAACAATTGGTATTACTTTCAGTAATGAAGCAGCATTTTTCAAAGTCTTTTTCTTGGAATCAATGTATGAGATTGACTCGAATCGTACTTAGATATGTGGTATTATTTGTGTAATATTTATTCTTAGATGATTTCTTGGATGTTCTTTATCAGCGACCCTCTTTTTACGATTTAATATAATATATTATAGACATCAAATTAATTATTTTAATCCCCGCCGAATAGTCCACATACAATTTTTTTTTTGTGACTATTTTCAATATCATAGATAACAAATAAGGTTCTATTCTTGAAAAACCACTGAAATTTTCTTTTATTTCTTTTACTATTTATTCTTGAGGAACGTAACAAGGGATGAAAGATAAAAAGTGACCGTAAATATTCCGTAATTTAACAATGTCACCTACACTACTCATACGTCCATCTTGTTAGTATATTAAAATAGTTTTTTTTTCGAGAACACATGAAGGTGATATAGAGATAAGATATTAACATCGCGTATGCAAATTTACAACCTAGAGCATGGAAAAATTTAAACTTTTTAGTACTTTGAACTTGTAAGCTTCTAATATTATATAAAGCTCGTTACGTATGTGGAACCTAATAAAGTATGAATAAATTGAACATTTTGAATTGTAATAATCAAATTTGGTAAAGAAAAAAAGCTATTATATTTTTAGTTACTTTCATACAAAATGGCTTCAACAATCTGGAAATTTAAGATTATCAACGTTTGTACTACTTTCCTTTGAAACTTAAAATTAAAAATTCTAGATTAGCGAGTCTCACTCACACTTGACATATTTATTTATATTTATAAGTTATAAGATATGTCTATTATTAATTAGTACTGTGAAAGCAAGAATATCGTAAGGTACTATGAGTGACACCGAATACCAATAGTCGTTGACTATTGTATGTTTTATGGCCTACCTATTGAAATTATAAACATTAAGCAGGAAAGTAATAGTCTCTGGCTATAGCTCTTGAGCTTCTGCAAATATTAGACTCAAAAAATGTTTTTTTACATTGATCAAATTTTCGAATGTTTTACCCATAAGTAATTTTATTTTTAGTTTACCCTTTTTACAATAACATACTAAGTCACATATTTCGAGAAACACCAATTCTATATATACGTTGAAATTGAAATTGACACATTCATCTTGAAAATTGGATATGGGTCTTCGCTGAGTGCATATGGAAATAAAGTTAGTCCTTCGTTTCCATACTGTCAGTAAGTACTAGAAACTTTGACATTATTTATAGTAGAACCTTAAATTTAATAGTTTAGCAGCTGTTTTGTTAAGTAGTGTGACTTTACTGGATTTTCTACAGTTCCTCTGTCGCTGTAATTTGTTATAGTTTCTATAAAAAGAGAAACTTTATTTAATTTTATGTGCTTATTTATTGTACTTATTCGTTTGATGGTGGTCGAATATAGAAAACTTCATAAAAATCATAAGTAAATTAGTTTTCCAAAGTACGGTGTTAAGTTCCGCCCCTCAACTTGCATGTCTAAAATTCTAAAGAGAAACATACACAAAAAAGGAAAAAAGAAACACTATATACATAAGGTTCTTTCGACTTGCATTCATATATGAGATAAAAAATAATAAGGCAAATATAAATACAAGATTTTTTTGCATGAAACTTAAAATCTATAGTTAAACTGTTAGGTCATGGATCTGATGTCTGAAGGGATCAAATTCTTTGGTCTTGGAATTTTTGATCAACAATTCACTTTATTTCAAATTACATTTTTGTGTCTACTTTATATGTACCTATTTAATTAAATTAAAATCTTAACTTTAATTAAAATATATTTTAAACAAGTCTATAGAAGACATAGAAGGTTCTTTTTTATATGGTCTTGGAACTCGATATTTGATATTAATTTCAATTAACTGCCACGTTCTTAAGAAAATAAACAAACTAAGGCAGACACACAAGTGTAGGGGTCTTCAAGATCTCCAAAGACATATCCTTCGAAACATTAACCTATTTATTTTAATAGTAATCTAATTAATTATCCAAATAAATTAACTAATACATACCATCTATCAGCCTAAATATATATTTATTACTATATTTCTTTCACAATAATGTAGACAAGAAAAGATGTAGCGTCGAAAACTGAAAAAAAGAAACTTGAGCCGTCCAGGTGCAAATGAAATACGAAGTTAAGGAAAGATAGCGACTTCTATAAAGTCCTTCCATTGAAAAGTAACGTGACATCGACCGATTAACTGCTGACTCATAGAGTAGGCGTCAAGAAGATATTTGTGTGAACATACGAATTAAGATTCTATCAATCTTTTTTAAGTAAATTTGTTGTAAGAAGCCAAATTTAATGTGATACATTTTATAAAAAACATATACGAAGAAATGATTAGTTACAGATTCGATTCTCAGCTATGGTAATTAATTATTTCCATTTTCTCGCCCTTGAAATAAGACAAAGCGCGGCGTTTAATTGTGTCATTCGGTACGAAAAGTACTGAAAATTAACCACAAAGTGGGCAAGTGGAAGGGGAGTGTCTTAACACTAGGTTTATTTTGCCTTCTATACGCGGGAAATGGTGTGAAGATAGTTGTTTTAATCATTATTTTGTTTCTTTATCAAGATCAACCAGATAACCACTCGTATATTACACACCAAACTCGCATAGTCAGAGTTTCTTAGTCAGGTAAGTGACTATTCTTTCTTCATCTAACGATAATTCATTTTAAATGGCTAAAAATGGATCTCCGTAATGAAACATTTGAATAATACAAAATTTATTCAGCGTTTTTTTTACAAATGAATCTGATAAACGCTTCTCTGTGAGTGAGATGGTTATCTTGAATACAAAAACAAAAGGGAAATTTAATTTCGTTTTACATTTTCGGGAAAACAGCGTCCTTTATTTAGTTCGAGCTTAAATAAGTAACGTGAATTATATTTGTCAAGGCCTCGGTAATGTAAATTTGGGTAAATTTCGTTTTTGATGTAAGTTTTTTAATGTTCAAATATGTTACCTAATAATTTTATATTTTATATTCTGTTACAAAATGGCTCTGCTTTAACTAAGCAGAAATTAAATAATTTATTTATGTAAAGCAATATAGTGTTTTATATTATGAACTTTTTTAAGGGTTTTTTAATGTTTAACTTAGAATTTTAATTAAATTAATTTCGCCAATAACAGAGTAAGCAGAGGGAACCTTAGGAAACGTTTAAATTTACTGTTACTCTGTTTCCAGCTTTCCTCCTTTTTCAAGGCATTGCGTGTTGAGTAGCGGAACTCAACGCGTGATTGTTTAGTTATTAGAGCGAAGATAATAAAAATAAAAATGCATCTTTCCCAAATAGGAATGGACCTACGAACGGTCCCTAAATCTATCTTCTCCGAATGGGGATCAAACCCAGAAACCGTCGCGTTACAGGCAGACGTTGCGCCTCTGCGCTACGACGGTCCTCAGGATATTGCATTATATATTTCATATATATTTCATATTAGGAATTAGGATATTTCATTTATGCCGTAAACCCGCTGACTGCTGTACAGTTAGCATGTACGCTTGTTTTCGAGGTAAGCCCGTACAAACAGAAAGTTAGAGAGACGAAAATGTTAAAATTGCTTATATTTTTTATTTAATAACAATATATACTCAAAAAACAACAATTTTAAAATTCTAGACATATTTTTTACATTTATTATAGTATATGTTTTGTATAATAAAGCATAATTAAGCATTTCTCAAGCCACAAAGGCCGAGAGGACAAGAAAATTTGCTGCTGAAAACTTAAAGTAATTGATATAAAATATTTATGTTTGAATTGTTGTACCACAACGTCAAAGAAACCAAACTTTCTTCATGGAATCTTACTTGTTATAGACAAATTATACAATAACTTTCGAAAAGGTTTACTCAATATAATAAACGCAGCCTTTGACAATTTTAAATAGCTTTTGCCGCTATTTTTTAGTTACTGTCGACTGATATTATTATTATTGCCGGACCCACAAGGTCCGATTTCCCCTCGGCGAGGATGAGTTATGTTTTTCTTAGCTCTGATGACCGTGACATTGACTCCCGTCACTCAACACGCGATGCCTCGAAAAGAGGCAAAAAGCAAGGAACGGAGTGTCTCAACACTAGGTTTCTATGGTTCCTGCTGTTCCCTCTGCCTATTCTGCTATGTGTAGGTTAGTGCGTGAATTTAAAAAATCTAAAAACATATTTACATTAAATTTATAATTTATATTTAATACATACATACATACATATATAGCTTCACGCTGTATCCCTAGCGGGGTCGTCAGAGAGAACGGAACGCCAAACGCTGCGGTCTCTGCATACCTCTTTCGCCTAGTCCACTGTCATTAACCTCTTCATACATGCTCTCCGGGGACTCCTCATGATTGATTTTACGTGACCTTCCTCCAGTATCTTCGATACTATGTTTTCGAAAGTCAACCGAGCTCTCCCCTTACCTCTCTTACCACTCACTTTTGTATCGTATATCTTTTTATATCGTATATTTAATAATATAATATATTTTATGGACAGTCACCAGAAGTTCATTATTCATCAATATATTAAGCTAAATAAGCTTATTACTTAAAACAACCCAATGTAAGCTAAGAGTATTTGCAACTGTGTCACAATGTTAAATAGACACTGTCTAAAGTAAAGCTAATACTCTGTAAGCTGTATTTGAACGAACATAAATAACGTAATTTTATAAAAGTGAATGTAACGACATGCTATGTGTACGTGTTTGCTCATCTTTTTTGTAGTCCTACAACGTTGCATGATTACTGCTACGACGTAAGCGGATTTCACGTTTTTAAATTCCAATGAAAATGTTCTGTAAAACTGAAATCTCTGTAGTTTTCGTAGCACTTCTTGAGTCTCATTTACCGTATTTAAATAGATTAAAGCTTCCAAATACGTTTAACTATGTATAACAGTGTATATACGAGTAAAGTTTTCTAAATTTCAAGACACTCTTTTCTCCATTTTTAATAAATATTTATGATATATATATATTTTTATTTTCGTTCAATACTTAAAATTTTATGGAATGAGTTAGTCTTTGACTGGGATGGAAGAGAATTCGTTTCTTCTGAGTAGTGTTCACTATTGCGGAAGCCACCACTCAAACAAAGTCGCAGAAGCTGAAGAAAAACGTGCCTGCACTCTATTCCTTTCTGCTTACTTTGGAGGAATATATTGCTATGCTATCCTATCCTATTATATCACAATATCAGTCACATAGCAATACCAAATGAAACTTGAAAGAACAAGAAATATGAGAATTTAAAAGTACTTAACAAATTCACCTACTCCAAAAGCTAATTAATCAACTCATTAGGCAAGTTCGTGCGCTTAGCATGACGACTGCCATTGATCCGATAAACTTAGTACGGAAGCTGAACGAACTTTAAGCACGGTGAAAACAAAATAAAGTAATAGCATAGTTAGATATAGTCTGGCTTAATACATATTTATATTTAACATAAATAGAGATTAGGTATATTTTTATCTATTTTTTTATATTTTTTTATTGATGGACTTATCTGACTGATTAGTCATAATAATCGGGTTATATATAGACATATATGACAATGACTAGGAAGCGTATACGAGTAAGTTATTTTTTTTTCTTTTTAGCTTCACGCTTTATCCCGCATATTGCAGAGTAGGCAGAGGGAACAACAGGAAGCATATGAAACTAGTGTTAAGACACTCCGTTGCTTAGTCCTTGCTTTCTTCGTCCTCGCTTTAAGTTAGTTAGTCTTGGGTTTAATAGGAAGGATCATATTACTTTTCATCTTTCATTTTTACTTAATATACAGTGATGGTAAAAACAACCTAATAGCACAAAACTCCATTTTAAGCTTTCATAATTTTACCTTAAATAAGTGAGTGGTTTCTTATCGAAACCATAAGTAGAAAGGACCTAGTGTTAAGCCATTTTGTTCCTCGCTTTTCACCTTTCGAGACATTCATACTCGGAAAACAACGCCATATTTTTGTATTGTTACCAGAAGAAAAGAAATGAAAACAAGTCATTCTCCCAATGGAATGCAACTCACAAAGTGTCGCGTCTATAGGCAGAAGATTTATATATGTAGGAAGTAGACATATTTTAAATTAACTCACCCAAAATGGTTTTAGTTGTACGTTAATCTCATAATAGGCTACAAATGTATGCACTTACAGTTCAATTGAAATTTCGCGTGCAATTTGCATTCACTCTTCGTACTTGACGCGTCAACGATTCATTGGAGGCTATACGCTTAATAGTGTGCATAGCAATCGTCACGTACCCTTTGTAATAATCCCACTTCGTTGATCGTAGCAATTTTTAATTAAAACCGTATGGTCTAGTTGTAGGCAGCAGATTTATTTTTCAATTTCTCTCATTTGAATCATGTAAATGATATTGTACATTTAAATTTTCGTTTGTAATACCCTAAAATGGCTTTTGGTGTTAAAGGTTTATAAATAGTCGTTACTACCTTGGTTTCTCCCTTCAACACTTTTTACCCAATTAGTGAAGGGAAGCGAGTGTTTTTATCTTTTCACCGTCGTAATAAATAAAATAATTCGTTCACCCACGTAGGAATCGAACCCAAAACCCTTGCATTCACACCTAAGTTAATTACGCCACAACAATCAGAAACTTCAAAATTACCCTAAACTTTTATTCCAAAACGTAATTAGAACAATACTCACTTAACTGGCAAAACAAGAATATATTTTTAAAGAAAACGTTTTCCTTTGGGGTTAAAAAATTGCTATAATTATAATCGAAACCATGACAAGCAGCCGCAGCGATGGCGGAATAGCGCTACGTTACCGAAGACAAATTGCCCCCGATGAGTGCTCGTTCATCGGATCCTTTCTTTTCTTTCAACCAATAATTATTATTTGGCTGAAATAGGTGAGGAAACAAATAGCTTATTACGTACACTTTTTTTGTGAAATTTGTGTAAATATTTTTAGAGATTAGTTCGTAAAACAATAATAGTACCACCACATTTTGATTTCTATTTTGCATGTGCAGGATGTTGAAAATATCTAATCACCGAGAAATGTCTATTAGTGTCCCACAACGTGACTTTAGAGTTATTTAATGTATATATGTATGTATGTATATATATATATATATATATATATATATATATATATATATATATATATATATATATATATATATATATATATATATATATATATATATATATATATATATATATATATATATATATATATATATATATATATATATATATATATATATATATATATATATATATATATATATATATATATATATATATATATATAATAAAAATTCTTTATTGTACACCCAATAATATATACAGAAATTACAAAATGAGAACATACGTTGGTACAAAAGGCGACCTTATTGCTAAATAGCAATCTCTGCCAGGCAACCTTAATGCAGAGGAAATAGCAAAATTGAAGTAGGGATGGGGTGCAAGTAATATTTAAGTAGTGTATAAAATATACATAAATATGTGCATACAAACAAACATATACATACATACATACATACATATACACACACATACATATATATACATACACATACATACAAACATATATACCTACATATACATACACATATACACACACATACACTTACATATAAAATTATCACATTATTAAATGAGAATAAGTATTACGCAATAAAATATCAATATATATATATATATATATATATATATATATATATATATATATATATATATATATATATATATATATATATATATATATATATATATATATATATATATATATATATATATATATATATATATATATATATATATATATATATATATATATATATATATATATATATATATATATATATATATATATATATATATATATATATGTATACATATAATGCGCACATCTCTCCAATATTTTATTATTTGTAATAACTAATGTGGTAAGACGCTTTCTAATTTTTATTAAAATATTAAATGTTCTAATCTTAAACCTACGAATTATTGAAGATAATCCAGTTTTATATATATATATATATATATATATATATATATATATATATATATATATATATATATATATATATATATATATATATATATATATATATATATATATATATATATATATATATATATATATATATATATATATATATATATATATATATATATATATATGTATACATATATATGTATACATATAATGCGCACATCTCTCCAATATTTTATTATTTGTAATAACTAATGTGGTAAGACGCTTTCTAATTTTTATTAAAATATTAAATGTTCTAATCTTAAACCTACGAATTATTGAAGATAATCCAGTTTTTGTAACAAAATATTAAAAAAATTTATACTACTTTAGTAATTATGTAGTTATCATACATTCCATAAGAATTTGGAAAAATTTTAAAACGGGTCTTTGACTGATATTTTCCCACTTCCCGCCCATTTTCAAAACTGCTTCATTACAAACTATATTATTACAAACAAAAGCGTAGAAACAAGATATACATATATGTTAAGCTTTCATACTTAATAAACAAAAATGTATGAATAAAGTGATTTTCCAGACGTGACAAAATACGGGTCGTTCTCGATTTTGCAAAGTATTGCCTTCATATATCAAGTAGAACCGTTCAAGATATCAATTTCATAGGAAATACTACAGGTTGAAATAGATTTGGCAATTTATACGTATAAATAAAGATGTGTTTGTGATATGTAATAATTTTCCTTTGTTAATTTTGCTGTACTTGATACAATAGTATGGTTTTTACCTTACACAGCAGCGTGTTGTTTTTATTACGGGACCGGTGGCACTTACTGTCAGAAGCTGCGTTACTGTTTTACCATGGTTACCACTTATCTACTATGATATATTATAAATGTATTTTTTTTAGCTTCACACTTCATCCCGTACATGGTAGGGTAGGCAGAGGGAACTGCAGGGACCGTGGGAACCTAGTGTTAAGAAACTACGTTGCTTAGTCCCTGCTTTCTCCGTCCCCGCTTTCCGCCTTTTTTCGAGGCATTGTATGTTGAGTGGCGGAACTCAACGCCGCGTATTGCCTAGTTTGCCAGAGCGAAAGAAATGGAAATAGAAAAATCCATCTTCTCCGAAACCGTCGAGTTACAGGCAGACGTTGCGCCTCTGCGCCACGACGGTCCTCTATATAAATGTTCTTAATTGTTAATTACACATTTTAACTTAGGTACAACAAAAAAATATATAAAATAAAATATTTTTTCATTTAACTGTCACTAAAATTAATGAGGACGCGGTACAAGTATTACTATATTTTTTAACATGCATCACGGTAAATATAGAGTTTAATTTAATATTAAATGTAGTTAAATATCATCAAGCTGCCTTGATATGTAAGTAGTACTTCAAATTGATATAATATTTTTTCCAGGGTATTTTGGCACAACAGGATAGTAATTTACTGAAGATATGGTATAGTATTTACAATTTGAAGCATGAATTACTTAATCCCTAAAAAGTGTTGGTAAAATAAAACGTAATAATAATTTCGCAACGTAACATGCAGTGTATCAAATATAAAACAGAGTGTCTTAAGACTTGGTTCTCTTTACTAACATTGTATCTCAGTACCACAAATAGTTGATGTGTTAGTTAAACATAAACTCATAATATTTTTTTAATCTTCACTTTAAGCATGAATTATTTCAATAAAGAAACCTCGGAATAATAAAACGTGGTGTTTATTTCTCAAATTGAAAAGAAAAAATCTTGATATTTGGTTTTCTCAACTTACACTGTATAACCTTTGTCTCAGTATATCAAAGTGTTGACGCGAACAGTAATGTCATGGCCTATACCCAAGCCAGACAGGGAGTACTAGCACATGGTGTAGTATACACCATGTTTATCTAACGACAAATTTGTATTGCAGTAACAGAGCAAAGCATTTAAATATTTATTTACTTTGTACACTTTAAAAATTTATGACTTACTAACAGATATTTGAATTTTTTTTATTAAAATTACTCGCATCATACTATACGAGTAAGTATCGGCGCTAGGTTAGAGTTGCGGTGGATAGATACGATATTTCACAATAAAATAACTGAGAAACTATTTTTGAAAACTTTTTTTTCGCCCATATATACTTAATGCAAATTAAAAATATTCGTGGTTCAATTAATAGCAGCTAGAACCTGTTTTAATTTTATTATATAGATACCGGAGCTTAGCGTGTTCACTCGATTTTTCTTTTTACGCTCTTCAAACTAAATATAACTTGACGTTCACAAATTGCATGCTTTATGTACCAATAGCATAGTCAATGTGTATATTTCTAATAAAATTGAAATTTTTGAGCCTCAATGGACATCATTTGAAATTATATAGCGACACGACAAACGAGATGCTTATAGGTCCAAACCTGCGTTGACTTACGTAACTCACCACAGAATACTTTAATAAAGTACGTACATAAGGTACTGTTTTAAAGCTAAGTGTTATTTTCTTACCATTCTCTATACGGGAGATAAAAATATTATTTTTCTTTCAAAAGTTTCCTTATCATATAAATACCATTTACAAAAACACTGAAGTCTAAGGAAACCACTATATAATATTACTTTTATCCAATTCCCATGTCTTATTTATCCAGCGCAGTGATAATGATTTGAATGTCATTTGAATTTAAAAACATCAGTATTAAATCTTCCCCCATTTGCCTCGACCCAGTCTTATGCTGAATGTATTACCATTTTTATAAGAACCTGACGGTCGCCCGAGTTGTTTATTCTTTCTATTTATTTAACAGCTTACCGTAATGTACACTTAGATCTGTTATCTGAGCGAAAAAGAATAAAATTGAGGTAATTTAATTTCTTGAATATATATATTTATATTATTTGTTTATATGAATTTCTAGTATTTTATCGCTGTATTTAATTGAAGAGATAAGGAAAATAGTAAATTCTCGCTTTAGGAGGTTTGTAAAGACGAAAATACAGAGCGCCAAACGCTTTGATCCCTACACGAGGTTTGGCTTCTGCCACTCTTTCATACATGCTCAACGGTGTTTCTCATGCTGGTTTACATTAATCTTCCAGTATGTTCCACACTGAATTTCGAAGGTCAAACAGGCTCTCCCCTTACCTCTCTTAGTACTGACCGATGTATCTTTCTTACCAATCTTTAACATTTATTCTCTCAACGTAATCGAACAACATGAGCACGTTCTTCTTTATTCTATCTGTGATATTCTAGACAGTATCCGTCATTCTGTGTATATCTTTCATTGCAGATTCAGTATATTCATTGGTATAAGCTCGAAGGAGATGTCGTCCCCAAGTTGTTGACGTGACCTTTTTATATTGACCTTTCTTAATTCTTCTTTTGTAATATTCGCGTTTCACTGCGTCGATATCAGCTCTGCTTTATGTATGGCTAAATGTGTTATACTAAAGTCTCGCAGTTTCAATGCAGCTAAGGCACTGGCATTCTGTAAATTTTATTGCATTTTTTGCCCTTTTTATAAACAGCTTATGCGTTTATCATAATTTTAAGTTATTTACATAGAACAATTATATCCTAATAACCATGTTGTTTTAAAAATACCACAGTAAAGATTGAAATGTCTTTCTACGAATTAAAATAAAATATTAAAAAATACCTTATTAGACGCATATAGAAGGATAGATAGGTTAGACCTAGTATTAAGACACTCCCTTCTTCACTATCTATCCAATTTTTAGACCAGTAGTTCCAGTTTAGTCAACGCCACGCTTTGTCTTCTTACGAGAGCAAGAAATTGAAATAATTTGTTCTTTCTGAGCAGCAATTGAACTAGAATAGGTACAAAACGTACAATTGAAGGCAATGAAATAATTTAAATCAATATTCACAGATGTCGAACAAACAACAGTTACCAAGTGTTTTTTTATTGTATGTTATTTTACACCACAGACTTAGTTAACCGTGCCTTTTTCTTTATTTTCTTTATTCGTTTTGTAAATTTCCTTTTTTATCAAAATTTAAGTTTCACGAGTTAGTACATACATATGTCTTCACTTTACGCCTTAGCAGCTACTGCTTAAAACGCGTAGTACTGGTAGAACTTACAGTTCCGTGGGAAACAAATATCCCGAAAAGTCACCACCTTAAACTCAACAAGTATTTCGATCTTACAAACGAACTGACCAGGAATAGGTTTAGAGCTAGCTTATATGCGGTTGAAGTAGGAGCGAGAGGTATAATAGCGAAATCTCTCTATAGTTTATTAAAAGATCTCGGCCTGTCTAGAACTATCACAAATTCATTTCTAGAACGCACTTCGAAGGCAGCTTTGGTAGAATCATTTAAAATTTGGTTAGGTAGTGGGAGGAGCTCGAACAGTGAAGGTGAGCGTTAATGCATTTTAAAGGGGCCCCTTTAACCTACACTTGGGTCGCAAGTCCCAAGCGCTGGCTCGGAAGCCCTCTTCCACAACACGATGGCCCGGCACCCCGCCGCGTGATCCTTGAACGCTTAAGTTGTTTTCTTGGCTCATTTAAATTGACAGCCCGGAGAGACGGGATGACGCTGAAAGACGTTGACTGCTGGAAAGACAGCTGTCAGCTGGGAATACAGCTGACTGTTGGAAGACCAGCCGAGGCATGGCCTAGCAAGCCAATCCCAGGAATTAGTAGCTAAAAGTCCTAAAAAGAAACTACCCTTGTGGGACATCCGAGTGGGGGGCGGAAATCTGTCCACCGTGGAAAATAAATAACGAAAGCGGCCGCTGAATACGCCTTGAAATGCCCCACGGTGCTTTAAAAATTTCAAGAGAGAGCCTGGTATATAAAACACTAATAACACATGATGGGTTTGAAGCACGACAGTCGTCGGTAAGCTCCTTCGACGTATCACTGCGAGAGAGTTTGACCCTCATATGTCCCATTTGAGCTCCATTACGTGAAAAATATAGGAGTCCATAGTCCACCCGGACACGTCTTAAGCATTCCTAATATTAAACAAACGACTGGAACGTACACGACGATCAATTAGCGTCCTATAGAGCATCGTGCTCGAACCAGGAGTTATACTTGCAATTAGAAACTTTTCAAAAAACAAAGAAACGCGTTACGTCGAAAATGAGGATAAAAAGGAAATGAAAATGAATCTCGTGCGGCCGCAAGCTTTAGGCGATAATCATCTTAGGTCATCAATTGTCTAGGGCGCTTCGGTTCAACCCCTGAAATTTAATATTTCAGGGAAGATCGTTCAGATCGCGAAAATCATAAGACTTTCGTCGGGCCTAAACACGAGGTTGCTTTCCGATAAAAATCCTTTTGAGTACTCAAAAACATTTTTAAGGAATATAGGGGTAGGCGTTGTCTTGATCAATGGGCAACTTATGACATATAGAAGCACATACGAAGTTGCCTAATATAGAAGAACTATATAAGGAGCCAAATAACAACGACACCTAGATTCCCTCACATTGACTTTCAAGGTGACCCACCAACTTTAGAGGAATAAATAAACAGATTATAAGAAACCATCTAAATCACTCCCGGTCCTGATGGGTATCCCCTATATAGTGTACAAAAAATGGTCATCAGTTGCGTAAATACCGTCCATACCTTATATGATACAATCTGGTCAAGAAAGCACATACCTACGTCTTTTGGAGAAGCCGTTTTTGTCCTCATTTCCCAAAAAAGACCGGGTACCAGATCCAAAGGGTACTATACCTATTGCTCTCACCAATACTTTATCTAAAATCTTTTTGCTCAATACTATCGACAAAATTACCATTTCATGATAGCATAGGTCTTTCAGGCCGAATTAAACCAAAAGGTTTCTACCGCGCATTTCTGGATGCCTGAACATAATAGTTTTTGTTAACTGTCTAGCTTAAAAGCGCCAGAACGTGTGACAGACAATTACGGTTCATGTGGATAGATGTAGAAAAACGCGTTTTGATCCGTACACACGATCTATTGATGTTCGCTTTAAATGGTATAATTTTTTCCTACGACAGTAATCGCATAATCGCGTCATAAACTATTCAAATTAAAATTTGTTAGAACCTCAAAAGACTGCAATTCAAACCTTTAGCATAAATGCATGTATGTCTTTTCAGGGTTGTTTTTATCCCCAATAATAGTTTATATCGTTATTAATATTTCCTAGATATTCTAACAAAACAGAGAAAAAATGGGGTTATCGTTTAATTGCATAAGCAAGTACACGGACTCTATTCTTGCTTTTGGTGACGATCTCGCGATAACTCATCTAGAATCCAAGCATGCCAGCTGCTATTGGATGAAGTAGAACGATTTTGCACGTGCGACAAAAGGAATGAGGACAAACCTAGTAAGTGTCACTGTCTTTGGTCTGGAAGACGAAGACACAAAATATACCTCCTACTATCCGTCTAAAAATTGCGGTGAAATATTGCTGTATTTTCCGATGCGGCACCTTTTAATTTCTCGGTAAGAAAATAGATTACAAAGCCCTACATCTTTAATATACTAGTCCGACAGCTTATTACGGATCTTGAAAAGGTAGAACCACAACCTTAAGTATGTCAATAAAACTTGGATTTACGACAATTTTCAACATCTACGTCCCTGAATTGGGCCTTTTCCTCGTATATTATTTTAATCAAAACTCTCTTGGCAAAGTGTAGATGCAAGCGTCAATAAAGATGCTGAATTTGGGCTTGGGTTAGCGCATATCGGGCGACACCTCACCTTATTTTAGACAAAATAATTTTGGGTTTCGATTAAAGAACCCATCGGAGCTCATAAACATCTAGATCGCCAAACACTATCCTGGGAAAATCACGGATGAGATTGTTACCGGTGCCTTCCAGAGACAAATTGTCCCCAGAGCTCCAGTCAAGACTTAAATTCCTAAGCAATTTATGTATGATAGGAGCACAATTAGTGTAGGGGTTAGGATCAAAGAGGAAAGTCCAAGACCAGACATAAAAATCTTTATTCGTCAAGACGAGAACGATTACGTTTATTGCACGCAATAGGGCTTAGGAAATGCAAATGAGTGGCTAACTATTGAGATTCTTTATCCCTTTAGTTTAAAATGTGCACCCTAATTCCACAGGTCTCCAGCACTGTAAAATTCTAATCTACCTAAATGCTTTCCAAATGACTCTTCCAGATCAAGTTATTTATGGATTGGGTAAAGCTAACCGATAAATCTTGCTCAATCTGTAAAGAGGTAAAGTGGGTGACATCTAAACAGATGCTGGTGGGTGTAGGGGTACCTTGGATAGTGGTCATCTACTTCGCGGCGCCATACACGGTACTGGAAAATCATATACGTGAAGCCGTTATTCTTTCAGTAGCAAGAGCAAGAGGAAACATAACAACCAGCCAAACGCTCAATAGAGTTTTTGAAAGAAGGTTCTCATAAAAAACCTATACAAAAGCCTTCTCCATATTAGATCCAGCTCCTGATTGGACACTTGTGATGGACACGTATGAGAAACAGTATAAAATCCCTGAGGATATTTGTGTTTCGTCATCCAGACCGGATATTTTTCTATATTCTCGAAGCCTAAAACGGGTAGTACTGGTAGAACTTACAGTTCCGTGGGAAACAAATATCCCGAAAAGTCACCACCTTAAACTCAACAAGTATTTCGATCTTACAAACGAACTGACCAGGAATAGGTTTAGAGCTAGCTTATATGCGGTTGAAGTAGGAGCGAGAGGTATAACAGCGAAATCTCTCTATAGTTTATTAAAAGATTTCGGACTGTCTAGAACTATCACAAATTCATTTCTAGAACGCACTTCGAAGGCGGCTTTGGTAGAATCATTTAAAATTTGGTTAGGTAGTGGGAGGAGCTCGGACAGTGAAGGTGAGCGTTAATGCATTTTAAAGGGGCCCCTTTAAACCTACACTTGGGTCGCAAGTCCCAAGCGCTGTTCGGAGCTCCTCTTCCTACAACACGATGGGCCCGGCACCCGCACGGTGAATCCATGGAACGCTAAGTTGTTTCTTCTCACCCGCATTGTTGCCGACATAAAATGTAGTGAGTGTCTTGACACTTTGGTACAGGTCCGTTTTTAACTTAAAATAGTCATTTGGAGTACATATGTCGTTTCCTTCAATAATTTTTAACTTACATTGAAAGTCACAGATTTCTCAAGCGTTATAACGATATCAAACATGTTCTATAGTACTAAACTAAATAGTAAAAAATAATGGTAACTAAAAACTATTAAACTTTGTATAGCTAGGTATACAATATTAATTAAAGACTGCCAGATAGATCTTATTTAAATTCATCACTTATATTGACCGTGCTGTTTCTGCTCTGTTTATTTTATATTTTATCAAATGAGCACGTAAATATCTCTTTTACATCGTTCATGTTGCAAAACTGCAGACTAAACTACGGAGTTACTAGTTTCTGTCAAGAATACTTCGATAAGTCAAGATCAATAGCTTTACTGTAGTATTTGATACATTACATGCACATAATACGACAAGTAAGAAAGAAAAAATAATTTATTAAACGTGTCAGACATTTTTTATTATAAAATGTAAAGAAAAATTATTCTACATTAAAATAATTCGGTCTAAAACTGCAATAATTAATATAGCAATGTAATATTATTAAAGCAACACGAATTATACCTCAAATATTGATAAAAATTATTGAACACTAACTTCAAAAACTCATTTACTATGACTAAGTGTAAAAATATAAGAGTCTCAACGGAATGGGCAGTTGATAATGATGTAAATATAAAGTTTAGTGAAAGCCATTATTAGAAGCGAAACGACAAAGAGAAGTTTTAAGGGTATACTCTTAAAACATCGCATTTCGAGTTACATATAAACAGTTTCAAATGTTTTATTAAAGAAGTTTGGAGATGTCATCGCAATTCTGTTATATATATATATATATATATATATATATATATATATATATATATATATATATAATATATATATATATATATATATATATATATATATATATATATATATATATATATATATATATATATATATATATATATATATATATATATATATATATATATATATATATATATATATATATGGCGAAGTAGGTAGGTGGAACTTTAGAAACCCTTGGGATCTAGTGCCAAGACACTACGTTCCCCACTTTCCTTCTTTCGAGATGTATTATGTATTGAGTGGTGTAACTCAACGCCAAACTTTGCCTTGTTATTAGAGCGAGGCGAAGAAATTTAAAATAATTAATTTTCGCCAAGTGGAAATCGAACCCACAGATCTTCATTGTACATCTGCGTCACTCCGGTCTTTACATACATACATAATATCATTTAACATAAATTATATTATTTCGTATCATATATTTGAATTTAGTATGTTTCCAATTTACAATTTTATTTTATATTGTATTATTGGATATTGTGTTCTATTTTAGAATATATTATTGTGATTGACTTTGTATTGGTAATACAAAGTCAATCACAATAATATATTTATTTAAGTTTCTTAATCGTGTTGTTTTTTATGTTCATATTACCTGCACTTTAATATGCTGTTGAAAATACTCAGTGTTTTTTTTTAATTTTCTTGTTAAATTAATTAAATATTATGTAGTTTCTTTCTTAAAAAATATTTAGTTGTAAACTTTTAATACGCGTGTTATATGTTCGTAACAAGCGACTAAAATAATAGTAATTAAAATATTACAATATTATATTAATTTTTTAGCCTTCATACAATTCAAATATAAAATTTTGTAAAAAGCTGTATATTACAATCTAAAAAAGTAAAATTAAAAATAAACTACCAATAACAATTTTGAAAAATGTTCACCAAGGCATACTTATTTTGTTTTCACGCAACCATTTTAATATTTTATTTTAATCTTGAAGCTATAAGCCGTTAAGCTGAAAAACTTAGATGAAAGGTATTCCTCACGCAACGTGGATAGAAAGCCGAGTTTTGCAAACAAAGGGTGGTTTAAGTAAAAGTGAGTTCGTAACGAACTTGAAAGAAATTAGGATGTTTCCGAACTAGTAAGGGTCGGTGTAAAGCTCCTTAAATGTGTCTCTTTGAGATTTTTCTTTTATACCGATAATAATAATCAATGATAGTAGTACATACTGGGGGAGATATTCTTTATAAAAAGTCTTCTTTTTGGGAAAAATATTCTAATGTTATGAAATATTGTACTATATATTGTTAATGAGCGGAAAGTAGAGAACAAAAGTTCTATAATTAATATACGGTTTGATATATTATGTCTATTTACAGGTGTATCTTTTTCCTAGATTATTCATCGAGTTTTATTGCCTATGAGCCAATATTTACGCTGAGTAACTTTCCTTTTTTAATATCACCCTGCTGCATATATTTTCAATAGTCCTTATTAATATAGAAATTAATAACTTACTTAGACTAAGACTATTTTTTGGACTTTTTATGTTGTAGTATGTAGTATTTAATTAATTATTTTTTTTATTTTTAAACTAGATTGAGTATTTTGTATTATATACAAGCCTGTGAACGACATGAAATGACCTCTGAAACATTATTATTACTAACATTATGTTCCAAATAAAATATATGGCCAATTCACTCATTTACGAATCATTTCACTTGACAGCTTAGATGAGCTCTCTATTAAATTTGAAGTATCGTGCATCCATATAACGTGACATTGGTAAAGTGATTTGTACTCCACTGGCAAGTTATAGGCCAGGGCTAAAACTTATGATATCGGTTAGTTACGTAATGTACTAGTCTATGTATATATTTTAAACCGTCATACTCTTTTCTTCTAAGCAAAAACCGTCAAAGCTTTGATATTATGGCATCTAACGTAACGTTAAGTTTTACCAGAGAATAAATATTGAGAATGATTTAAATATTACTGTTTTAAATACAGTCGCATGAAAAGTATTAAAGGTAAGAAAATATATTTTATTCAGGGCATAATATATTTAAATTAAATCTTAAATTGTCTTCACACTTTTTAAGAACACCTGTCTAGACATCTTCAATTAACATTATATGCTAATACCATTTTTGTACACAACGTCAACAATATTCTACTTACCACGCTGTGCTTTCGAAAATTAATGAGTAAGTATATATACGCATTCTTTTTGTATTAAGTACTAATTTAGCTGTATAAAATTCTAGAAAACGCCGTCCTCAAGTTATATCATCTTAAATCTTCCTTTGAGTAACTCTTGTGATTCTATTCCACTAAAAGTACCATTAAGGTGAAGTAATGGTCCACTAGAAAGAAACAAAACCATCATTTAAAACAAATATTAACTACTTGTTATGTCTAAACCTACAAAATAAAAAAAAATATTTAATTTTTTTTTTACGTTTTTTTAAGATAATTTATATTTAATCATAATCAAAGTAGAAATTACATATTATAAACCAAATTCCTACGTTTATATAATAAACAAAACATGTAAGCTATTAGAGTAATTAGTAAGGAACTTACTAACTTACTTCACTGTTATTTGTTTTATTTCACTCCATGCTTTTTATAACTTAGTGTGCAACAAAATGTACATTAATAATTTAAGCAAAATATTCCAATTCCCTTGAACATTTCTTAAAGTTCACTACATTAATTCATTATTTTATTATATTTTAATAAATTGTCCATATTTATTCTAAGAAATGCTGATAAATGAACAAATTCACTCAACCTCATTCCACACAACTCAACAAGGAGTATGCATGAATGAATAGCGTTTGCTTTCAGGTGGGATGTGACACTTTGAAGATTATGTGCATGATTTTATAAAAATAATAATAAAAAAACAAATATCAAACTAATATACCAAAAAATAATATTTGTGTTAATTTTTTTGCTGAAGAAATGATTATGCGACGAAGTTGCTATGACTGCAGTAATATTTTACTTAAATCTTAAATCGATTAATATAGTTATCAGCGTAGTTAAAAGATGCGAGTTCACAGACACATAACCTCCTCTTGGTCCTACTGAAAAATTCGTTACCTTATTTTGAATAAAAAATAATATTAAATAAGAACAACTCATAAATATAAATTATTTTCCTCTCGGAATTGAAGGCCGGAACGTTTAGAGACTTACATAATTCTTCACTTGACTTAACATTTCAATCAAAGGCTTGGTAATCTTTTAAAGTTTCATTTCGATAACCTAAAAAGCCTTTAATGGAGCAAATGGAATCATTTATCCGTATCAACTTCATCGAGGCATGCAATCAAATCAGATCAAAGTGGTTCAAACCAGTTCAAATTGGTCTAAAACGGTTTCAAAGCGGATCTCCTTTGTGCGCTTTTTGTTTAGTCCTCGACGATTTGTCACATTTGGGCGCATCAGGAATTATTTATAATTTTCCTTACAATAATATTAAAATATCTGAATCTACTATTACCTGTTTATGAGAAGTATTTATATATTTATTAGCAAAGCAACAGTTTTGGTTCAATTTAGACTAAAAGAGAATGAGTTATTTCCATTTTTCTTGCTCTGGTAACAATATATAGCGCAGCACTGAGTTTTACTACTCAAATCATGATGTATTAAATAACAGAAAGATGGAAACAAAATGACTAACTAGGCCCTTCTAGGACATCATTTCACTAGATACCCTAAATGTAAAAAAAATATATATCTATTTCATAGTTACTATACCTAGCTTTTCAACTTTCTCTTTTGTTGCAAAACGTGTTGCGTTTGGTGACAAAGAAAAGGCATTGTACAAGTTTAGTTTGCTCCACGGACTTGTACCCAATGTTTATGCAAATTAAGTCTCCGAATGCCTAGATAAACCTAAACCTTTGTTAGTACAATAAAATACAATATGTTAAACATAATTTATACACAATTAGCAGCTGTCTATTAATTTTAAAATAATTCCTCAATAAATTTTAATTGTACGCCAGTGAAGTAACTTGTGTCGGAATGCTATATAACTGTGAGATATTATTCTTTGAAAATTTCAAGTTCTTATGCTCGATTTACAAAGAAGATTTTCGCGTTGTCCTGGGTTGTTGGTGGTACGATAGCATTAATGTATATTGCTAAAGCAAGCTGGTGTTATCATTTTAGAGGTTAAGCAGAGGGATCCGAGTGTTTAAATACGCCGTTTTACGATTTCTGTCATTTGAGATATTGTATATTAAGTGGCATAATTCTAACGCTAAGTTATGTTTGTTGCCAGAGTAAAAAAATTTAAAACAATTCCTGAGTAGTAACCGAACCAGCCACCGTAACGTAATCTGTGACATTATAAACTAAAAGATCTTATAAAATAAAACATTAGCAAATAATAGTCCATTTAAAAAATATGTAAAACATTTCAATAATATTATCATAAGATTAGATTAACATACCATTGCTCACGTGGTTTGAAGTTTTCCAAGATTTGGTTTTTGCTGCTGTGTACCTGTAAAAAATTATAAATGTTTTAATTTTTTATAATAGAAATTAAATAATAAATTATCTATTAAATCTTCTAAAGCGACAATTTCACAGGAATTTTCAATCTAAGTTCATGAAAAGTGAATTTTCAAAGTTCTTACTTACGTTATACAAAAAATACCTTTGCAAAACTCAACTATACGTAAGGCTCATCTTAAATATTTTTATACAATAGTGCACAGATAAAATATAAGCTGCTTATATTATAACATATATTATTTTTCTTTACTACCTCCTGACAAACCTCAATATTATTATAAGCAAATTTTCGTCTACATTCATTTCACGCAGCTCGAAACATCCGTTGCTCGTCATATTGGAAATCTGCGAATACAATTTCTCCGAGAGAAGCGTTTTTAAAACGATCTTACATTTAGATATGTGAGCCTACTGGAGATTGAATTTAATTCGTAATTTACTTCTGATGTTAAATTATACAAACTTTTTATAAGATTTCTGGGTTTTTTTATTATTTAATGAAACAGGGTAAGCTCTATTGTAATTTATAGTTTGCTAGTCTATATAATAACAAATTACAATAGAGCTTACACTGTTTCATTAAATAATAAAAAAACCCAGAAATCTTATACAAAGGCTCAGACAGGTAAAGACCTGTCTGAGCCTTTGTATAATTTAACATCAGAAGTAAATTACGAATTAAATTCAATCTCCAGTAGGCTCACATATCTAAATGTAAGATCTCTTTAAAAACGTTTCTCTCGGAGAAATTATCTTCGCAGATTTCCAATATGACGAGCAACGGATGTTTCGAGCGGCGTGAAATGAATGTAGATGAAAATTTGCTTATAATAATATTGAGGTTTGTCAGGAGGTAGTAAAGAAAAATAATATATGTTATAATATAAGCAGCTTATATTTTATCTGTGCACTATTGTATAAAAATATTTAAGATGAGCCTTACGTATAGTTGAGTTTTGCAAAGGTATTTTTTGTATAACGTAAGTGAGAACTTTGAAAATTCACTTTTCATGAACTTAGATTGAAAATTCCTGTGAAATTGTCGCTTTAGAAGATTTAATAGATAATTTATTATTTAATTTCTATTATAAAAAATTAAAACATTTATAATTTTTTACAAGTACACAGCAGCAAAAACCAAATCTTGGAAAACTTCAAACCACGTGAGCAATGGTATGTTAATCTAATCTTATGATAATATTATTAAAATGTTTTACATCTTTTTAAATGGACTATTAGATGCTAATGTTTTATTTTATAAGTTCTTTTAGTTTATAATGTCACAGATTACGTTACGTTGGCTGGTTCGGTTACTACTCAGGAATTGTTTTAAATTTTTTTACTCTGGCAACAAATATAACTTAGCATTAGAATTATGCCACTCAATATACAATATCTCAAATGACAGAAATCGTAAAACGGCGTATTTAAACACTCGGATCCCTCTGCTTAACCTCTAAAATGATAACACCAGCTTGCTTTAGCAATATACATTAATGCTATCGTACCACCAACCACACCGGACAACGTGAAAATCTTCTTTGTAAATTGAGCATAAGAACTTGAAATTTTCAAAGAATAATATCTCACAGTTATATAGCATTCCGACACAAGTTACTTCACTGGCGTACAATTAAAATTTATTGAGGAATTATTTTAAAATTAATAGACAGCTGCTAATTGTGTATAAATTATGTTTAACATATTGTATTTTATTGTACTAACAAAGGTTTAGGTTTATCTAGGCATTCGGAGACTTAATTTGCATAAACATTGGGTACAAGTCCGTGGAGCAAACTAAACTTGTACAATGCCTTTTCTTTGTCACCAAACGCAACACGTTTTGCAACAAAAGAGAAAGTTGAAAAGCTAGGTATAGTAACTATGAAATAGATATATATTTTTTTTACATTTAGGGTATCTAGTGAAATGATGTCCTAGAAGGGCCTAGTTAGTCATTTTGTTTCCATCTTTCTGTTATTTAATACATCATGATTTGAGTAGTAAAACTCAGTGCTGCGCTATATATTGTTACCAGAGCAAGAAAAATGGAAATAACTCATTCTCTTTTAGTCTAAATTGAACCAAAACTGTTGCTTTGCTAATAAATATATAAATACTTCTCATAAACAGGTAATAGTAGATTCAGATATTTTAATATTATTGTAAGGAAAATTATAAATAATTCCTGATGCGCCCAAATGTGACAAATCGTCGAGGACTAAACAAAAAGCGCACAAAGGAGATCCGCTTTGAAACCGTTTTAGACCAATTTGAACTGGTTTGAACCACTTTGATCTGATTTGATTGCATGCCTCGATGAAGTTGATACGGATAAATGATTCCATTTGCTCCATTAAAGGCTTTTTAGGTTATCGAAATGAAACTTTAAAAGATTACCAAGCCTTTGATTGAAATGTTAAGTCAAGTGAAGAATTATGTAAGTCTCTAAACGTTCCGGCCTTCAATTCCGAGAGGAAAATAATTTATATTTATGAGTTGTTCTTATTTAATATTACTTTTTATTCAAAATAAAGTAACAAATTTTTCAGTAGGACCAAGAGGAGGTTATGTGTCTGTGAACTCGCATCTTTTAACTACGCTGATAACTATATTAATCGATTTAAGATTTAAGTAAAATATTACTGCAGTCATAGCAACTTCGTCGCATAATCATTTCTTCAGCAAAAAAATTAACACAAATATTATTTTTTGGTATATTAGTTTGATATTTGTTTTTTTATTATTATTTTTATAAAATCATGCACATAATCTTCAAAGTGTCACATCCCACCTGAAAGCAAACGCTATTCATTCATGCATACTCCTTGTTGAGTTGTGTGGAATGAGGTTGAGTGAATTTGTTCATTTATCAGCATTTCTTAGAATAAATATGGACAATTTATTAAAATATAATAAAATAATGAATTAATGTAGTGAACTTTAAGAAATGTTCAAGGGAATTGGAATATTTTGCTTAAATTATTAATGTACATTTTGTTGCACACTAAGTTATAAAAAGCATGGAGTGAAATAAAACAAATAACAGTGAAGTAAGTTAGTAAGTTCCTTACTAATTACTCTAATAGCTTACATGTTTTGTTTATTATATAAACGTAGGAATTTGGTTTATAATATGTAATTTCTACTTTGATTATGATTAAATATAAGTTATCTTAAAAAAACGTAAAAAAAAAAATTAAATAATTTTTTTTATTTTGTAGGTTTAGACATAACAAGTAGTTAATATTTGTTTTAAATGATGGTTTTGTTTCTTTCTAGTGGACCATTACTTCACCTTAATGGTACTTTTAGTGGAATGGAATCACAAGAGTTACTCAAAGGAAGATTTAAGATAATACAACTTAAGGAAGGCGTTTTCTAGAATTTTATACAGCTAAATTAGTGCTTAATTAAATTATATTTTTGAATCGCGAGTTACCAATGATAATTACACTTTACAATAACAGTTAAGGATACGTAAAAAACGAAATTGTTATTATATTCTTTATTGCACAAAAAAATACAATTGAGTGGAAGTGGGTAAGTGTCTAATAGCTGGAATGTGGGAATGTGCAGTGCAATTACCTAAAAAATATATAAGACAAAAAAAGGATATTTAAATGAATTTTAATAAGACAAATATTGAATTAGATGTATAATGAAAATATTTTAATATATATATATATATATATATATATATATATATATATATATATATATATATATATATATATATATATATATATATATATATATATATATATATATATATATATATATATATATATATATATATATATATATATATATATATATATATATATATAACATGTACATAAATATATACATAAAATGCTGAATAAAACAGTCAAAATTAGAACACCTTATTATCAGTAATAACTAAAATCTTAAGGTTTTGCAGTGAAAACTAAAAAATGGAACTCTTTAAAGATAATTTTATTGTCTCGCGCCGACATAAGATTGCATGGAGGTGGTAAGGCAGAAATTAATGCCAATAATTGTTTGCAGTTTCTTAAACGAATTAAATTTTATTTTAACTATTTGAAGTTGAGGGATATATGTATATGTTTGTAATAAATAAATAGTAAATGTTGAAAGATATAGTTGTATTGACATTAAAATCTTTATATTGTGCGTTTTGTATTTTATTGAAACTGAAACTAACAGACGGTTAACGATTTCGAAGATATTGGAGAAAGATTACATTAAAAGCATAAGGATCCCCTACAGGTCATGATGATGATGGCTAATGATAATGAGGCTACAGAATATCTCTGACTACCTCGCTAGATAAATAAAACATCTTACCGTCAAATTATCTCATTTCAAAACGAGAGGCGCGCTATACTTAAAATACCAACACTTTCAGCTCCATCATAATTAACGAAGCTATCTTATTTACAATCATAATTTTTCGCAGTCCCAAAAATTTTCCAAACTTTTTATTTGCTTTAGTACACTCTAAACCTCTATTCAAGTAAGGAATAATTGTCAAAAAGTTTAAATTAGTATTCGAGGAGGAAATTGCGCGCTTTAATAGAGTCTCGATAAAACAATAATACATTTCAATTTATCTATTTAAGACATTTTATCGCGTTATTTAATTTCATATCTTGAATAAATAAAAGAAAATTGTGTTAAATTTAATGTCCTCTTGTCCATAAAGTATGTCATAGTTTATTTTAAATGATTTGAGTTTAATATATCATATCATGTCTCAACCACATCAGCATTAAAACTAAACTTTAGTTTAGTAGTCTTCATGTGGTGAATCCTCGCAGATTGCTTTTAATAATAAAATATCATTGATATTTTTGTTGCTTTTTAAAATCAATATCAACATTCAATATTTTACAATGGCAAAAGCTGAATATAGTGATGCTAACGGTTTTAAAGATTATATACTTAATTAATTTCATTTATTGTAGCCTCTATATCAGAATACACCATACGAAAAAAATATCAAGATACTCTTTGATATTGATTGTCAATACAATAATTGGTGATCGCATTGTATTTTATTTAAAATTTAAATATTAACCTGTTAGTAAAACTCCTAAAAATATCCTAACAAGCCTTCTAAGTTGTTAAATTCACAAAAAATATGAGATCTGCTTTAAATACGAAAATAAATTTGCCTTCTGCGCATCCAGAGTTCTTCGAGTTTTCCGGAGTTCAAATATTTACCTGTACTTGAAGTGAAGATTTACACAATGATAAGAAAACGAATAGGCTGACATAACGATGTAATAATTAATTTTTATTTTTATATGTAATTTTTATAGCTAGATTTTATAAAGTAAATAATTATACATTTTTAAAAGGTATTTTTGGTACTTTTAAAAAACGTGTAAAATACATGTGAATATGTACCAATTGATATACCATCCACGTGTGCTGGAAAGACAAATGATGTTCGACTCATCAAATATTTTATAAATGCTAATAATTAATAAATTGATTTATATTTGAAAATAATTATTGAAAATAATTATTAATTATTAATATTACAATAATTATTTTAAAGTAAAAAAAAAGAAACCATCGTGAACAAGCAGTTATGCCATATGCCATAATATGCCATAGCCATTCACATTACGATCTTAGCAATTATTTTAGAAATATATAGACTGTTTTATTCAGCATTTTATGTATATATTTATGTACATGTTATATATATATATATATATATATATATATATATATATATATATATATATATATATATATATATATATATATATATATATATATATATATATATATATATATATATATATATATATATATATATATATATATATATATATATATAACATGTACATAAATATATACATAAAATGCTGAATAAAACAGTCTATATATTTCTAAAATAATTGCTAAGATCGTAATGTGAATGGCTATGGCATATTATGGCATATGGCATAACTGCTTGTTCACGATGGTTTCTTTTTTTTTACTTTAAAAATAATTATTGTAATATTAATAATTAATAATTATTTTCAATAATTATTTTCAAATATAAATCAATTTATTAATTATTAGCATTTATAAAATATTTGATGAGTCGAACATCATTTGTCTTTCCAGCACACGTGGATGGTATATCAATTGGTACATATTCACATGTATTTTACACGTTTTTTAAAAGTACCAAAAATACCTTTTAAAAATGTATAATTATTTACTTTATAAAATCTAGCTATAAAAATTACATATAAAAATAAAAATTAATTATTACATCGTTATGTCAGCCTATTCGTTTTCTTATCATTGTGTAAATCTTCACTTCAAGTACAGGTAAATATTTGAACTCCGGAAAACTCGAAGAACTCTGGATGCGCAGAAGGCAAATTTATTTTCGTATTTAAAGCAGATCTCATATTTTTTGTGAATTTAACAACTTAGAAGGCTTGTTAGGATATTTTTAGGAGTTTTACTAACAGGTTAATATTTAAATTTTAAATAAAATACAATGCGATCACCAATTATTGTATTGACAATCAATATCAAAGAGTATCTTGATATTTTTTTCGTATGGTGTATTCTGATATAGAGGCTACAATAAATGAAATTAATTAAGTATATAATCTTTAAAACCGTTAGCATCACTATATTCAGCTTTTGCCATTGTAAAATATTGAATGTTGATATTGATTTTAAAAAGCAACAAAAATATCAATGATATTTTATTATTAAAAGCAATCTGCGAGGATTCACCACATGAAGACTACTAAACTAAAGTTTAGTTTTAATGCTGATGTGGTTGAGACATGATATGATATATTAAACTCAAATCATTTAAAATAAACTATGACATACTTTATGGACAAGAGGACATTAAATTTAACACAATTTTCTTTTATTTATTCAAGATATGAAATTAAATAACGCGATAAAATGTCTTAAATAGATAAATTGAAATGTATTATTGTTTTATCGAGACTCTATTAAAGCGCGCAATTTCCTCCTCGAATACTAATTTAAACTTTTTGACAATTATTCCTTACTTGAATAGAGGTTTAGAGTGTACTAAAGCAAATAAAAAGTTTGGAAAATTTTTGGGACTGCGAAAAATTATGATTGTAAATAAGATAGCTTCGTTAATTATGATGGAGCTGAAAGTGTTGGTATTTTAAGTATAGCGCGCCTCTCGTTTTGAAATGAGATAATTTGACGGTAAGATGTTTTATTTATCTAGCGAGGTAGTCAGAGATATTCTGTAGCCTCATTATCATTAGCCATCATCATCATGACCTGTAGGGGATCCTTATGCTTTTAATGTAATCTTTCTCCAATATCTTCGAAATCGTTAACCGTCTGTTAGTTTCAGTTTCAATAAAATACAAAACGCACAATATAAAGATTTTAATGTCAATACAACTATATCTTTCAACATTTACTATTTATTTATTACAAACATATACATATATCCCTCAACTTCAAATAGTTAAAATAAAATTTAATTCGTTTAAGAAACTGCAAACAATTATTGGCATTAATTTCTGCCTTACCACCTCCATGCAATCTTATGTCGGCGCGAGACAATAAAATTATCTTTAAAGAGTTCCATTTTTTAGTTTTCACTGCAAAACCTTAAGATTTTAGTTATTACTGATAATAAGGTGTTCTAATGCGTAAGAAAATATTAAGTGTACAAGCGCAAAATTTTCAGTTTCGTTTTTTATTTTCAACAAAAGCTTTAACGATTTAATTAAATCATTATCGATTAATCGTTCTACTCGTATTAATTAAGACACTCTAGGAAAGTTCCATGAATTTTGTAGACTGTGATATTTTAAATATGTATCACTGTATTTGTAATTTTTTTTTAAATAAAAAATGTATAACCATGAGTAGCAATAGGTTTGTGTCTGTTAATTATAATAATTTAACTTATACTATAATATTTTATATTAATTAAATAAAAATATTCATTATCAACCGCCCGTGGAGCTGCCCGCGCACTCCGTGTATCGCCCGCGCTGGCAGCGCGCCAAGGACGAGCGCGACGACCGCGCCACGCTGCCGCACGCGCGTGCGCCGCACCGACTCCGCACCGCCTGCCAATCAGTGGACACCCTCGCCCGTAGACATCCACAACCTAAAGTTGATGAATTGCCAACCAAATACCCACACTTTCCCTTTATTGGCTTCCGGAACTCTCACTCACTTGACGAAATACAGAAGAATGATTATGCTGCTGTTACATCTGTGAGGGTATAGTAGTTACCCAGCTCGAGTCTGGCCCTTTTGAGCTACTGATGTTGGTGTGGCCTGGCTCTTCGCTTCGCTTCGCTTCGGGGCAACCATCTCTATACTAGGTGTCAAATCATTCATACAGATCATATTAAATCGCCTAACTACGTGAGCTCGAGTGGCTCTCAAGATTTGGACGTACGGTGGACTAAATCCATCCGATATATTCACTATGCAAATGACTAAGGCTTTGTATTGCTTTAGATGGAAGTCAGTCATATATCTGACAAAACCTTGGAAGCTTGTACCTTATATAAATGGGAAACGTATGACGGTACACAATAGCTTTGATTTTAATTTGATTTAATTGTAAGGCTCATATTTCTTTTCATCTTCAAGCCTCATAATAGGTTACAAATCTATGCATTTACAGTTCAATTGAAATTTCGCGTGCAATTTGCATTCACGCTTCGTCCTTGACGCGTCAACGTTTCATTGGAGGCTATACGCTTAATAGTATACACAGTGATCATCATGCACCCTTTATAATGGCGCCACTTTGTTAGATCGTTGCAATTTTTAATTAAAACCGTATGGTCTTGTTGTCGGTTCTTTTTCAATTGCTCTCATTTGCATCATGTAAATGCTATTGTACTTTTAAATTTTCCTTTTTAATGCTTTAAAATGGCTTTCAGCTTACAAATCGTCG